>CM061054.1:22417955-23006938 GCA_030762865.1 Paraleonurus japonicus
ACGAGCAATTTAGAGAACTATTCTTGCACCAGCCGCTAGTGAACAAGTATGAGGGCAACCTGCAGAAATACATCATTAATCGTTCAACATACAAGCAAGGAGAAAACGAAAGCCTATGGGCCTTCATGAAGAGGTTCAATCAAAGGCCACCGGAGGTTCCAACCGCCACTCGCAGGGGGTAAAAATTAATGCTTTTAACTAGCAATCTCCGAGATGGATACCTATATTTTCCTCCCTCGACAAAGAAGCTTGGTCTCGTGACGCTCGATGAATCGCTACGAAGAGCTTAAGAAATACGCCACACCGGTGTTGCCGGCGGAAGGCTAAAAGAGCCGAGGCTGCCAGTGGACTCGAGAAGAAGAAAGAGTTAACAAAGAAAAGCTCAACGGTAAGAGCCGTTTATAGCCGCAAAATCTGATCCTCGCTCCAAGCTCTGACAGATACACCTCCTCAAGATTGAAGCGCAGAGCTAATGAGGTGGGCTGCCCGACCATCCTCGAATTTAAGTTTCCATGGGACACGATCCGCAGGGCCACCGAAGCCCAAGTCGATAAGTTTTCACGCTTTCCATAATGAATAATGGGCATGACACTACCAATTGTTTTCACTTATGTGATGAGATTGAAAGGATGATACAAGCGAGTCATCTGTAAAGAGAGTTTGTTTACCAAAGATCAAGGGGCCCGGCCTCCAGGGGCAAAAGCCCGAAGAAAGAGATCGATGACAAAGCAGTAGGGAGAAAGGAAAGATGATCGAAGGGAGGCAGAGAAGAAAAGACCTCCTGTAAGAGAGGTAACTCCCAGGATCCAAATGATAGTAGGAGGTCCGGACCGAGGGAGACTCATTCCCAGAGCGCGAAAAGGCACAGGAGAGAGAATCCCAGAGGAGAAGAGGGGTAGGAGAGATGTCAAGAGAGACAAGCCGCATGAGGTAGGGCTTACACTCCCGGGATCCATTTTGGTCCCAAGAGATGGAGGTCTCAGGAAGGAGGACCACAATGATGCACTTTAGTCATCATAACAGATGTGGCCGGATACAACATGCTGCGAAAGGATCTTACATAGATACGGGGAGCTCAAGCCAGACATCATTTTCTTAGAATGCTTCAAGAAAATGAATTTAAATGCAAAATCGCGAAATCGTGGATACAGCAAGATGTGCTATATGGATTTCATGCGAGGGGCACCACCCTCTTGGTTAGGTAACCCTCCGTGGGGTCAAGTGAAAGGCTCCACTGGAGTGGAGGGTGGTAATGGCGAATTTTTTTATTTGTTGATGTACCCTCATCTTATAACATGATCTTTGGCAGTCAAAGATTGAATTTATTTCAAAGTGGTCGAAAGTATCAACCTATCACATGAAATTCAAGTTTCAGTGAATGATGAGGTAAAAGTGTGAAGTATTGGTGACAATTGTCATAGCCTAGAAAAATGCTACGCTGAGGCAAGATAAGATGGCTGATAAAGAGCTACATTGCAGCCTTGAAAAGAGACGAAGGAGGTGGATCGTGAATCTAAGAGAGATGTAAGATCATGGAGGAAGATGACCTCAAAAAAATGAGAGGCTGAAGAAAAGTCAATGATAATGAATTGTATCTGCAGTGCAAGAAGTGGAAACACGACAAGGATTAGAGCGAGGAAGTTGGGAAAAAGAACTCGTAATGCGGCTTTACGAAGAAATGCAGAATGTGTTTGCTTTTTCTTCCTCCGACATGATAGGGGTATTCTTGAGGAGGTGGCGATACACCACCTCAATGTGGATCCAAAAGCTAAGCCAACAGCAGAAGTGAAAGGTCTTTGGACCCTGAGAAAAGATGCCATCACAAAGGCCGAAGGCAGAAGAGATTCTTTGGAAGGCTAGACATGTCAACGAATCTAGTTTCCCACGTAGCTATCTAATGCGATGTTGAGTAGCAAAAATTAGGAGGAAATGGAGAATGTGCATAGATTTTCGAGATCTTAACAAAGCTCATTTCTAAGGACCATTATACTTTGCCTAAGATTGACTAGGTGGTCGATTACACATCCGGATTTGGTACCGCTGAAGTATATGATGGACGTATCAAATACAAATTTTCCCTCCGTATATTCCCCAAAGGTAAGTTTCACTATCATTGCTAGTAAAACTTTTGCTTTATATTAGAATGCCCCTTTGGAATTGAAGAATGCGAGAAGCAACCTATCGAAAGAGATGATTGACAAGATGTTCAAAGACCAGCCTAGTGGAGGAACATGGGAAGTCTACGCTGATGATCTCGCCGTGAAAAGTGTGAAAGCCTAGGGGGCTATACGGCTGATCGTTGGAAGAAGTTTTTTCAAAGGCTAAGAAGGAACTGGCATGGCCCGAATCCGGCCAAGCTGTTCTTTTTAGAGTCAAATCTGGGAAATCTCCTGATATATGGTGACCCAACGGGAATCGAGGTTAACCCCACTAAAGGTAAAGGAAGTCGTGGCTTTCGAGTACTACAAGCCTCCCACTAACATCAAGAGTTGCAAACACCGAATGGAAGAATTACAGCTGTTAAGCGTATTCATACCAGCATCTTCGAGAGGTGAGCCACCCCTTTTTCGTGGATTCTCGAGAGAAAGGAATCAAGATTCGAGTGGGATGAACGATGTCCGTGATAGGCATTTGAGGAGCTTAAACAAAGACTCTTAGCCCAAATACCTACACTCGACGAATGGGCCAATACCAGTGGGAGACACTTTATCTCTACACCTCTCTCAGTCAGAGTGGGAGTCTCACTTAGCTCCGTGCACAAAGCAGTGAGGGAGGAGGAGGTCAACCTTGAAACCTCATTTACTACATCAAGAACTCATTCAAGCGAGCAAGCGTAGATACTCGGAGATAGAGACAGTGCAGCCCCATGGACTCATAATGGCTCACGGCCTCTGAGGATTACAAACCTTATTTTTTTGTCACATAAAGTCATTGTTTTGGACTAACTACCTTCTCAAACAGTGATTGGAAGAGCTTGATCTCCTCAGGTGAGTGATGGCCGGCGACCAATCGAATCGGGAGAATATGACGTGGATTTCGAGCCAATGCGGAGGACTATCAGCAAGCACCATGCCCTATCTGACTTCATTCGGTGAGAGGGGTACCACGTGCGCCGAGAGGAAGGAGAAATTGGAAGGCCCATATCACTTGACGGCTCCCATCTATGTCAGGTTGTGGAGCGCAGGGATCGTAATTGGCCATTGATCCTGAGGGCCAGTGAAGCACTGCAAGTTATGCGGTGAGGTTCGAATTCATTACCCCAACAATGGAAAGTTGAGTACGGGAGGCCCCGATTCGAGAGGAACGGAGATGGCGCGCCGAAATGCCGGGAGCGAGGTCGGGTGATCATATTTTCAGATTCCCAACTTGTAACCCAAGAGAGGTTACAGTGGAGTGCGAGGCCAAGGACAAGAAAAATGATAATGCCTACCTTTGGCGAGCAGTGGAGAGGCCGCAGGGGAAAGGTTTAGTAGCCTCTTCGAGGTCGACAAGTACCTCGAGAGGAAAATTCCAGAGCGGATAAAGCCTATTAAAGTCAAGGCGAGTTCCGCAACACCGCAGGAGTGAGGGAAGATCACCACTGGTCACCGCAGGCTAAAGCAACGGTTTCTCAAGAGGGTCATCTGAGTCAAGATAATTGGAGAACCAGATTACCTGGGTGTTACAAACCGGAGAGCTGCCCGTATAAAAGAAAAGCTCATAATTGGAGAATTCGATACACGATGATCGAAGATAAGATGTACCGGTGATTCTTCATGCAGCCTTACTTGAGGTGTTTATCCCCCACAAGAAGGGAGGTACGTAATCAAAGATATACATGAAAGTTGTCAGGCCACCTTATGCAGGTGGCTCGGCAATAGTCCGGAAAGCCTTGAGGGCTGGATACTTCGGCCTACCATGACCCAGATGCCAAAGATTGGGTAAAGAAGTGCGAGAAACGCCAAAAGCATGGCATGCCCGATCCACCTCCCTACAAAGGAGACGGGAGCCATGCATTCTCCATGTCCCTTCGCGAAGCTGGCTGGGATAGACCTATTGGGCCCATTCCCGATTGCGGTGGGCCAACGGAAGTTCCTCGTGGTTGCAAAGTGGACTACTTTAGGAAGTGGGTCGAAATTGTACTCTAGCGAGGATTGAAGAAGGTAACATAATCAAATTTTTATCGAGATATATTTATTGGCAGTTCGCATACCTAGAATCCTCGGGTATCGATAATGGGACCCGGGCTTTATGGGAAACATGGTGCGGGAATGGTGTGATAACTTGAAGATTGTTCGAGATTCACGTTGGTGACACACCCTCGTGTCAATGGCCGTGCAGAGGTCACCAAATGTAACTATTATGAACGAAATACGTGCCCGGGCCGGACAAAGCTAGAGGGAGATGGGTCAATGAGCTAGAGTCAGCTTTGTGGGCTTACCGAACCACCCCCAGAGAGCCAACAGAGGAGTCTCCGTTTCACTTAGTGTATGGGGCGGCCGCATGTCATACCTTCCGAAGCTGGATGGAGACACATCGCTAGCCCACTTCCGTGGAGGAGAAATGAAGAATTGATGAGGGAGAACCTAGACATGCTAGAGGAGGAGCGTGAAATCGCCCACCCAAAGGCCGAGAAGTACAAAAATCGAATAAAGGCCGCTTATGACTAGAAAGTCATAAGTCGAGAGATTTGAAGAAGGAGATCTAGTCTTGAGATAAGCCGACGCATTAAAAATATTGAAAGCTCGATCCCAAATGGGAGGGGCCGTACAAGGTGACTAAAGTCCTCCGAGGAGGCGCTTTATAAGTTGCAAGATATGGATGGAAATCAACTCGCTAAGTCCTTGGAATGTTCGCGATTGAAGAGGTTTTACACCAAGAAAGTACCCGCCTCGCTGCAAGTAGTGGTTCTTTTTATGCAAGAGTTATTTTATGCATGTTATTTGAATTCTAAATTTGATGTAATTTCGCTCCACTAGTACTCTTTTTTCCCCTCGTCGGGTTTCCCACCGGGTTTTACCGCAGGAGGTTTTTTTAAAGAGGTCGGCCGAGTTAGTTCATGACTTGTGTTGATCGATTATGGTCAATGGAACGAACCTGTTTATCAATTAATGAAAGCAATTTTTCATTATTCATGAGTTTATCACTTTATTCCTTCGCTGATTCTACGATTGAAACAATACGATTGCATGCTTTATTCAATTTGATTGCATCATAACACATGATCGATTATATGAGAATTAATAACTTTCAAAAGTTAGATGAATGAATGAAATGCACAAGAAGCATTCAACGAGAATCATGATGAGCATTCGCAAAATGAATTCACATCAAACAACGAGAAAAGAAGGTAAGAGATAGCTTCGAAATACTAAGTTAAACCTACAGAGAAGGTTTAACCCATCTAAACCCGTAGAGGGGTTTGTGAGAAAAGAAGCTAGGAGATAGGTTCGAAATATTAAGTTAAACCTACGAGAGAGGGTTTAACTCCATCTAAACCCGAGAGAAGGGTTATGAGAAAAAGAAGCTAAGAGATATCTTCGAAATACTAAGTTAAACCTATCGTGAGGGTTTAACCCACCTAAACCCAGAGAGGGGTTTGTGAGAAAAGAAGCTAAGAGATAGCTTCGAAATACTAAGTTAAACCCGCAGAGAAGGTTTAACCCATCTAAACCCGAGAGAGGGGTTTGTGAGAAAAGAAGCTAAGAGATAACTTCAAAAACTAAGTTAAACTCTGCAGAGAGGGTTTAACCCATCTAAACCCGTAAAAGAGTTATGAGAAAAGAAGCTAAGAGATAGCTTGAAGCATCAAGTTAAACTCTATAGAGAGGGTTTAATCCATCTAAACCCGGAGAAAGGTTATGAGAAAAGAAGCTAAGAGATAGCTTCAAAACATTAAGTTAAACTTATAAAGAGGGTTTAACCCATCTAAACCCAGAGAAAGGTTATGAGAAAAGAAGCTAAGAGATAGCTTCAAACATTAAGTTAAACCTACAGAGAGGGTTTAACCCATCTAAACCCAGAGAAGGGTTATGAGAAAAGAAGCTAAAAGATAGCTTCAAACATTAAGTTAAACCTACGAGAGAGGGTTTAACCCATCTAAACATAGAGAAGGGTTATGAGAAAAGAGGCTAAGAGATAGTTTCAAACATTAAGTTAAACTCTACGCATGTGGTTTAACCCATTTAAACCCAGAGAAGGGTTATGAGGAAAGAGGCTAAGAGATAACTTCGAAATATTAAGTTAAACCTATAGCAAGTGTCTAACTAGCTAAATGTAAAATATGAGAGGTGGCTTTGATGAAAGCCTGAACCAGTCTACGTAAGAGGCTTAATTAAACCTACACCTAGGAAGGGTTTTCGAGATTTGAAACCGAGAAAGTTTTGAAAGTACCGGCCGAACTCGTAAAGGTTAACAAAACCCACGTCCAGAGAGGATTATGAGGCTCAAGGCTATGAAAAGTCTTGGAAATATTAAGTTAGGCGTACAAGCGTCTAATTGGGTTAGTCCCAAATAAGGGGATTGCGAGGTCGAAACTAATACATAGTTTTTACATGTAAAATTGAATATGTGGCAAGGGCTTGATCACCTTAACCCAAATGGAGTTCCTGAGTAGAAGCTAGGAAGTAGCTTCAAATATGCAGAGTTAAACCTACAGGAAAGGTTTAATTATCGAGAAATAACTATGAAAATACTAGAAGAACTCGTGAATATGGTTCTACCAAGTTCAAAAGGGTATAACACTGTCCGAGGCATAATCACGATAAAACTTGACCCGATCCTAGGGAAAGGTTTTTTTGGAAAAGAAAAGCTAAGAAAGCTTTCGAAGAATAAATTAAGCCCACAGAGAGGGCTTGATTAGCTTGAAATCCATAAAAGGTTAAGGAAATCTAAGTTAAGCACATGAAGTGCGCACAACTTGCTTACACCTCGAAAAGTGGCTACAAGAATGAAAGCTAATAACTAGCTTGATGCAAGCGAAGTTAAACTGAGGCCGTGGTTTAGCTAACCTAGGCCTAGGTAAGATTTAGAGGCTAAGAGGTAGCTTCAAAATACCGAGTAAAACCCGAAGATAAAGTTTAACCCACTTACGAGAAAAGGAGCTAAGAGATAGTTTCGGAAAACTAACCTAAACCCGCAGAGAGGGTTGCAACACAAAAGCTAAGAGATGGCTTGAAGAGACTCCGGTTAAACCTGCAAAAAGGTTTAAATTATCTAAAGACAACTACAAGAATACGAGATGGAACCTAGAAGTAGGGTTCCACTAAACTCAAAAAGAATCGAGAGATCCATCTAAGATATAGCCTTGACTAAGCCTCGCACTAAACCCGCAAAATTGGGTTTGTTTAATCCAAGACTAGATAAAGGTCTTTTCAGAGAGTTTAAGCCGAGCCTACGTAAAAACTTTTGGCGACTTAGATCCCAAGAAGGGTTGAAGAATTAGAAAATAGAAACCTACAAAAAGGTTCCTAACTCAGACCCGAAGAGGGCCGCAAAGCGGGAAGGCTAAGAGGAAGCCTCGAAGATGAGAAGGGTCTTAACTAACCTAAACCTAGCAAGGGTTTTTCCTGTGTTAGACTAAGTTACCTAAACCGAGAAAAATATCTCATAAGAGGAAGCTACGTTGAACCTATGAAAAGGTGTTGGCTAGCACAAACCTCGCAAAGAGTTTGGTTAACTCAAACCTAGTGGGAAGATTTCTAAAGAAGGAAGCTAAGAAAGCTTCCAAAATATTAAGTTGAACCTACAGAAATGGGTTGAACTTATCCAAGTTTGAGAGAAGGGATCTTAACCGGTTTTTTCGAAAGAAAACTATGTTAGACCTAAAGAAAAGATAACCTTGAGCTTATAAAAGCTATCTAGAGAAACTCCTAGACTACGAAGTCAAGGGGAAATCCGAGAATCAAAGGCATAAACTTCTAAAAGGGGCATGCAAGCAAATGGGTTATCAACTAACGAGAGAATGCATCTACCCAAGCTATATCCATGAAAAGAGATTCCTAGCGCCTAAGTCATGCATGCAAACTAGAAATTAGAGGCTAAGCAGCTTTGAAAAACATGCGAAGAAATCGATGCAAAAGAGATGCATATAGAAAAGCATACATACACAACTCCCTACGAGAGAGGATATAAGTAACCTACCAAGAGAACAACTCCCTACAAGGGAGGATGAATACCATATACGAGAATAAACTCCCTAAGAAGGGAGGGACTACGTCTCTATTCATAGAAAAGGCCCCCGACAAGGGGGCAACAGAGTTCGTAAATAAAATATAAACTCCCAACAGAGGGAAGAGGAGAATTCAAGTGCCAAACCGGCATAAGAAGAAGAGAGACAGAGAGAGAAGAGAATTCATTACGGTTCATAGAAAGATAAAATAGTTTTATAGAAATTAACCTGGGGGATTGGGGAGATTCTTACGCTTCAATGGCAGTGGCCGTCATCTCCACTTCTTTCTCCGTGGCTCGAGCTATGCACGCCTCCTCCCGAGAGGCAGAACTTTGGAAATGAGAGGACACAGAGGTGGGATCATGGGAGGCATACCGGCGGAGGTCACCGTGATCTTTGTCAAATTTGCCACCATCTCACTTAGGAACCGGAGACTCACCACTCTTCTTCGATCGATCGAGAAGAGTCACCTTTGAAATGTGGAGGGTAGGCATGGCCGCAAGCGGATCGGCCTTGTCGAATTCCTCCTCGTAAAGCTAGGATCGCCTTTGCTGCACGGCCGCATTGAAGCCGTACTCGTAGAAAAAGCGGATATATAGGATCATATCCCCAAGGAAGCCGGGGTGTTCTGGTAGCTAAATTCCAACGGCGCGAGAGGGATGTACCCTTGGAGGCCAAAGCCGCAGGGAGGATTTCCAAATCTTCCTTACTCCGGGGAGGATTTCCAAATCTTTCCTTACTGGGGAGCTCAGAGATCGCTCACCGGAGTAGGGGGATTGGTTGATGCGGATAAAAATGACGGACCCATTACACGTAGGGCCCAAGGATGTCTAGCCCAATGACGTAATCAAATTCCCTCAATAGAGGGGGAAAATTCAGAGATGGGCTCGAGCCCAGATCGACCGGCAGAGAGGGTGTGAAGACCAAACCT
This sequence comes from Paraleonurus japonicus, assembly GCA_030762865.1. Taxonomy (NCBI): domain Eukaryota; kingdom Viridiplantae; phylum Streptophyta; class Magnoliopsida; order Lamiales; family Lamiaceae; genus Paraleonurus; species Paraleonurus japonicus. Next base: position 22,427,036 of record CM061054.1, read on the forward strand.
AGTTACTGAGTAGGCCACAAGGCCTAAGCCCAGTGCAGATGGGCCACGAGGCCCCGATCTAGCTACTTCGGCAGTGGGCCTGCGAGGCCCAAACCTAACTACAGGTGGGCCACGAGGCCTAAACCTAACTCGGCAGTTGGCCGCGAGGCCCAAAGTGCGAGATTTGAAGCCCGCCCACGGGTATTGATCGTGCCCATGTCGGCCACTTATCTAATAAGACCGAATATTCCCCATATTCCTCATTGATCGGGTCCAACCTCCGTCCATGGAGGGAAAACGTAGGCACAATCAGATTTCTTGAGAGAAAAGATATCCACGCATTGACATCATGAGGGGACGTGCGGGATAATGCCCCGACACCGTGGTAATCTGTTATTACTCCCACAAGTACGTATAAATAACACTCTCAGAGGGAAGGTAACAGATCGAATCACTATCACTCTTACTTAGCTACTTCCTACGTACTTTTCTTGAGTATTTTCTAACTGACTTGAGCGTCGGAGTGCCTACGCCGAGAACCCTCCGACGTGTTTTGCAGGTGAGTTCATGTGAAGGGAGCTAAGGATCTTATTGCGTAAAGGCTTTACCAACGTGAACCCGGTGGGGAAACGGGCCCATGTCGGTTTTACGCATCAATTACCATTTGGGCTTATTATTTCATACCAAGCCATCATAATTTTATCGCTATTGGGCTTAAATTTTAAAGCCTTTAATTTATTTGGACTAATTAATTAATTAATGACCTCACTAAATTAATTAATAAACATAATAAATTAATCGGAGTACCATAATAATATCTCGATTAAAAGACTATTGAAGGCTCACATTTGATTTATGTCCAAAGATTTTGTTGCCCCCAAATATTTATTTTGCCTTAGTGATTTGGAAAGTTCACATCTAATCCTTTTTTTTTTTTAATTCAATATCTCTTTAAGCATATGAACTTAAATCGAAATAATTGAATTATGATTGTGCTTAGAGAATTTCTATGTTGGATATGTACCTCTTTGAAAAGAATCAAGTTGTTAGACCAAGAAGAGTTTTGATGAGTTAAAAGGAGAAATCGAGATGAGCATACAACATTGATAAACGGCTCGGATCGAGATTCGATTCTAAGCCGATCGATCGGGTCAAGAGCCGATTAAGATTAGCCGGAGATCAAAGTCTACAAGTCATCTCAAGACAAGCTCAAAACTAGTCATCCGCAGGAGACGATCATGAAGAGCTCAGACGAGGTAAAGACAAGCCGAGTAGAATAAGAAAGGCAAGTCTTCACCAAGTCGGCCTTGAGCAGTAGGAAGAATCACCGAGGTCGAGAGCAATTATCAAGAATAGGTTTGTTAAGCGAGCTTTTAGTTTGTTAGAATTAACTAACAAACTAACCTGCCTTATCGACTTATAAATAGGATTAGATTTTATTTTTTTAGATACTAATACATATTCGATTTTACACACTATTCACTACTCGCATTTCAATCACAATCTTTTCACAAAGTATTTCAAGAGAGTTCTCAATAAGTTCTAAGTGTTTTTAGAACACTTTTCTTGTTATCTTCAAAATCCAATACACACCGTAATAGTTAGATTTTAGAAGAAGAGTTTAGAAGATTGAAGATTTGAAGATTTGTACATGTTGTAAGTTGTAAGTCGGAAGTGAGAAAATAAGCAGAAGCGTAGTCCCTTCTTCAAATTGGAGAAGGAGAGTGGATGTAGGATTATTAAAATCCGAACCACTATAAATCCCGGTGTTATTTCTGCTTTCTTTAGTTTCTCTTTGATTTACAATTGTGTTAATTCAAGATTAAAATTCAGAATCTTAACTAAAATCAATATCAACCTTGCTTTTGATCTTATAAAAAGTTGAGAATCCAATTATATTCCACGTGCTTAATCGATATTTTGAATTGTTTTTGAAAGATTTAAAAATCTACAAAATCTATTCAAACCCCCTTTTTCTAGATTTTGTTCTAGGAAGCTAACTCAAGGTTTTTAATCAACTCAACTTTCCGGGACCAACAAGTGGTATCGAGCAGTTGTTAAGTCGTTTCCGATATTGATTTTAGGTCTTGAACAAGATTCGAATTATCTTGATTTTCTTCATTTTCTTTCATTTCTAACAGTGCTACTAATAAGCTTTTGTGGAGTTTTTTGTCTTTGTTTTCATCATGTCATCAGTAAAAGTAAAAGTCTAGGAATCTTCTGAATTTTCCATTGAAGATTATGATTATTGGAAATTTAGGATGGAAAATCATCTCAAGGTCATTCATGATAGAATGGAAGAGGTCCTTGAGGAAGGTCCTATAAAGTTTTATCATGGAGGCAGCCATACGTGAGAAGAAGAGTCACCGAATCAAGAATTAGACAAGAAAAGAAGAGTTCTGAATCGACTAATGATGAAAGGAAGGTCCACAATCTTGACCAAGTAGCTAGAACAAAATCATCGAGACTCGAGTAAAGATTGGATAGAGAAGGTTAAGAGATGTAAAACAGCCAAAGAAATGTGGCAAACTTTAGCTAATGTTTGTGAAGGATCTGATCAAGTTAAGGAAAACAAGCTACAATAAGATTGCATACATTTGAAACATTCAAGATGAAAGAAAATGAGTCTGTGGATCGGTTTGATGTGAGGTTGACCAATCTTCTCAACAAAGCGGTGACCTTGGAAAGAATTATTCAGAGAAGGAGATAAATAACAAGATTCTAAGATCATTAACCAAGAGATGGAGGGAAAAATCCAATATCCTTAAAAGCAACTCAAGATTTATCCTCTATTACTCACCATACTTTATTTTCTCATCTTAAAGCTTTAGAGTATGATATCCAGATAGAAGATGAGGAAGATGAGATGGAGTCAAGCACCTCATCCAAGTCTCTGTTGCCTTTGTCAAGAAAGAAGACAAGGTGTCAACAGAGTCTGTAGGAAGCCGATCTATCTCTCGAAAGAGCAGATGGCTTTACTTGCAAAAAGGTATGATAAATTGAGAATGAAGTATAAGAGAAATAAATTGAGATTTGGTGTAAGGATAGACAAAGATCCGTATTAGATAGGAAGGTGGATAAATCTTCGATGATGACAAAAACAAGAGCTGCACAAGAAGATACGTATCACCTGCCGAAGAAATACTTCGACCCCAGATCGACAGAGTGACATTTGCTATACGTGCAACAAGCCAGACATTTCAGCTATGACTGTCCTCAATCGACTCTAAAGAAAGGGAAGAAAAGAGGAAGAAAAGAGACAGGAGATTTGCAGATCAAAGAGCTTTGTTGGCTGAAGAAAAAGAGCCAAAGAAATCATCATCATCTTCATCATCCTCATCCGATTTCGGATCGATGATGAGATCTGTCTCATGGCTAATGAGGTAATCTACTATTCATCGCCGATAATGATTCTTGTCAATCTGCATCCGATCATGACCAAACTATTATTCATGAGTTATTAAGAGATTTAAAGATATCCTTAGCTGCTTACAAACAACTAGAGACAGAGAATTTATTTTTAAAGGATCAAATTCAAATTCTAAATAAAGGCAAGCAGTGATGAACAGCTCGAGACTCGAGGAAACATTCAAGGGGGAATGTTTTCTTCAGATCAAGCTAGTACATCGGCCACCTTACCCGAAAAGGTTAGAAAATGAATTGAAAACTTTAAAAGATAAATTTGAAGTAGTCTGTCTTGAAAATGAATTAATTAAGAAAGACAATGAGAAGCTTGTCTTCAAAATTAGTCGACTTAATAATTCACAATCGGCAATAGATCATATTTTTAATACTTCTCAAAAATCTCATGATAAGACAGGACTTGGTTATGATAGGAACAATAAATCGGATGTTCAAAAACCTAGGAAATTTGTGAAAGCATCTGTTCAAACAAAAGATATTAAAATTGGTCCATGGAAACCAACTAGTCGGATAAGGACTACATCTTCCATTCAAACCAAGAATTCACCAAGAATCCCTATCGTACTAGAAGGAATCCAAGAACAAAAATAAGAAGATTTTCTTATTATAATTCTTTTGATGGAAGGAGCAAATGCTATCCTACATTTCCTAAGTTTAGGAAAATTACTCAATCTGAATACAACAAGTTGTCATTTAAAAATGATATAATTGTAGATGATTTGGTAGAAAATCTGAGTCCGATTTATTGTCTGCAGATGAGATGTTTATTTGGATTCCTAAAGTGATTCTTGACCCAAAAGGACCCAAGATCACTAGGGTACCTCAAAACTAATCTGCTTTTACAGGATTCACAGGATCATCACTCAAGGAAGAGATCTTAGCTTCAATATGGTACATTGATAGTGGTTGTTCACAACATATGATCCATAACAAGAAGTCGTTATCAAATTTTCAAAGCATTGATGGTCCAAGAGTTTTATTTGGTGATAATAATTGTGGTCGACTAAAGGTGTAGGTACTTTGATTATCAAGGATATTCAGGTATCGAGGTATATTTTGTTGAAGGTTTGAAACATAATCGCTATCTGTTTCGCCTTTGTGATAAAGGTTTTCTTGTAAAATTCTCAAGGGATAAATGTGATATTTTAGATAATTCCTCGTATAAGGTACTATTAATCGGCTTTAGACATGGTAATGTCTATGTGGCCAACTTTAATAGTTGTCCCAAAGATACTTGTCGATAGCTAAGGGTGGAGAAGATCTCACTGCTATGGCACAAAAAGGCTTAGTCATCTCAATTTCAAGACCCTTAGAATAAGTCGCTAAGAAGAACCTTGTCAAGGGATTACCTGAAAAACTTTTTATCCACCGATCTTAAATGTGATGCTTGTCAAAAAGGTAAACAGCTAGACACTCATTTAAGAGTATTAACTCCTCCTCATCCGAAAGAGTGTTGCAACTCCTTCATCCGGATCTGTTTGGACTGTTACACCTCTCGCCAAAGGAAGGAAATATACTCTTGTTGTAGTAGATGACTTTTCTAGATACACTTGGGTTATATTTCTTTTCAAGAAAAATGAGACTATGAATAAGATTCCCGATCTGCTCGCATGCATTCGTAATGAGAAGTGGTGTTAATATTATTAAAATAAGGAGTGATATGGGCACATAATTTTTAAATTCTTGTTTATCTAATTTTTTCAATGAGTGTGGAATTATTCATGAGACATCTTCAAGAAGAACTCCTCAACAAAATGGAGTGGTTGAAAGAAGGAATAGAACTTTGAAGGAAGCGACCGGGGAGCATGTTGGTGAGTATAATACCCTCATAGGTTCTCGGGCGAAGCCATCAACACGGCTTGCTATACAGAACAGGTGCTTAGTTGTCAAAGACAAGTGGTAAGACTCCTTATGAGATTTGGAAGGGTAAGATTCCAAGGATCTCATACTTCAAAGCTTTGGTTGTAAGTGTTTCATCCATAACAATGGTAAATCTAAGTTAAGAACTTTTGATGCTAAAGCGGTGATGGAATATTATTGGGATATTCTAATACTTCAAAGGCATTTAGAGTTTTTAACAAGACAACCCTTTGTGTGGAGGAAACCCTCATGTTGTTTTTGATGAGCCGTATTCCTTCTCGTATAAAGTGAATCAAATTTCTCGAAAATCTAGATAAAATTGAATTATCCAAGATTAAACATAGAACTGCGCTCTATCTACCTAGTCTTGATTGAGTCGATGAAGAAGAATCCCCGTTTGACAATCGAAGACAACTTGTTCGAGACTCCTTCAGATCGACACCTTTGACATCACCGATCGGCAAGGGTTAGGCCGATGAAGGGGAACGTCACCGAGGTTGAGTCGAGGAGTTGTCAATCGAGACTCAAGATGAGGATCCTTCTCCTCATATAGGCAAAAGGATGAGAAGCTATCATCCATCCGATCGATTATCGGAGACCCATCTAGTAGTGTGCATTACACGAATGATGCTAGACTCAAAGCCTTTTCAGTTGTTATGTGTCGCTTCTTGAACCCAAGTCTATTGAGGAAGCATTATCGACTCCAAATCGATAACAAACATGCAGAAGAACTGCATCGCTTTGAAAGGCAAAATGTATGGGATCTAGTGGAAAGACCTTTACACGAGAATGATTATAGGCACCAAATGGGTGCTTAAAAATAAAAGCAGATGAGAACAATATTATTGTTCGAAATAAGGCAAGACTGGTTGCACAAGGTTATTCATACCGAGGGAATAGACTATGATGAAACCTATGCTCCGGTTGCCGATTAGAGGCAATAAGATTGTTCTTGGCATTTGCCGCATATAAGTCTTTCAAAGTCTTTCAAATGGATGTTAAGTCTGCTTTTCTTAATGGTGTGTTACTTGAGGAGGTCTATGTAGAGCAGCCTTCTGGGTTTAAGACCAATAACAAGGTCTATAAACTAAACAAAGCTCTATATGGATCAAACAAGCTCCCGAGCTTGGTATGATACTCTATCTGATTTCTTGACATCAAATGGTTTTTCTAAAGGTAAGATTGATAGAACTTTGTTTAGAAAGGAAGTAGATGGCAACATCTTGCTAGTTCAACTTTATGTAGATGACATAATTTTTGGTTCACCTAATCTGAAATTATGTGAAGAGTTTAGCATTCTCATGAAAAACGAGGTTTGAAATGTCAATGATGGGAGAATTAACATACTTTCTAGGCTTACAGATTAAACAGATGAGTAAGGGTATATTTATACATCACCTAAGTATGCTAAGGATCCGATTGAGAAATTTGGAATGACAACTAGCGAGAGAAGTTAAAATACCTATGGCAACTAACTTCTCAATGGATTCAGATGAGCAGGGATATCCACTAATGCGACGGAGTATCGTGGACTGATTGAATCTCTTCTCTATCTCACCGCAAGTAGACCGGACATAGCTTTGCGGTTGGGGTATGTGCAAGATTCCGCCTAATCCCAAGAAAACTCATCCTGAGACTCGCTAAGAAAATTCTTAGATATCTCAAAGGAACCTTACAAGTAGGGTTATGGTACCCACCTGATGACAACTTTGAGTTGACAGTTATTCAGATTCAGACTTTGGAGGATGTAAGATTGATAGAAAATCCACTTCTCGGAACTTGTCAATTCTTAGGCAACAAATTAATTTCTTGGTTATCTAAGAAATGCATATCCATTGCCACCTCCACAATCAAGCCGAATACATGGCGGCTAGAAGTTGTTGCTCTCAACTCCTCTGGATTAGTCAATGACTTAGAGACTATAATATTCAAACATCACTGCTCCTATTTACCGTGATAGTAATAGTGCAATAGCAATGACTTACAATCCTGTTCTACATTCTAGATGTAAGCATATAGATATTAGGCATCATTTCATTAGGGATCATGTTGAAAAGAATGACATTAGAATTGAGAAAATTGCCACTGAATCACAAAGAGTGACATTCTTACAAAACCATTAGTGAATCTAGGTTTAAAGAAATGTGTTTAGAATTAGGATTACTTGATGCATCTTTAGCTGATTTCTAATTTGTGTGCATCTGTTTCCTTATTTCTTATCTTTTCTTTTCTTTAAAATGTCTAGAAAGAATTATCGACTAGATATGTGTCAAAGGGCAATCAGTAGTTGATATCATTGATCTCCTATTTAGGAATCAAGAATCAAGGATTAGTCATATTGACCTTATCCGACATGATAATTGCTTATCCGATATATGGTAAATCGACTAGGGCACAATAGTTAGCCGATTTTCCTAAAAATGATGACTATCTACACCCTATCCGATCTACCTCACTACTAATAAGTTTTGATGAGCTTGTTTGCGGTATAAGGATATCGATTAGATTCATAAATCTCTTCATTCAGAGAACCTTCATCATTGTTCTTCTCAAAATTGTTGTTTTCAAATGAAGTTCTTAAGCATGTATTTCAAGTAACTGCTTTGAAACAAAGTGAAAATACTTTGTTGTTTCTTTCAAAATCGACTAGGAAAGAGTTTTCGGAAAAATTTCGTATAAGATTTTCTTGACCTAGTCCGACCTTTTACCAAGTTCGAAATAGAATACACGAATACTAAGCAAGACATTTCATTGCTTACGTCAGTATACTAATTACTTCGATAAAGTAAGTCTATTAGCCGTCTAATCCGTAGGATAAACGGTTACTTTTTACGCAATTCAAGACGCGTGTAGATCACGCGCCCGAATTCAAATCGATTTTCTTGCAAAACCGTTGATGTTTTACACGCGCCTTTTTAATCGACGGTTTAAAAATCGTAACCACGAGATCGTGCCACGTTTCGATTTCCTAAACTTTCCCTCTCTCTTCCCCTTCGTTTAAAAACTTATCTTCATCAGTTTTAATTTTTTACTTTCACAATTACCTGCTATCAAAGTTTTCTCAAAATTTCTTACTCTAAAAATTTATCAATGGCATCTTCTTCTTCCCAAACCCCAAAACCACCTTCTTATATATCCGCTTCAGGATCTCGATTTCAAAATGCTTACCGATTCTCACAAAAACAAATTAAAAGCTGAGATGTATGTAAATTTTGAGACTACAAATGACAGAGAATCCAGAGAAATCATCGACTCGGAAGTTTCAAGACTACGAGGGTTTTGCTCGCTTAAATCCCCATCAACAAGACTCGCTGATTTCATTGGAGCAGCACTTCGCAAGGAGTGAATTCACAGAGGATGGTTTCAAAACGACGGTTGAAGGTACCCAACTAGAATACTCAAAAGAAAACGTTGCAAGGATTCTCGGATACTTCGATGGAAGGAGTCAATCCCTTGGTGTATAAGGAGAACGATTGGGAAGAATCGTTTGATATGTTTGCAAGTGGTTACATACAGGGGTGTTAGGAGAGAATTAAAGAAACACATGTTGAGGAGAAGGTTCAGCCGCTCATGACAATCGTCACAAAGTCAATCCTAGGAGATCAAAGCTCCCATGATGGAGTGACAAAGTCACGATCAGGCTGTATGAGAGCCATTGTTGATGGAGTACAGGTGGATTGGGTAGATGTATTGTTTAGGAGACCGAAAGAGGAAAAGCTGAGGTTATTGTTTAATCCAACCAATGGAGACTGGACAATCACTTCGAATGTGAGTCTTTTTAATAAGATCACAAAGTGTTGATGGAAAGAATGAATAAAAGATTTGAAACAAGGGAGGGTTTAAAGAAATATTCAAAGCGAAAGGGCTGCGACAAAAGATGAATGGATTGGAGGGTTGCTCGACTCGATGATGAGTCCGATGATGCTCGAGGCAAAGGGAAGCTGGCGGCACCAGGAGTACAAAGGCCTGCAAGAGTACCTCAACCTCCAGCACTGGGTGGCCGAACCAGCCGCAGAAGCTCAACCAGCCGAGGATCCAGCTTGTTGTAGAAGTAATAACCGAGGAGGCAAGAACTTCTACAAGGTCTCCAACAAGAAGGAGGTCTAGGAGGAGGCTAGTCGTGGCTGCAGACAGTGGCACCGAGCCGAGCCAGCCACAAGTCAGCAGATGAGGACTCCGATGAAGATAATCAATTTATTCTTCGCAGGAGGTCCTCCAGACGCCTGAATCTTCTCGGCGCCTCCGGTCGCGTACGAAGTCTCCACTCTCCTACCGTAAGAGATACCGGTGGTAGAAATCGCACTGAGGTGGAAGCGGTGGATGTTCCAACTTCTCCACCAAGGAAGTTGTGCTTTCACCCATCCAGAGGAAGGTACTACTTCATCTCTCTCTCCCTCAAAATCCCCACCGGGCAATGAAGAGGTGTGCCCTACTGCACCTCCAAGCCTCTCAAACAGCCCACGCTTGCCCCAAACACCCAAACATCATCCGAAATCACTCCCACCACCACCCAAACCGAAACCCCCACTACAACCCAACCTGAATTTACTATTCCCCCAACCATCTCTCCACAAATCGAACCAATCACTACCCAACCCCACCCCATCTCAAACCCAACACTTTACTCCCCGTAAATAGACGTCACCTCTTACTCTTTTCTTGAAGACATTTAGATGAGCTCCCCGATTCCTCGACCTCAAATTTACGAACTTCCCCCTCTACCTCTTCTTCTTCCGAATCCTCATCCGAGGAGGAGGAAAGTACCTAAGTCCCACATCGGCTATCACTTCCATAATTATTCAAATGGAGAGGAAGATGAAGCAGACGTTCGAGAAAAAGCTCCAGAGGAGGATGAAGAAGATGGTGAAAGCCGTCACGTAAGCAATGATCACAAATATGCGAGAAGTAGAGGTAAATCTTACTTGAAAGAATTACATCTATAACTCAATCTATTCTTGTTGAAAAGGTGACAGCTATGGAGGAGGAGGTAAAAGGATTGAAATCACAAGTCTCTGAGTACAACTCAATTGTGGTAGATTCGTTGGCCTTGGACAAGTCGAGACTTCGTGGCTAAATGCGTGAAGCTGAGACGAAGCCGACTACCTTGGCCGATGAAGTAAAAAAGGGGGAAAAGGAGGTGAAGGAGGTAAAGGAAAGAGAGTTGGCACTCACACTGTGTTAGATGAGACGAAAAGCAAAGTTGAGACAAAGGCTAGCACACTGAGTTGGAGACAGCCAGAGAGGAAGCTCGCATCAAATCGATGAGTGGCTGCACTTCACCCGAGGGTCGGCCAACTCGAGGAGGCATTGAAGGAAGATGAGGAGAGGAGAAAGAAAGAAGAAGAAGAAAGGACTGCTCACCATGACAAAGCTAAAAGAATCTCGAGACAAAAGCAGTGAGGTGAAAGGGAAGGAAAGGAAAGATGATTGCGAGAATCTGCTCCCTCACAAAGTCTTGAGTCCTAAGCTCACTATCTCCGAGAAAAGAAAGAGGGAGCTCGATTACTCTAACTCGTCTCGAGGAACAGATCAGCGGGATCATGAGGGAACAGCTTTCTATGGAGAAAGAGAAAGGAAGAAGCTGAAAAAGAAGAGCAAAGGACTGGAGATGAGGTGGAGCGAGAGATGTCGAGAAAATGGGAGATGAAGGAGGCGGATGAGTCCGAATTTAGGCCATATCACAGACACTTAATCCACCTAAGGTCGTAGCCGCGACTTCTCAAAGAGTATAAAGAAAAGAATTTGGAAGCCGGATGGATGTATCATTGGTACATCCCGAAGGGATCTCGATTCAACTGAGCTGCACGAAGATCTAAAGTGGCATGAGTGGATAGAAAAGGAGACAAGGATTTCTATCGAGGCTGCTGGTAGAAGCTGATAAATTCTTTAATGCCGATCTCGTGTGCTCCAGCTTATGAAAAAGGAAGGCCCAAGACCAATCCAGACGGCTCGACCGACATGAACTGGATCAAAGGCATCATTGCCAAAGCCGAGGTTGAGTCCGGGTTAAAAGACGAGGAGGAGTTGAAAAAGCTAAGGAAGAGAGTCTTTACCTGGTTGGATATTCCCGAATCCAATCATGGGGAGTCCGATAAAGGATCTTTTCTCTTTTCCTTATCTTTTTATCTTTTGATCATTGTAAATGTGTAAATATTTGAATGAATATATTTGATCGTTTGTGATTTATTTGTCTTGGTTTCTTTAAAAGTAAAAAGAAAAAAACTTAAAAACTTAAATTTTATTTTAGTAAAAGTCATCTCGAGAATTTTTTTAAACTTGAAATTTTTGAAATTTTTTTTTAAGTCTTAAGACTCGCTTTTGTTTCTAAGTTCTTATAAAAGAGTCTAAAAGACTTTATTTTTTAAATGAATCTTTTAAGTTGTGAAATATGTGCTCAAATACCTATTTGATAATCTTGATTAACTATAAACTAACTTCACTGTGAGTGAGTCTCTTTCTTGTAGGTTTTAACTTCATCAAAAAGGGGGAAATTGTTAGACCAAGAAGAGTTTTGATGAGTTAAAAGGAGAAATCCAGATGAGCATACAACATTGATAAACAACTCGATCAGATTCGATTCTAAGCCGATCGTGACCGGGTCAAGAGCCGATTAAGATTAGCTGGAGATCAAAGTCTACAAGTCATCCAAGACAAGCTCAAAACTAGTCATCTGCAGTGAGACGATCATGAAGAGCTCGACGAGGTAAAGACAAGCCGAGTAGAATAAGAAAGGCAAGTCTTCACCAAGTCACCTTGAGGCGAGTAGGAAGAATCACCGAGGTCGAGAGCGCTTATCAAGAATAGGTTTGTTAGCTTTTAGTTTGTTAGAATTAACTAACAAACTAACTGTCTTATCGAACTTATAAATAGGATTAGATTTTATTTTTCTAGATACTAATACATATTCGATTTTACACACTATTCACTACTCGATTTCAATCACAATCTTTTCACAAAGTATTTCAAGAGAGTTCTCAATAAGTTCTAAGTGTTTTTAGAACACTTTTCTTGTTATCTTCAAAATCCAATACACACCGTAATAGTTAGATTTTAGAAGAAGAGTTTAGAAGATTGAAGATTTGAAGATTTGTACAAGTTGTAAGTTGTAAGTCGAAGTGAGAAAGTAAGCGAAGCGAGTCCCTTCTTCAAATTGGAGAAGGAGAGTGGATGTAGGATTATTAAAATCCGAACCACTATAAATCCGGGTGTTATTTCTTGCTTTCTTTAGTTTCGTTTGATTTACAATTGTGTTAATTCAAGATTAAAATTCAGAATCTTAACTAAAATCTGAATATCAACCTTGCTTTTGATCTTATAAAAAGTTGAGAATCCAATTATATTCCACTGCTTAACTCGATATTTTGAATTGTTTTGAAAGATTTAAAAATCTACAAAATCTATTCAAACCCCCCTTTCTAGATTTTGTTCTAGGAAGCTAACTCAAGGTTTTTAATCAACTCAACTTTCCGGGACCAACACAAGTCATAACGTAGTTTAAGGAGAAATATGATTTGATTTTTTTTTTTGGTGGGGGAGGGGGGCGTACGCTTCACCTCTTGCAGCCAGGAGGGACTTTTTTGTAACCACTATAGTCAAAGTGGGGTATTTAACCTTTAGTGGGTTGGGGTGTCGTACAGTTTGACCTCGTGCAAAGGCCGGGAGGGATATTAAATACTTAACCACTAAATATCTTTAATGGGGTAAGTTAACATTTTAATGACATGTAATTACATTTGGTGGTTGTCGTACGCAGTTTGACCTCATGCGGACCAGGAGGGACAAACAGCTTAGGCTCGTATATTATGGAGTCAGTCTTGACTTATGGGTAGTAGCATTTCAAGAAATTTTCATTAATGGGACCGATGTTTACACCATCTTTAGAGATCATCAACTCATATGCGTCATCCGTGTAAACTTCATTTACCACATGTGGACCATCCTGCTTTCGGGTAAGATTTTAACATCTTTTCCTTTGTCGAGTGTCTTCACATAAGGTGATGTGATTTATAGTGGCATAGCCCTCGTTAGCTTCTCTTGCGCTATCAAAATCCATGCATGCCTTCATTCGGCCATCTCTTCCTCCAATTATAATTGTTGCAGTGTTGATGTCAATGACGTTCCTATTTCTAATCATTGAGATTATTTTCCTTTGTAGATCTATGTCCATGACCCGAGATTGCGAATGTCAACGAAGTTAGATTAGGCTACATCTTCTCCATCATCTTCTTCGCCTTTTATGTTGATAATTGTATGTATCTTTGTTGTCAAGACGTCTTCATATGATGCGATCAAGGTGGTTCGTCACTTCATACGAGATGGAACTAGGCTTCGAATTTTCTCGAGAGTCTCGCAGTTCAAAATTTTCCAACTTCTTGCGGTTGTTTGCTTTACGTGACCCTAATCTTTTGAAGACAGCTTCCCAACTTTTGATGTTTACTCTTTCCAAGTGGTCCCAATCTTTTGAAGACAACTCCTGACTTTTGATGACAATTCTCTTCGCATTGTCCCAATCTTTCAAAGGCGTAAACTTATTTCACTTCCTTAGCATCTTTGTCTAACACATCTTCTATTGCCAAGACTTCTCCTTCTATGAGGTAATTTGTGCTTGCTTTTTAGATAGCGATGCAGATTGGAGTTTGAAAAGTGTATCCCAAGCCAACTCTATTGCTCTTGGCATACTCAACGTCTTTACAAGATTGTTTGCCTTTGTTAGTACGAGATGGAGGTGAACCATTTTCGCCACGTTTAACTTGCTCATCTTTAGCCACTTCTTTTGACGGGCCCTTTTCAACCCGAATTACTTTCGGACTTTTGAAGAAGTACTTAGCATCGACAGATTATGACTCAACTTTAGTGAAGAGTTTATCATCACCAAACACCATTTTTATGTTGTGACCTTCCACGATATTTGAAGCATTGGTGTAATGCCGAAGGTATCACTCCATATTCATGCAACCATGGGTGTCCTAGAAGTATGTTGTATGATGTTTTCGCATCTATGACATGGAATAATGTGGTTTAAGTTATCTCATCAATCAACAAATATAACATTATAGTGCCTAGAGCTCTTTGTCCTTCCAAATTGAATCCTTGGATCATCAAACAACTACTTGCGAGGTCATCTTTGGTATCCCCAAAATTTTTATCATCCTTAAAGGCAATATGTTCACTCCCGAACCTCCATCAATTAGAATTCAATTCACCCTTTGCGTAGAGTATAACCAGCTACGAATAACGGTCGATTGTGAGATTGTGAACCAAGTAGCAAGTTCTCATCTGTAAAAATTATAGCTATCAAACAATCTTCACTCTTATCATTGGGCTCTTGGCCGATCGGGTTTGTTTTGCTATTTTCCTCATTAACCATGTAGCATGAGATATTTTTATCTTTAATGATGAGGAAATTTGCGGTTGTTTCTTCTAGCACAATCTTCCCTTGCTCGGCTAGCCGCATGATTTTATCCTTGAGTATAAAGCGGTCTTGAATTGGATGCCCTACTAATCGATGATACTTACGATCTCGAGGTCATCGATTCGCCCAGCTTCTTCTAGTAGTTTCATTTCTGGAAGTTCGATAAGTTTCACTGGATCAGGTCATCGAATATGCCGAGAAACATCTCGAATCGAGAAGAGGGTACTCCTTTCGTTGCATCTCTCTTAGAGTTCTCCTTTTTGCCAATTATCCTACATGACATTCTGCTCTTTGTCATTTTTATGAACTTTAATAGTTGTAGTAGTTACCGCCATGGATTCTTTATTCGAGGATTTGGGCGAAGGGCTTGCCCTTTCTTGACTTCTTGCCAATCTTTGGATCTATGAAATTCTTGAACCGGTGGCCCTTCAACTCCGCTTGCACACATACTTAACTCCATATCATGAGCTCTGTAGCCAACTCTTCGAATGACCTTGGCTGAATTACTTGGAGAATGTATCGGAGACTCCACCGCATTCCTTGAATGCACATCTCGATTGTTGAAGCTTGAACAATCTATCTTTGCAACTTAGACTCAAATTTCTCCATCAATTTGTGTAATTGATCACCGACTCTTCCTTTCACCGACAAGTGTTTGTCAGTTCAATCATGCTAACCGTTCTTGAGTACCGTAGAAACGGTTAAGAAACTCTTGCTCCATATGCTCCCAATCACAATTGAAGTGACATTCAGATCAATGTACCAATCAAATGCATTTCCCTTTAGCGAGCACAAATTATTTCACTAGGTGATCTCCGTAAGTCCCAACATCATTGCAAGTCTCTTGAAGTGAGCAACACGTAGCTTTGGTTACCCTTGTCGTCGAATTGTTAGAACTTAGGAGGTTGATAGCCTACCGGTATCTTGATTGTCGATCCTCTTTGTGTAAGGCTTGGTGTAAGTGAAGGATGATTTTGGGTTTTCCTCAATTTTGTCCTTGATTGTACCAAGAATTATCTCCTTTATCTCGATCAATGGGAATTAATCCATCGAAGGAACGTGTAGTCCTTTCGTGATTGGATCTTTCTCTATTGATTGTTGTCCGCCGAATGTTTCAGCTACACCCTACTCTTCCACTCGCTTTCCTTTAGCACGACTTGCCTCGCTGCTATCAATGTTGCTCATGAGCTTAACGATCTGAGCATCTTGTTCTTGGACATGCCTTGACAGTCCTTCAATAGCTTTAGTTAGGCTTGCTAACTGTTCCTCAATAGTCGTTGCATTTGTCGTTATTATTGCGGCTATGCTAGAAGCTAATGATGAGCTTGAAGTGGAACGAGGAGTGGAACTTGCAGAGTTGTCCTCCTCATTTGCAATGTCTTGTGGTACTTCCTCCGTGATAGCATTGAGAGAAGAAGTAAGTGGTTGTGAATTTATTGACATACTCCTAGTGGTGATATTCGCAGCTTGAAATCCATAATCGAGGGTCCAGCAGAGTCCTACCGAGTTTGATCTTGAGGGGCGACTGGCAGTAATTCTTATAAAGTTTGATCTTGAGACGTGTCATTTTAGTAGCGACTCTTTTGAAGAGAAGAAATAAGAGGTAGAGATGGTCCCAGGCGTGCCAAAATTTGTAAACACAAATTTTTGTATTTAATAAATAAGTAACAAAAATGGAATTACAAAGATAATTTAATTTAATCAAGCGATTGTTTGGGTACAATCTCTTGTTGTTCCTCTAATTCTCTCTTCGTGGTTGACTTTGTCTTGACTTCCAAGTTTGTCGGGGTTGAAACCATTGTCGGAATTTATCGTTGTTGGTGAACTGTTGATGAACTTTGGAGGACAAAATGCTAATTGGAGGGGCTTAGCACCTTGATCTCGAATCAAAGCGTTGTCTTAGATGAAGAACTTGAAGAATTCTGCTGGAGTAACGCCGATCGAAGGGGTTTAGCACCTTAATCTCGGATCAAATATTGTCTTGATGAAGAACACTGAAGAACTCCTTGAAAAACTCTTTGAATTGTCGGACTTGATCTGCAGAGCTTGAAATCCAATGTGTTCCAATGCTTTACGTGTGTTTATGTGTGTCCAGAATGGCGGGAATGAGACCCTATTTATAGATGGTGAAAACCCTAGGTTTGACGAGCCTAGCCTATTGAATCGGGAATATTCTTGGCATCTATAGATTTATGCTTCCATGATTTGATTTGTCGAGCTTTAGAGCCTCGATATAATTTGTCGGCTTTAGAGGCCTGATTCAATTTGTTGGGCTTTAGAGGCTCGATTCAATTTATTGGACTTTAGAAGGTCCATTCAATTTATTGGACTTTAGAGACCCAATTTGATTTATTGGACTTTAGAGGTCCAATTTGACTTGTTGGACTTTAGAATTCCAATTTGATTTATCGAGACTTTAGAAGCTCAATTTTATTTAATGGACTTGGAAGCCCAAATTGATTTATTAGGACTCAATACTTGGATTGAGCCTAATTAATTTGACGGGTCAATTAAATTATCAATGATTTATTATATTAGAAATTAAATGTATTTAAATTCCTAATAAATAATAAATTTAATTGATATTTAATGTGTAATTTCCACGTGTCATTTCTAGATTTGTCAATTAAATTTTGTTTGCTTACGATTATAAATACAACTTCTACATACACGAGACTTTCCTTAAGAAAAATTCGATGAGATTTTAGAGAAAAGTGATCACTCCCTCTCTCCTAATACCGATAATAATAATACAGAGAAATTAGAAGAGAAAAGAGAAATTTTTGGTTTCTCAATTCTCATACGTATCACATACAAATACTCTAAAGGGAACTTAAGCTTCACTACCCCGGTCGAATTCAATTTTTTTTTCCTTTTTCCCTTTTTTGGCTTCATCGACAAACTCTTGAACATCACATAGATTAATAGACCGGTGTGTGGTGTCCTTATCCGATCTCTCCGAGGCTTTGAAAGATCTCTACTTGATTAGTCCGGCCGAGTCATGTAAAGGCTTGAGACTCGATGCTGCTTCCACATAAGCTCAACTCTAGATTCTAGTTTTTTCTAATATGGACTCTTTCTCGAGCAACGGTTTTAGAGAAGCGCTTAAGAAGAGAGTATCCGATAATTTCTCTCTGACAACGATCTCAACAAGGCCTGTCTTTTTCTGGTTGTTCATTTTCCTCTACCTTACTTCTACCTAGGAGTCACATTCAAGGTGTATTCCATCCTCCTTAACCTGTATTTTGCATTCTAAATTCGTAGGAGTGAGCTTGAAGAGTATATCACTGCTCGGGCTTGCTTGGTCACAAGCCTTCGATTTTCATTAGCCCTCATGTGACCTTGGGCTTGTTGTTCTTGATTGTTGTGACTCTTGTTGCAAGATCGGTTAGGTTTTGAGTCATTTTCAGGACATCCCGACTTACTCAATGTACATTAGTTTTCGTGACATCCTCGAATCATGATCTCATAATGAACAACAAAGGAAACTCATTCTAGGCTTCGAGTAGCAAAAATAATTTTGTGGGTGAGGGAATGAGATTTGTATGTAGGGATGACAACAGAGCACGTATGGGACAAATTTAGCATGTCCCGAGACCCGCCTCACTAGAAAATTATAGGACCCGAGGACTCACCACCCCCCACCAAGCGAGGATTTGTCGAATTTAACCCGTCCGGATTAATTTTCTGGTACTTTTAAATTAATTTTACTATACCCAATATTTTTATTTTGTCATTAAATAATTCAAATTAAAATTTATAATTGCTTAAAATAACATATAATATTTTCCTTATACTTAAAAATAACATATATAATATATTTAAGCAAAGATATATACATTATGATCAATATAGTTTACATAATTACACACGTATACATGAAAATATTAATATATTTATAGGTCCAAATGTGGGTTGGCGGGATGAGTTATACAAAAATCACGAGCCCTCCCATACCGCTTGATTAGGTCCAAACCTACCCTGCTTAAGATGGGTTCAATGCGGACCCGGATTTGAACCCATCCCATTGCCATTCTTATATGTATGAGATTTGGTAGGGAGTGTATGGGTTTTGGTAGGAAGGTATGAGGTTCGGGTTGGGTGATGAAGTAGTATGAATTTTTGTTCAATCGAGAAGATGACTCTCTATCCTCTTCCTTGACAAAGGCTTAGAACAACCATGTCTAATGCTCTCTGTTGTTACTTGTTTCCTCCTCTTTACCCTTCTCTTCTTGTTTCTTTTGATTTTCTCCCAATTGGTTGGACCGTAGGTGCGATAATTTACTTCACGGGCGAGATCACCGGTTTAAGTCCATAATGGCCCGGTTGTGTCGTGAAAAGATCGGGCGTCTAAAGATTCGATCATTTTTCCATGATTTCTCTTACACTGCCCTTACAGATGGGTTTCAAGATAAAAATCCTTTATTGACCCACAAACCGACCTAAGGAAATCCATGAACTAAATTTAATTATTTTTTGTTACTAAGTATATGAACCATAAATTATCTTCTTATCACTCATCAATCAAATACATGAATTTTTTTCAAAGAACTTTTCATGGAGCAAGTGACCCTAGACTCCCAAGGCTCCTCGTAAGAAAATAATTCATCTCTATTCTCCTAATTTGTTCCTTAAGACTCCTCATCCATTACACTATTCTTCTCACCGTCTTCCTCCTACTCAACTTCAGCCTCAAATGCCCGATTTTCGCTCCCTCCTCTTCAACACTCTCTTTAGAATAAAATAATAATAATTAAATATTTTTAAATAAAATAATTAATACTCTCTCTGTCTCATACTCGTTGTGATATTTACTATTTGACAAAAGTTTTAATGTGATATAAATAAAAATGTCAGGCCCAACTACACGTAGGGCCCAAATGTATTCACTGATATGGCCCAATGGGTATAATTAAATACCCTCGAGAGAGGGAGGAAAACCCAAGATGGACTTGGCCCAAATTAGCTACGAGGCAGGCCACGACGAGGCCCAAGTCTCGGCTGCGGTGGGCCGCGAGGCCCAAATGAGATAAGAAGCCCAAAATGCGATATTAATCAGGCCCATATGAACAAATTATCTAGTAAGGCCGAGAAAACGTGAGCAATTCGGTTGAGAAGATTAGTCCCAAGTCAAGGAATATTCCCAATATTCCTCATTGACTCGATCCACCTCCGTCTGTGGAGGGAAATTGTAAAAACAATACATTTTCTTGGGAATGAGAGGATTAACACACAACATCACGAGGAGAACATGCGGAGTAATGCCGTATAATTATGATAACGGTTAACATGTTGTAGTACGTATAAATAAAACACCCGGAAGGGAGGTAACGATATCATACTAACTACCACTCTATACTTAGCTACTTCTTACGCACTTAAATATTTCCTTTAAGTGTTTTCCGGTAATCTGACTTGAGCGTCGAGAGAACCCTCCGACATGTTTTGCGATACGTTCGTTCGTGAGAAGGCTAGGGATAACACTGCGTAAGGGCTGCACCCATGCGGAACCCGAGGTGGGAAAATGGGTCAAGTTAGTTTTTACGCATCAATTAGCGCCGTCTGTGGGAAGAGGAGAGCTAAGACGTGAGTTTCAACTTCTCTTCCATCACTTGGAAGAAAGAATGCATGGCTGGTGAACAAACACCGATGAGAGCGATTGCCGGTACTGGCTCGGGTAAGGGCAGCCCCTCCGAATCCTACTCAAGGTGAAGTTGTTGTCAACCCTGTGCCGCCGTCCGCTATACCTAACAATGGAAGCATACCACCTATCACGGTGGTTCGAAATGATAACTCAACTCCCGGTCGGGCGCCACCCACGAGTTGGAGTTGCTGCTAAGGAGAGAGGAGCTAACTTACTGCTTTCTTTCTCTCGCGATTCCGGAGGGAATCCCCTAGCTTGAGTTCCAGGAAGTACCAGTGCTCCATCAAGGGGGCACCTCGAGATGATGCCAGCACCGCCGCCACCATCGCCCTCACTCATGAGAAACTAGATGACGTGATCGTCGAGCTATTGCAAGAGCAATGTTGGAGGTGGGAGGAGTCCCACCCGTAGGGAGGACAGGAGAAGCGAGGACCAAGAAACTCCGCCAACTAGATCCCAGTGCCGGGGGAAGTAGACAAGATGAGCATCAAGAGGAAAGAATGAGGGAAGTGGAGTCCAGGAACCAAGAGGAGATCCCGGGAGTGGAAGGAGTCCAAGAAAGAAGATCTACGGTTCCCGAGCAAGGGATGTCGGTGGCCGAGGAAGCCGGACGGGGAAAGGAGACAGCGCCCACAGCGAGGGAGTAAGATAGAGGACGAGGAGGATGGTACATGAGATATTCATTCGGAAGCTATGAAGGACCAGATCAAGTCCCTAAGGAAGCGGTGGACAATATGAAGCACTAGATGGAAAACCAGGGTAGTATGCCTCGACCGTTACAGGTTGTCAATTCATTGAAAGCATTTTACAGGATGAATTGCCTAACAATTTTAAACCTCTGAATTTTGAATATGATAGTATGACTAACCCCTGTGACCACTTGGTGAGATTTGAAAATTTGGCCCTCCTTCATCGATATGGGGAGGGCGTGAAGTGCAGGGTTTTTCTTACCACTCTGTCTAAGGCAGCCCAACAGTGGTTTAGCCACCGGATCCCAACTCCATTGGCTCTTTCGAGGGGTTCATGAGTTGTTCTTGCACCCGGTTTGTAAGCGTGATGAGACAACCTAGAGCTACATTGACCCTATTCAACATGAAGCTAGGAGAGGGGAGAGCCTACGTGCTTTCATGAAGAAATTCAACCAGCGGCACTACAGGTTCCCACCACCACCCTAGAAGTTAAAATCAATGCTTTTACTAGCAACCTCTCGAGACGGAGACTTGTTTTCTTCTTTGGCAAAAAGGCCGGTGCAAACGTTTGATGAGTTCTTTGAGGAGGGCAGAGAAGTACGTTACATTGGAAGAGGTAAGAAAGGCGAAAAGAGCTGAGGTCAAGCCAAATGTACCGAGAAAAAGAAGGAGTCTCGAAGAAAAGCTCAACGACAAAGCCAGAAGGCAAGCAAACCTGGACCTCGCTCCGTGTTTGAGAAGTACACCCCGCCGAAGCTGGAGCTAACGGAGCTTTTGGAGGTAGCATCTCGACCACCCAGAGATGAAGTTTCGTGGCCACGATCTAGGGGCCGATGAAGCCCAAATCAGATAAGTTTTGTGATTTTCCATAATAAATATTGGCATGACACTAATAATTGTTTTCGATTGCATGATGAGATTGAAAGGATGATCTAGACAAAGTTATCTTAAAGAGTTTTTATAGAGATCGAGTCGGTTCCAAGGGACAAAAAAGAAAGAAGATTGATGATAAAGTCGATGATAAGGGAAAGATGATCGAAGGGAGGCAAGAGGAAAGGCCCTCCCAAAAGAGAGGACTAATCCAGGTGATAGTTGGAGGTCCAGTGAGGGAGACTCATTCCGTGCACACAAAGCAGAGAGATGACCACGGGAGAGAGGTCGGAGAAATGTCGAGAGAGGCACTGAAGGAGGTGGGCCATGTAGGAGTTACACCTCGAATTCACTTCGGACCAGAGGATGGAGAACCCAGAAGGAGGCCTACGGTGATGCCCTAGTCATCACTACGGATGTGGTGGGATACAATGTTGCGAGGATTTGTGTAGATACAGGAGCTCACTGACATCATTTTCTTGGACTATTTCAAGAAAATGAATCAATGTAGAATTGCAGCCGGTAGACACGGTCTTTGTATAGATTTACGGGAGGGCAATCCACCCCCTAGGCTGTAATTCTCCGGTGGGACTTGGCGAAGCTCCACGTAGGAGAGTGGTAATGGCGAATTTTTTTATTGTTGATGTACCATCATCTTATAATATGATCTTTGGTAGGCCAAGATTGAATTTGTTTCAGGTTGTCATATCAACATATCACATAAAACTCAAATTTCTAATGAATCATGGGTGAAGTAGTGGTGACCAGTGCCGATCCGAAAAATGCTACGTAGAGGCGGTAAAGATAGCCGATAAAGAGCTGCATCGCAACCTGAAAAGAGACAAGGAGGTCGATCATGAATTCAAAAGATGTAAGGTTATGGAGGAAGCTGATCCTCCAAAAATAAGAGTGAAGAGGAGTTGATGATGGTCGAGTTGTACCCAAACAAGAAGGGGTATACAACAAGGATTGGTGCCTAGGAGCCAGGATTGGAAAGACAGATGGTAGCAGCTTTATGAAGAAATGCGAGATATATTTGCTTTTTCTTCCTCTCGATATGACAGTATTCCGGAGGAGGTGGCGATTTACTATCTCAATGTGGACCCAAAGGCTAAGCCACCAAGCGAAGTTGAGAGTCTTTGGACCGAGAAAAAGATGTCATCACAAAAGCGTAAGCGGAGAAACTCGCGGAGGCGGGACATATAAAGCGGATCTAGTTCCCCACCGGCTATCTAATGCAATGTTGGTGGCGAAACCAGGTGGGAAATGGAGAACGTGCGTAGATTTTTTAGACTTGAGTTTGTCCCAAAGATCACTACCCATTACTCCGAATTGACTAGTTGGTCGATTCCACTTCCGGATTTGAATTCCTAAGTATGATGGATGCCTACCAAGGCTACCATCAAATACGCATTTTCCCCCGGATATTCCAAAGGTAAGTTTTATTATTGCAGTGGAACTTTTTGCCATATTAGAATGCCTTCGGACTAAAGAATGCGGAGCAACCTATCAAAGAATGGTTGACAAAATATTTAAAAACCAGTGGGGAGAAACATGGAGGTGTACGTAGATGACATACCGGTAAAAAGTGTGAAGGTAGAAGGGCATGTGGCCTACCCGGAGGAAGATTTTTAGTGCTAAGATTGAATGACACGAAGTGAATCCAGTAAGTGTTCCTTTGGAGTGAGGTGCGGAAAATTCCTCGGATACATGGTGACCCACCGGGTATTGAAGTCAACCCGCCAAGGTGAAAGCTATGCTTGACATGCAGCCCCCACTAATATCAAGGAGCTGCAGAGACTAAACGGAAGGATTACAACACTCGAGCGATTTATAGCCAGTGCGCAGAGAAGAGTTACCTTTTCTTCGAATTTTAAGGAAGGGATCCAGTTCGAATGGGATGAGCAATGCTAGCAAGCATTCAAAGCGCTCAAACAATATCTGGCCCATTACCTATGTTAACAAAGTCGAGTGCCGGGGAGATACTCTACCTTTACCTCTCTGTAGGTGGGATTTCACTTAGCTTGGTTTTGGTGAGGGAGGAGGGGTCAACCCGAAGCTAGTTGACTATGTTAGTAAACCGATTAAAGGAGCAGAGGAAAGATATTCGAGATAGAGAAAGTAGCCCTAACCGTAATGGTCACGGCTCGGAGGTTACAACCTTATTTTCTTTCACACAAGATTGTTGCTCGAATTAACTATACTCTGAAACAGTCATTGGGAGGGCTGATCTTTCGGGGAGGATGGTCAAGTAGGCCGTCGAACCGGGAGAGTATGATGTAGATTTTGAGCCATGGAGGACCATCAAAGCACAAGCCTTATCTCGACTTTATCTAGGAAGGCATGTGTGTGCCCCGGAAGGAGAATGGAGAGTATATGTGGATGGAGTCTCGTATCCATGCAAGGATGCGGAGTTGGAACCGTGATCATTAATCTAGAAGGCCGAGAAACACAGTTGCGGTGAGGTTCGAATTTATTACCTCAAACAATGGAGATAAGTACGAGGCCTTAATTCGAGGAGCGAAATTGCTGCGGAGCTGGGAGCAGTCGAGTGGTCGTGTTTTCAGATTCCTAGCTAGTAACCGAACAAGTTACGGGGGTATGTAGCAAAGGATGAGAAGATGATAGCCTATCTCCGCGAGTAGCGGAGTTGCGAGGCAGATTTAGTTCTTTTGAGGTTAGACGGATACCTCGGGAAGAAAATTCCAGAGCGGGTAGTCTATCTAAAGCGGCGAGTTCAGCAACACTTGCGAGAGAGGTGGGAAGATCACCTTGGTAACTACAGAAGCGAAGCTACGACTCCCTCGGTAAGGGTCGTAGGAGCGGAGGAAAATTGGAGGACCAGATCTACCGAGTGTTGTAGAACCCAGAGAGTTGCTCGGATAAAAGAAAGCTCGAGAGGTGGAGGATCGATACACAACGATTGGGGAGAGGATGTACCGGCGGTCCTTCACGCAGCCTTACTTGAGGTGCTTATCCACCCAAGAAGGAAGGTATGTTATTAAAGATATTAATGAAAGTTGTTGTCTTGACCATGCGGGAGCTCGAGTAATGGTGTACGGGGCAACCGCGGTGATACCTTCTGAGGTGGGAATGAAAACACACCATCTAGCCCACTTCCAGGAAGGCATATCTTTGGAAGAAGAGCGAGAGATAGCTCACTTAAAAGCTGAAAGATACAAGAACCGAGTAAAAGCCGCTACGACCGTAAAGTCGTAAGCCGGAGGTTTGAGGAAGGAGACACAGTGCTAAGACAGTGATGCCTTGAAAAGCATCGGAAAGCTGGATCCAAAGTGGGAAGGGCCTTACAAGGTGATCAAAGTCCTTAAAGGAGGGGCTTACGAGTTGCAGGATATGGAGGGAAATCGAGTTGCAAGGCCTGGAATGTCCGCCACTTGAAGAAATTTTATGCTTGAAGAAAATACACACCTCGCTACAAGTAGGTGGTCCTTTTTCTTTTCGTAATTTTTTTATGTCATTTAAATTCTTGAGTTTGATGTAATTTGGTTCCAATGGTCGATTATGACTTTGTTTATCAATTAATGAAAAAGATTCTTCATTATTCATGAGTGATGCGGATAAAAATATCAGGCCCAACTACACGTAGGGCCCGATGGCGTAATCGAATTCCCTCGATAGAGGAGGAAAACCCGAAATGGGCCCGAGCCCGGATCAACCGTAATAAGGCCGTGAAGCCCTAAACCTACCTACAGGTGGGCCACGAGGCTCGAGGCACAGACGAAGATGGGCCACGAGGCCCAAGCTTAACTACTGATAGGCCACGAGGCCCAAACCTAACTACAAGCCGCGAGGCCCAAACCCAACTACAGTGGGCCGCAAAGCCCAAACCTGCTGCAGGTGGCCGCGAGGCCCAAAGGCGAGATTTAAAGAGCACGCGGGTATTTGACTAGGCCCATGTCGGTTACATATCCGATAAGACCGAGAAAGCGTGAGAAGTAATGCAGCGGTTGAGATAATTAAGGCTCAAGTCAAGGAATATCTCCTATATTCTTCATTGGTAGGTCCAACCTCCGTCAAGAAGGGAAAACGTAGGCACAATCAGATTTTTTGAGAGAAAAGATATCCACGCATGACATCATGAGGAAATGTACGGGATAATGACACGAAATCGTGATGACGGTTATCACTCTTAACGTACATATAAATAAGACTCTCGAAGGGAGGTAACGGTATCGGTTAACTATCACTCTTACTTAGCTACTTCTTACGTACTTTCTTGAGTGTTTTCCGGTGACTGACTTGAGCGTCGGAGTGCCTACGCCGGAGAACCCTCCGGCGTGTTTTGAGCACCTTTGTTAGAGGAGAGCTAAGGATCTTAGTACGTAAAGGCTTTACCCACGTGAACCCGGTGGGGAAAGCGGGCCGATTCGGTTTTACGCATCAATTGGCGCCGTCTGTAGGAAAGAAGAGGCTGAGGCGTGAGTTTCAACTTCTTTTCTTTTCTGATTATCCAAAAGAAAGATATCATGGTGGTGAACGTACACCCATGAGACCGATTGCACTAGTACCGGCTTGAGGAAGGACAGCCCCCGCAAACCCAACACAGGCGAGGCCGCATCCAACCCGGTGCCACCCATGGCTGTGCCCAACGCCGAGGACCACCACTTGTTACGGTGGTGCGAGGCGAAAGCTCAAATCCTGGCCAACGCCCTCCGTGAGTAGGAGCTGCTGGTAGAGAGAGAGAGGCTAACCCACACGCTTCTTCCTCTGCGATTCCGTAAGGAATCCCTATAGTGGGGGTCCCTAGAGCCGCCAATGCTCCGGCCGGGATACCTCGAGAGAATGCGAGAACCGGCTGCCTCCATCGCCCTCACTCGGGAGCAGTGGATGACATGATAGCTCGAGCCGTAGCAAGAGCAATGGCGGAGGGGAGGACCCCCACTGCAAGAAGGACCGGAGAACCAGGACCGAGAAAACCAGCCTGCTCAATCCCAACTTGGGGGAGTAGGCAAGACGAGCATCAAGAAGAACGAAGAAGAGAAGTGGAGTCAGAAATCGGGAGGAGATCACAGGGGCGTAAGGAGTCCAAGAAAGAAGGTCGGCCGAGTTCCTAGACCTAGGGAGGCCGGTCGAGAAGAAGGCTGCACGGGGAGAGACAGCCCCTCTGCGGCGAGAGTAAGATCGAGGATGAGGAAGAGAGAGTGCAGGAGATACCCGGTCGAAGCCATGAAAGACCAGATCGGGTCTTTGAGGATACAAATGGACAACATGAAGCATCGAGATGGAAAATCGTCGGTATGCCTCGACCGTTACGGGTTGCCAATTTCTTGAGAATATCTTACAAGATGAGTTGCCTAGCAATTTTAAACCTCTTAATTATGAATATGATGAGTACGACCGACCCCTATGACCATTTGGTGAGATTTGAAAATTCGGCCCTCCTCCATCGATATGGGGAGGGTGTGAAGTGCGAGGTCTTTCTTCTTGCTTTATCTAAGGCGGCCCAGCTTGTTCGGCCAGTGGAACCCAATTCCATCAACTCCTTCGAGCAGTTTGGAGAATTGTTCTTGCACCGGTTCGCTCGTGCAAGGAGGCAACCTAGAGCTACACCGACATTGTTCAACATGAAGGAAGGAGAAAATGAAAGCTGCGGGCCTTCATGAAGAGATTCAATCAGCGGCATTGGAAGTTCCAACCGCCACTCCGCAGGTAAAAATTAATGCTTTTACTAGCAATCTCCGAGATGGGGACCTGTTTTCCTCCCCAGTAAAGAAGCCATCCAGACGTTCGGCGAATTGCTAAGGAGAGCGGAGAAGTACGTCACACTTTGGAGGAAGTAAGGAAGGCGAAGAGAGCCGAGGTCAAACACTGGTGGACTGAGAAGAAGAAGGAATCATCAAAGAAAAACTTCAACGGTGGAGCCGGAGAAAGCGGCAAAATCTGAACCTCGCTCGGAGTTTGACAAGTACACCCCCCTGTGGCTCGAGCCAGCAGAGCTACCGGAGGTAGCATCGACCATCCTGAAATGAAGTTTCCATAGACACGATCCGAGAGGGCCTCGAAGCCCAAATCGAGATAAGTTTTGTCGTTTCCATAATGAATATGGGCATGACACTAACAACTATTTTCACTTGCGTGATGAGATTGAAAGGATGATCTAAGCGGGACATCATAAAGAGTTTATTTACGAGAGATCGGGTCGGCTCAGGGGTAAAAAGAAAGGAAGCCGATGGCAAAGATGAGGAAAAAGGAAGGACGATCGAAGGGAGGCGGGAGGAGAGACCCTCCCGAGAGAAGAGGACTTATCCGAGATGATAGTAGGAGGTCCAACAGAAGGAGGCGTGAATCGGAGGGAAGCAAGCCATACGCCCGGATTCATTTTGGTCTAGAAGACGGAGGTCGAAGAAGGAGGACCACATTGATGTGTTGGTTATCACAACCGACGTGGCGGATATCTTGTTGCGAGGATCTTCGTAGATACGGGAGCTTAGCGAGACATCATTTCCTTGGAATGTTTCAAGAAGATGAATTTAAACATAGAAATGCAAGGTGGATACAACGTTGTATGGATTCTGAGGAGGAGCGAGTGCACCCTCTTGGTCGGAGTAACCCTCCGGGTGGGGCTCGGTGAAGCTCCACGGAGGAGGGTAGTTATGGCGAATTTTTTTATTGTTGATGTACCCTCATCTTACAACATGATCTTTGGTAGGCCACTATTGAATTTATTTCGTGGTCATATCAACTTATCACATGAAACTCAAGTTTCCGGTGAACGATGAGGTGGGTGAAGTAGGCTGGTGATCACCGCGGTCCAAAAATGTTACGTGGAGGCGGTAAAGATGGCTGATAAAGAGTTGCACCGCAGCTTGAAAAGAGACAAGGAGGTGGACCGAGAATCCAAGACATGCAAGATTACGGAGGAAATTGATCCCCCAAAAATGAAAGGCGACGAAGAGTTGATGATGATCGAGTTGTATCCAGACAAGAAGGGACACACAACAAGGATCGGAGCACACTGGAGCGAGCTAGAGAGACACAGTAACTGGCTTTACGAAGAAATGCGAGATGTTTTTGCTTTTTCTTCCTCCGACATGACAGTATCCCGAGGATGTGGCGATGCACCACGAGCGTGAACCCTAAACCTAAACCGGTGAAGCAAAAACTAAGGGTCTTTGGACTAGAGAAAGATGCCATTACGAAGGCTGAAGCAGAAACTGGAGGCGGGACATGTTAAGCGAATCCAGTTTCCCACCGGCTGTCCAATGCGGTGTTGGTGGCAAAACCAGGGGGAAATGGAGAATATGCATAGATTTCCGAGATCTCGAACAAGGCTTGCCCTAAGGATCATTATCCCTTGCCTAGGATTGACCGGATGGTGGATTCTACATCTGGATTTGAGCTACTAATTATGATGGACGCCTACCAAGGCTACCATCAAATACAAATTTTCCCTCCGACATTCCAAAGGTAAGTTTCATTATTGCTAGTGGAACTTTTTGCTATATTAGAATGCCCTTTGGATTGAAGAATGCAGGAGCAACCTATCGAGAGAATGGTTGACAAGATGTTCCAAAACCAGCTAGGGAGGAACATGGAAGTCTACGTTGATGATATGCTTGTGAAAAGTGTGAAAGCCGGTGAGCACGTGGCTGATCCGGAGAAAGCTTTTTCAGTGCTAAGGAGGAATGACATGAAGTCAATCCGGCCAAGTGTTCTTTTGGAGTGAAATCCGGGAAATTTATCGGATATATAATGACCCAACAGGAATCGAGGTTAACCCGCCAAGGTGAAAGCCGTGCTCGATATGCAGCCTCCCACTAACATCAAGGAGCTGCAGAGACTGAATGGAAGAATTACGTAGGCGAGCGAGATTCATAGCCGGATCTGCAGAGAGGAGCCACCCCTTCTTCAAGATCCCGAGGAAGGGATCCAAGTTCGAATGGGATGAGCGATGCCGGCGGGCGTTTGAGGAGCTTAAGCGGCACCTAGCCCGGCTACCTACGGCCGACAAAGCCAATACTAGGGAGACACTTCACCTCTACCTCTCTGTAGGTGGGGTCTCACTTAGCTCCGTCTTTGGTGAGGGAGGAGGGGTCAAGGAGCCGATGAGAGATACTCGGAGATAGAGAAGGCAGCCACGACTATAATGGTCACGGCTCGGAGGTTACGACCTTATTTTTTGTCACATAAGGTCATTGTTCGGACTAACTACCTTAAGAGCGAGGTGATTGGAAGAGCTGATCTCTCAAGGAGGATGGTCAAGTGGGTCGTCGAATTGGGAGAATATGATGTGGATTTCGAACCACGGAGGACCATTAAAGCACAAGCCCTGTCGACTTCATTTAGGAGAATGCGCGTGCACTTTGGAGGAAGGAGAATGGAAGGTATACATTGGCGGCTCTGTATCCATGCGGGGTTGTGGAGGCTGGGATCGTAATTATTGATCCGAGGGCCAGGAAACACAAGTTGCGGTGAGGTTTGAATTCATTACCTCCAACAATGGAGCCGAGTACGAGGCCACGATTCGAGGAACGGAGATGGCTGCCGAGCTAGGAGCGGTTCGAGGTGGTCATATTTTCGGATTCCCAACTTGTAACCCAGCGGAGTTACGAGATGGGTACGAAGCTAAGGACGAGAAAATGATAGCCTACCTTCGGCGAGTAGCGGAGGCTGCGAGGAAGGTTCAGTTCCTTTGAGGTTAGACAGATACCTCGAGAGGAAAACTCCGAGAGCAGATAGCCTTTCAAAGTCGGGCGAGTTCCACAACAATTCGGGGAGGGAAGATCACCCTGGTGACTCGCTCTGATACCACTTGTTGGTCCCACTAGTTGAGTATTACAAAGAGAAACTTGAAACAGACCTTCTAGGGAAAATCTAGAAGGGGGTTGAATAGATTTTCCAACTTTTCAAATCTGGAAAACCAATTCAAGACACCAGAATTTACACAATGGAAATCGATTTGAAACTCAACTTTAAACGGATCAAAAGTAAAGCTGATAACTAGTACGATTATAATTCGAAATTGAAATTTGATTAATAGTTGTAATTGATTAAGAACAGATAAATAGATGAAAGCGATAAAGAACACAATGGTTTATAGTGGTTCGGATCTAAGCGATCCTACATCCACTCTCCTTCTTCAACTTGAAGAAGGGTCTCTTCCACTACTTACTTACTTACTTTCCAACGTACAACTTACAACTTTTACAATGATCTTTTGATCTTCAAACTATCTTCAACTCCTAAACTTTCTGGGAAATCTAACTTTACTGATGCAAGAAGTGTGTTGATGAAGTACGAGAGAAGTGTTCTATAAACACTTAGAATTAGTGAAAAATTTCTTTGAAAACGTGAGTAAACTTTTTAGAGAACTTTGTGAATTATCAAAGTGAAAAATGCAGAATGAATTCGTTGTGTATTCTTATTCTAAAATAAAGTTATGCCTAGACCTATTTATAAGCCTAGAAAAACAGTTAGTTTATTAGTTGGATGTAACAACCTAAAACAGGCTTAATAAACTTAATCTTGATAATCGCTCCTTATCTTCAGGTGGTCTTTCACTAGTAAATGCTGCGGTGACTTGGCGAAGACTTGCCTTTCTTATTCTACTCGGCTTGTCTTTACCTCGTCGAGCTCTTTATGATCGTCTCCTGCAGATGACTTATCTTGAGCTTGTCTTGAGATGACCTCCATCTTTCCGGACCTCGGTGACTTATCCAGCCTCTTCCTAGTCTCGATCGGCTTAGTATCGGATCTTCATCTCACTGTTCTTCGAAGTAAATGCTGCTCATCCGAGTTGATTCTTTTTAACTCATCAAAACCTCTTCTCGATCTAACAATTTCCCCCTTTTTAATGAAGTTAAAACTACAAGAAAGAGACACACTCACACGGTGATGTTAGTCACGGTTATTCAAGATAATTAGATAGGCATATTAAAGCATACTCACACTTAATTCAGATTTGTTCATGTTAGAGCACTTAATACACACTTAGAAAGATTTTTAAAAGAAATTTTTAAGTCTTAAGACTTTTCAGATGATTTATAAAAGTTTTAAGCCTTAGGACTTAGAAAGATTTTTAAGACTTAGAAAAATTTTTAAGACTTAGAAAAATATTTTGAAAAGATTTTTAATCTGAGATGAGGATTTTCTCGGATGATTAATACATAGAAAATTTTTAAGACTTAGAAAAATATTTTGAAAAGGTTTTTAATTTGAGATGAAGATTTTCTCGGATGATTAATACTTAGAAAATTTTTAAGTTTTCTTAAACAATAGTAAAGAAAGCTTAAAAATAAGACAAGTAAATCGTAAAGTTCGATATATTCATTCACATATACACAAATTAAAAAGATGAGAAGCTGGTAGAAAATAAGATAAGGAAAGAAAAATCCTTATCTATTAGACTCCCATCGCCTTGACTCGGGGACATCCCGGCCAGTGAAGACCCTCTCTCGAGCTTTTATGTTCTTCCTCGTCGTGTGCTTGGACTCCACTTCGGCCTTTGCAATGACTGTCTGACCCAAGCTAAGTCAAGTGTCCCATCTTCATTTAGCTTCGGCTTGGCATGCTCAAAGGCTGGGGCGATGAGATCGTAGTTAAATACTTGGCTTGCCTCATCAAGCGGCTTTGCCATACGAATCGGCATCTTCATTCCCCATCCAAGCATGCCACCGTAAATCTTCATCATTGCCCGGTAGGAGAGTTCTTAAAGATATACCAGTGGTACATCCACTTGGCATCCATTGCTTTCCTTTTGTACTCCTCTGTGTACTTTCCGGCCACCATCTTGGGAGGAGCCGAGCTGCGGTGGTAGGGTCGGAAATCAACTTCATCTGCAGCTTTTGACACCCATTTCCGAGAATCCCTATCCCACTTGACTCCGGTCCCTTGCCCAGCTTCTTTAGCCTCTTCTTCTCCTTTCTCTCATATATCTCCTTCTCGGCATGTATCCGCCTTTATCTCGCTCGGCAGAGAGGTTGGAGAAGTCGCTCTTTTCTTTTCGCTCAATTTGGTGCAGGGATGGTCACCTTCGGTGATGATTCCTTCTCTGCTGCTTCTTGCTTTCCCTTTGCCCTTACCCTTGGCCTCGGGCTTCTCGGTCTCTTTCGAGACGCAGGCTAGCAGTTTTCCGTCTTCTCCTCATCCTCCTTCTTTCTCTTCTCCTCATCCTCTCGGATGGCATCCTCAATTTGGGTTACCCTCGGCTGTAAGGCGGCTAATTCATCTGATTTTTCCTTGAGTTACGCCTTAGCTGCCTCCAACTCATTTGTGTCGGCTTTTGATTGGAGTTTGTGCAGAGATAGCGAACATCAGTGTGAGGGTGTCCACCTTTCCTTGCCCAGCTCCTTCCCCCTTTTTAACTTCATCTTTGAGGGCTCGGATCTGGTCTTCCCACTCGGCCAACAGATCCTATGGTCGATTTTTCTGCGGTCGGCTCCTGGACTAGGATCTCGTTGTCTGCTGCCACCTTCTGCTTGAGCAGCCTAACCTCCTCCTCCAGGCTGCCCAGCACGATCACCAATAAGCGGAGCCGAGATTATCGAGATAGGTTGCGGGAGATGTTCATCTCGGATATCCGCATATTGGTGAGCATCGTCTCCGTGACGGCTCGGATTACTTGTCGCGTCTTCTTCTCCATCATCCTTTCCACCTTGCGAATAATCTTAAGTGCAAGTGCTCAAAGGCGGAGGAGATGACAGAGATTGGCTGGGTTCCTCCTCCGATGATTCGGATGACGAGGAGGGGAGGGGTTTTGGGGGGAGCCCATCCGAATATCTCCAAAGATGTTTTAGGAGAGATCCGAGCTTGGACTTGTGGGGAAGGTTGGGAAGAGGTGGGTAAGTCTGATGGTGGGGGAGGGGGATTTCGAGGTGGTGGAGAAGATGGAAGGGGTGGCATATCTGATGAGGTGGGTGGTGGAGATGGTGTTGGTTGTGAGGTGGTTGGTTGAGGGGAAGATGGTGTGACTTCGGTGTGGGTTGAGGTGGAGTTCGGGTTGATGGTAATAAGGTGCAGGGGAGATGGTGGTTATAGGAGTTGGGGAATAGACGGGTCCGGTTAGGAAGGATAGGAAGTCGGATGGGGATGGGGGTGGAGAGGTGGTTTGTGTTTGAGGGAGAGGAGATGATGAGGTTTCGGCTTGGACTTGTGTGGGAGTAAGCCGTTTAAGAGGCTCCGAGGTGCCGGTCCTGGGTCACCTCTTCATCGCGAGTGGGTTGGAGAGGGGAGGGAGAGAGACTTGCAGAGGCTGCGAAGAGTTGTACCTTTTTGGGAGAGGGGAGGGAGTCCTCTCTCACCGATCTCTTGTACATCTTCGGACCGGACTACCGCCGCCGCTTATCTCCAATGTTTCAGACTCTCTTCACCCAAAGAAAGCCAGCCGAAAGCAGCAGACGATGCCCCTTTCTCTCGAGGTTTTTACCAATCTCCTCCTCTTAGTTACCTTCTCCTTTAGCTTCATCGGCTGTGAAGCCTCACCTGAAGCTCACGGTTGGCTCATCTCGCTGCTCTTTCTCTTCTTCCTCCTCACCGAGGGATCTGCCACCCTCACCTCGCCGGCTTCCACATCGAATCAGGTGCCTACCGATCACCTCGCTTTTGGTGAGGAGCCCCTTACGCTTCGTGTAGGCTCTCACACCGTCTTTCCAGCTCATCCGGGTGGTCAGCAGTGAGTTCTCCAACAAGACAGTTGATTTTGTTGAAGAGGCCGGTGATGGACTTGGCTGTCCATTTCCCATTTTTCAGCTCCAGCCTTTTCTTCTCATCCTGGGCTGACTTGGACCCCATCTAAGATGGCTCTCAGCAATTCAATCGGGTCTCACAGCCCATCGTGGGAGTTCTCGCTCCCGAGAATAGCTTTCACAAGATTGCCATTAGGAGACGATACTTCCGACAGAGCATATTCTTCTTTAACTCGATCGCTCCTTCATTGATGTCCGGCAATCATCTCAAATGATTCTACCCAATCACTCGCTTTATATTTGAGGGGATTGACGCCCTCATTACTAACTTCAAAAATCCTCGCCACCTCTCGCCGTCACTACCGGTTCTTCGTCAGTAGACCCTGGTTTTGAAAATTCCATCGGCGTATTCACCATTGACGTAGAATTCGACTCCACGCATATCTAGAGTTTTGTTAGACTCGGACTTCTTAGAATGTAAGGTCTTCAATCCAGATCGTTCAAGTAATCTTAGAATATGTCTTGATTCTTCATCGGTGGTAGTGTCGAAGACGACATACATCTCGCATTTAATCTTTTTGTTGAAGGTTTCGATCTTGATGTCCACCATTGTTGAAGTAACTCCAAGGGGTTTTTGAGAATGACTCATACAATTTTAAGAAGGGTTTTTGAGAGTTAGAAAATTTGCAGAGGATAAGTGAATTTTCCGAAAGTGAAAACGTTTGAATGAAGAAGAAGATGTATTTATAGGTGGGAAAATTGCAAAAGAGAAACTGTTTGGAAAGCGGGTTTTAATTTGAGTCGCTTATTTGAAATGATTTCTTGTCTTGCATCAACGGTTAAAAACATGATAAACAATTGGGATTCAGCGCGTGTAGATAACTCGACTTTGAAATGCATAAAAAGTAACTTTATAGATCGTTGATTTAACCGAAGTAAGGTTACTTTATGCAGAGAAGTAAGTATACCCGATGCCAACCTAGGTTTACCTTTCTTTGCGTAAGGGTTTTTCAAAACAAACAAGGTTATGAAATCGTCTGAGAAAAGACCTCGTATGTTTTAAAAAAAGCCTAGTTTTACCTTTCTTTCTAGAAATCTGCATGTGCCTACGAATTCCCCCTGACGGAGGTTGGACCCACCAATGAGGAATATAGAGAATATTCCTTGACTTGGGCCTCAATTATCTCAACTACTCGTCACTTCTCGATCTTATCGGATAGATAATCGCTATGGGCTTGGTCAAATACTCGCGTGTTCTCCAAATCTCGCATGGGCCTCTCGGCCCACTTGCAAATAGGTTTGGGCCTCGCGGCCTACCTACGATCGGGTTCAGGGGCCTCGTGACCCGCACTGGGTTTAGGCCTCGTGGCCTATCTCAGAGTTGGCTTGGGCCTCGTGGCCCCTCTCTATACAGCCTTGGCCTCGCGGCCCACTTGTAGGTAGGTTTAGGGCTTCGTAGCCTTTGGTTTCGGCTGATTCGGGGCTCGGGCCCATCTCGGGTTTTCCTCCTTTTATCTATGGTATTTTGTTACATCACCGGGCCCTATTGGGCTGGTCATATTTAGGTCCTACCGGCAGTTGGGTCCGACATTTTTATCCGCATCAACCACTCCCCTACTCCGGTGAGCGATCTCGAGCTCCTCGGAGTAAGAAAGATTTATGCGATCCTCCGTGCAGATTTAGCTTTGGGACGTCCTCCTGCAGCCTCTTGCTCTCGGGGACATCCTCCTGCAGCATTAGCTTTGGGATGTCCTCCTGCAGCCTTCGACTTCCCGGATACATCCCCTCTCGCCGGTTCTGCTGGCATTTAGCGACTCTTCGGCTTCGTGCGGGATAGCTGCATCAATCATGCATCCGCCTTCAGCTTTTAGTCACTCAAACACGCCATCGCTTAACTCCCTCTTTATTTCGAATCGATCACTTCCGCTTCTTCTTCTTTTTCTTAAGAATTTCTTCGCATCATTTCCCTGTGATCTTTCTTTCTCGTGAACCCTTCAAAGCAAGCGCACTCTTCGACTTTCCTTCCGAGCTCCTCTCCAAATCCAGGTAATCTTTCTTTTTCTTATCCTTGCTCCCTCCTAGGAACGTTCTTAGCAATGTCTCACCTGGTTCCTCCCAAACTCTCTCTCATGCTAGAAACTCATCTCGTAGTTCTCACTATTCTCTAATCCCGACCCTTCTAGGGATTCTCCTCCCGTTCCCCCTCTTCTCCGGAGGTAGATAGGGTTCAGCTTTTGGGACTCTTTCGCGGGTCCCTCAAAAATTTCTGAAAAAGCCCTAAATGACCTCATCTCCGCGACTACATTACGTCGGGATATAGCTTATCTCTTACGAACCGGGGTACGTCCCAACTTGGCGACTCCCGGCTTTAGCTTTTGGCAAGCCTAGTTTGAGGCCGGGCTGCGCCTTCCTCCTCCTAAATTCTTGTGCCAAATATCAGACCTCTATGGCGTCCCTCTCAACCAATTTGCTCCAAATGCTATTCGCATGATGATCTCCTTTTATATCCTTCTCAAGGGAAATGGAGGGAGACCATCTCACGAATCGTTTCTTTTCTCACTATAAGCAGAAAACCGTCGGCCCTTTTTACTATATAAGCGGTAGGGTAAAAGGGAAATGCTCTTTTCTCGGGTAAAGTCCCAAATATCAATAAGGAGTGGGGTAACCACTACGTTTTCATAACCCCGATAAACCCCGGCCTTTCAAGCATCAAAGACTAGGTTTATAAGAACCCCTCTCCTCCAGCTCCTCCTAACCATATCTCTTCTCCCACTAACCGCCGGGTAATTCAGATGCTGAATTCCCATGTGCGCACTCCACCGGTATTTTCATTTGCCCGGGCTTTGTTCTAATCCCGCCTCCTTTCCCACTTCAAGTTTTGCTCTGTGAAAGTCCCTCTCGAACCGGGAGACGGTAAATGTTTTCTCTTTTTCTCATGAATACACCCTTTACGGGCTCATTTTAACCGATCTCGTGTTGCTTTTCTGTTCCCTAAGATATGCTATGGTTGTCGAAGGTCTTGGAGGATCCTGAAGGCTCTTCAGCGCACCCCCACCTCCCTCCATCTCGCAAACCGATGCTCCAGATGCCGCTCCCTCCTCTCCCCGTCCCAGATCCCGTGGAACCCGAGGAAGTCGAACTCGAGGCTCCTCCCACGAAAAAGTCCAAGACCCACAAGGGTATGGCTCCCACCAGCCAGGGCTCACTCCCTTCGAAGGATACCTTTAGGCGTAAGTACCGACGCGCGCAGCCGGGGCCTCTCCTATGCCCCTATCGATGTTGATTCCTATTCCTCGGGTACCTCCGCCAAGCAAGTTTTTCGGTGAACGGATTTCCACCGAAGACTATGAGAAGCTCACTAGCCTCCCTCCACTCAGCAGCGCCACAGTCAGCAGGCCATTTTGCCCAGTACTCTCTAATTCCTCTTAATCGTGTGTATCTAATTCTTAACGCAAATACTAACACGGTCAGGTGCTTGTGTCTCACTGGGCATCCTTTTATCTAGCTTGTGGAGCCCTTCTAATCTTCTCCCCTCGCCACAACTCAAAGAACTAGAGGACTCCCTCCTTGCGAGAGAAGAAGAAGGCCTCCTCGCCTCCATTCGCCTTAAGAAGGTTGAGGCCGAGCCGGCGAAAGCCGAGGCGACGGGAGGCGGCGAAAAAGAGACTAACAACCCGGCAGTCCACCATGTTCTGCAGGAGTCCCTGTGTGCATCGAAGGCCCACAGTGGAGGGAGCGAGGTCCTGTTTAAAGACCCTTTTCTATACCGAACCTAGTCGGCATTTCTTACATGCCTCGTGGCCAACTCGAAGAAGGATTATCTCAATCACCCTAACTTTCTTGGGGACATGAGCCCTTATATCCGATTCTTTTATGAGTATGGGTTCAATGCGGCCGTCACAGCAGGCCGATCCCAACTTCTAGGGAAAATTTGATAAGACTAGCCCTCTCATGGCCATGTCTACTCTTCCTTCTTTCAAAGGCGACTCTTCCCGCTCGATCGAAGAAGAGTGGTGGACCCCGATTCTTAACCGGTTGGCGGCTGACCGATAAAGTTTGAGGTTACTGCAGCGTAGATGCCCCCGCCGATCCCCCTTTGTGCCCCTTATCTCTCGGAAGTTTTTGGTTCCCGGAGGAAGCATGCATGGCTCGTGCCATGGAGAAGGATCTTGATCAAGGCTCTTTGAAGTTGAGGCCGAGGAAGACTCTAACCCTCCCGTTTAACTCTTGATGCTACGAACGAGGTTACTTTATCTTGTAATGAATTCTGCTCTTTCTCTCTCTTTTTCTTATGCCGGTTTGGCATTTTAAACTCTGCTCTCCCCATTGTTGGGAGTTTACATTATATTTTTGAACTCTGTTGCCCCACTTGCCGGGGCCTTTTGCTTGTGAATGAATGGGATCCTCCCTCGTCTGGGAGTTAATTTTCGTTTATCCTGCGTATCTTCCCTTTTCGGAATTGCTTTTCATAGCTGATGTTTATCCTCCCTTGTCGGGAGCTTGTTATTGCATTAGTGTTTGTGTCCTCCCTTGCCGGGAGTCGCCGCTTTTTATCTCGTGCTTCTCGTATTCGATTTTTGCTGCTTGTTTACAAACCTGTCTAGCTTCTAAGCCGTTAGCTTGCATGCGTGACTTAGTCACTAGGAACATCATACTAATTTGCAGAGTGAATGTATCCTTTCTCTCATAGGTTGATTTTTCATCCGCTTGAAACCCCTTTTTCCTCTCTAGGGTTTTATGCTTTAGGTTTTCCGGGTTTCCCTTGACTTCCTAGTTCTAAGAGTTTCCCGAATAGTTTCTCTCATTCTTTCGTAAGTTACAACCTTGCTTGGTAGGTTTAACTTAGTATTCGAAAGGCTTTCTTAGCTTCTTGCTCCTGAAGCCTCCTTCTAGGTTTAGCGTGACCAAACCCTTTTTCCGCTAGCTCACCTGAATTCCTCAAGCTATCTCTTAGTTTTGCTTCATATATTGCCTCCCAAGTCTGGATTAGTTAGACTCTTGTATGCCTAACTTACTCAATCCTTCCCGGGTATGGGTTTAGCCGAGACTTTGCATGTTTGACTTCAATACTTTCGAAACTTTTCGCAGCTTCGATCCTTGTCACCCTTCTTAGGTGCTTATCTAGCTAAGCCCTTTTGTAGGCTTGACGTTATACCTTAGACCTCTCACTTAGCCAATTGGGCTCTTGCTATAGAGTCGAGTTGGCTTTAGGAAACTTTCTATTAGTTCTTATTTTCTTAAACATCCGGGTTCAGGTGGCTGAATCCCCTCTGCATGTTCGACTCACCGGCATGAAGCCGGTCATCGATTTTCACTCTTTGCCCCTCCTTTTGAGGAGTAAGTAAGCTATACGCACTCCATGGGCTCAGCTTTCCTTAATCCTTCACGACTTTCAAGTTAGTCAAGCCCCTTTCTATGGGCTTAATTTTATTCTTTTGGCAGCTCTCTTAGCTTTCCTCTTCTAAAAACCTTTTCTTAGGTTTAGCTGGATGTTTCCAAACTATTTCTTAGTTTCTTGTCTTACATTTCACCCAGGCTTAGGTTGGTTAAACCTTTCTTGCCGTAGATTCATTTTACACGTAGCCACGTACACCTTAGTTGTTTGTCTCGTAATCCCTTCCTTGGGACCAACCTAGTTAGACACTTATAAGTCCAACTTGATAGCTTTTAAGACTTTCATAGCCTTACGTCTAATAGTCCTCTCTGGACACGGGTT
Source organism: Paraleonurus japonicus (assembly GCA_030762865.1). Lineage (NCBI taxonomy): Eukaryota > Viridiplantae > Streptophyta > Magnoliopsida > Lamiales > Lamiaceae > Paraleonurus > Paraleonurus japonicus. The sequence goes on from CM061054.1 coordinate 22,467,273, forward strand.
TTGCTAAACTTTATAAGTTTAACTTAACAACTTCGCTACTTCGGCGGTTTTCAAATCCCTTGAACCTTCTTAGGCGCGGGTTTAGTTGAGCCCTTCTCGTGGGCCTGGTCAAGGCTTTTCGAAAGCCCTATCTCATCTTTTATACCTAATCGGTTAGGTCCTCACTGCAGTTTAACCGGAGTTCTTCAAAGCCATCTTTCACTTCAACTCTTACACCCTTCCTTGGGTCTAGATAGGTTAAACCCCTCTGTAGGTTTAATTTTGGTTTTTAGAAGTTATTTCTTAGTTGTTTCTTTCACAACTTTTTTACTGGATTTAGGTAGGTTAAACCCTCTATGTAGGTTTAACTTTAGTGTTTCGAGGCTAACTCTTAGCTTCTTTTCTCGTAACCCCTCTCTCGGGTTTAGGAGGGTTAAACCTTTTAACTTTAATGTTTCAAGCTATCTCTTAGCTTCTTTTATCGTAACCCCTCTCTGGGTTTAGGTGGGTTAAACCTTATCTGCGAGGTTTAACTTTAATGTTTCAAGCTATCTCTTAGCTTCTTTTCTCATAACCCTCTCTCGGTTTAGGTGGGTTAAACCTTATCTGCAGTTTAACTTTAATGTTTCAAGCTATCCCTTAGCTTCTTTTCTCATAACCCCTCTCTGGGTTTAGGTTGGTTAAACCTTATCTGCAGTTTAACTTTAATGTTTCAAGCTATCTCTTAGCTTCTTTTCTCGTAACCCCTCTCTGGGTTTAGGTGGGTTAAACCTTATCTCGCAGTTTAACTTTATTGTTTTGAAGCTATCTCTTAGCTTCGTTTCTCGTAACCCCTTTACGGGTTTAGGTGGGTTAAACCCTCTCTGTAGGTTTAACTTTATTGTTTTGAAGCTATCTCTTAGCTTCGTTTTGTTTGATGAGAATTCATTTCGTGAATGCTCATCGTATTTCTCATGGGATGCTTCGCGTGCATTTTATTTATTCATTTAACTTTTTCGCAAGTTTATCAATTCTCATGTAATCACTCATGTGCTTTGTGATGCAATCGTGTCGAATAGCATGCAATCATTGTTTCTATCGTAATCAACGAAAGAGTAAACTCATAAACTCATAGATAACGAAAAATCGCTTTCACTAATTGATAAACAAATTTGCCCCATTGACCATAATCGATCAACACAAGTTAAGGATTAAGCGGGCCGGCCTCTTTAAAACCTCTCTGCGGTAAAACCCGGTGGGAAACCCGCAGCGGGGAAAAAAGAGTACCGGTGGAACAAAATTACACTTTATTCAAAATTCAAATGACATGAATAAAACAACTCTTGCATAAAAAGTACCACCTACTTGCAGCGAGGCGGGTACTTTCTTCGGGTATAAAACCTCTTCAAATGGCGGACATTCCAAGGTCTTGCCGGTGATTTCTTTCCATGTCTTGTAGCTCATAAGCTCCTCGGAGGAGGACCTTGGTCACCTTGTACGGCCCCTCCCACTTGGGATCGAGCTTTCCAATGTTTTTCAACGCATCGGCTTGCCTCAAGACTAGATTTCCTTCTTCAAATCTCCCGCTTTATGACTTTCTCGGTCGTAGCGGCCTTTATGCGGCTTTTATATTTCTCCGCTTTCGGGTGGGAGATTTTGCGCTCCTCCTCTAGCATATCTAGGTTCTCCCTCATCAGCTCTTCATTTCTTCCCTCCCGGAAGTGGGCTAAGCGATGTGTCTCCATCCCCACTTCGAAGGTATGACTGCAGCTGCCCCATACACTAAGTGGAAGGGGGACTCCTCTGTTGGCTCCTCGGGGTGGTCCGATAAGCTCACGAACCGGACTCAGCTCATCGACCCACCTCCCTCCGGCTTTGTCGAGCCGGGCACATATTCCATTCACAATAGTTCTGTTGGTGACCTCCACTGGCCGTTGGCACAGGGTGTGCCACCGATGTGAATCTCTCGACAATCTTCGTGTTATCACACCATTCCCGTACCATGTTTCCCATAAACCGGGTCCCATTATACGATACCGAGGATTCTAGGTATGTCAAACCTGCAACAAATATATCTCCATAAAAATTTGATTATGTTACCTTCTTTTATCCTCGCTAGAGGTACAACTTCACCCACTTGCTAAAGTAGTCCACCGCCACCAATAGAAACTTGGTGGCCCACCGCAATCGGGAATGGGCCCACCAAGTCCATCCCCCACTTCGCGAAGGGACATGGAGAGTGCATGGTCCCCATCTCCTCTGTAGGGAGGTGGATGAGGCAGCCATGCTTTTGACATTTCTCGCACTTCTTCATCCGGTCTTTAGCGTCTGGGTCATGGTAGGCCGTAAGTATTCGGCCCTCAAGGCTTTCCGGACTATTGCCCGAGCCCCTGCATGGTCGGCCACAACAACCTTCATGTATATCTTTGATTACGTACCTCCCTTCTTGAGGGGATATACACCTCAAGTAAGGCTGCGTGAAGGACCGCCGGTACATCTTGTCCCCGATCATCGTGTATCGGATTCTCCGGTCCCGAGCTTTCCTTTTATACGGGCAGCTCTCCGGGTTTTGCGGCACTCGATATATGATGGTTCTCCAATCATCTTCAACTCCGATGACCCCTACCGAGGGAACCCTTGCTTCAGCCTTTCGCAGCTACTGTGGTGATCTTCCCCCTCCCTGCGGTGTTGCGGAACTCGCCGACTTTGAAAGGTTATCCGCTCTGGAGTTTTCCTCTCGAGGTATTTGCCTAACCTCAAAGGAACTGAACCTTCCTCTGCAGCCTCGGCTACTCGCTGAAGGTAGGCTACCATCTTCTCATCTTTGGCCTCGTACCCACCGTAACCTTTGGGTTACAAGTTGGGAATCTGAAAATATGACCATCCGACCTGATCCCAGCTCTGCGGCCATCTCCATTCCTCGAATCTGGGCCTCATACTCAGCTCCGTTGTTAGAGGTAATAAACTCGAACCTTACCGCAACTTGCGTTTCTGGCCTTCGGATCGATAATTACGATCCCGCTCCACAACCCCGCATAGATACAGAGCCGTCAACATATACCTTCCATTCTCCCTCCTCCAGCCGCACGCGTACCCTCTGGATGAAATCGAGAGAGGGCTTGTGCTTTAATGGTCCTCCATGGCTCGAAATCCACATCATATTCTCCCGGTTCGGACGGCCCACTTGACCATCCTCCTGAAAGATCAGCTCTCCCTATCACCTATTTCGTAAGGTAGTTAGTCCGAACAAAGACCTTATGTGACAAAAATAAGGTCGTAACCTCCGTGCCGTGACCATTATAGTCGTGGCTGCCTTTTCTATCTCTCGAGTATCTCACTTCAGCCTCCTTGTATGAGCTTGCCGATTTAGTAAACAAGCTTCGGATCGACCCTTCCTCCCTCACCAAAGACGGAGCTAAGTGAGACCCCACCTACGAGAGGTAGAGGTAGAGTGTCTCCCCGGAATAGGCTTCATTAACGTAGGTAATTGGGCCAGTGCCGCTTAAGCTCCTCAAACGCCTGCTGCATTGCTCGTTCCACTCGAACTTGGACCCCTTCCTCAAGATTTTAAAGAAGGGATGGCTCCTCTCTGCAGATCTGGCTATGAATGCGCTCAATGCTGTAATTCTCCCATTTAATCTCTGCAGCTCGTTGATATTGGTGGGAGGCTACATATCGAGCACGGCTCTAACCTTAGCAGGTTAACTTCGATTCCCGCTAGGTCACCATATATCCGAGAAATTTCCCGGACCTCACCCCAAAAGAACACTTGGCTGGATTCAGCCTTCATGTCATTCCTCCCGAGTACCGAGAAAGCTTCCTCCAGTGTCCGCCACGTGTTTTTCAGCTTTCATGCTTTTCACAAGCATATCATCAACGTAGACTTCCATGTTCCTCCCTAGCTGGTCTCGGAACATTTTATCAACCATTCTCTCGATAGGTTGCTCCTGCATTCTTCAATCCAAAGGGCATTCTAATATAGCGAGAAAGTTCCACTAGCAATAACGAAACTAACCTTTGGGATATCTGGAATGAAAATTTGTATTTGATGGTAGCCTTGATGGGCATACATCATACTTAGCAGCTCAAATCCAGATGTAGAATCGACCATCCGGTCAATCCTAGGCAAGGGATAATGATCCTTAGGGCAAGCCTTGTTCAGATCTCGAAAATCTATGCACATTCTCCATTTCCCCCGGTTTTGCCACCAACACCGCATTGGACGGCCGGTGGGGAACTGGATTCGCTTGACATGTCCTCGCCTCCAGTAGTTTCTCGGCTTCAACCTTTGTAATGGCATCTTTTTCTTGTCCAAAGACCCTTAGTTTCGCTTTACTGGTTTGGCCTTAGGGTCCACGTTCAGGTGGTGAATCGCCACCTCCTCGGGAATACCTGTCATATTAGATGAAGAAAAGCTATTACCAGGTCTCTCTCTAGCTCGGCTCCACTGGCTCCGATCCTTGTTGTGTATCCCTTCTTGCCTGGATACAACTCGATCATCATCGAGTTCTTCGTCACTTTCATTTTTGGAGGATCAATTTCCTCCGTAATCTTGCATCTCTTGGATTCTTGGTCCACCTCCTTGTCTCTTTTCAAGCTGCGGTGCAGCTCTTTGTCGGCCATCTTTACCGCCTCCACATAGCATTTTTCGGATCAAGCACTGATCACCGCCTACTTCACCCACCTCATCGCTCACTGAAACTTGAGTTTCATGTGATAAGTTGATATGACCACCTGAAATAAATTCAATACGGCCTATCAAAGATCATGTTATAGGATGAGGATACATCAACAATCAAAAAATTTGCCATAATTACCCTCCTCCGTGGAGCTTCACCTAGCCCCACGGAGGGTTACTCGACCAAGAGGGTGGACCGCCTCTCCGTGAATCCGCATAACGCCGTATCCACCGGTTGCATCTCTATGTTTAGATTCATCTTCTTGAAACATTCCAAGAAGATGATGTCTGCGAGCTCCCTCGTATCTACGAAGATCCTTGCTACGGTATATCCGGCCATATCTGTTGTGATGACTAGCGCATCACCGTGGTCCTCCCTCCTCGTGCCTCCATCCTCCGGGGCCGAAATGAATCCTAGGTGTACAGCCTGACCTCCCTCTCGATCCACGTCTCTTACCATTTCTCCTACCTCTCTCCCGAGGGTCCTCTCTCCAGCTTTTCTAGCGCGGAAGGAGTCTCCCTCTCGCTGGACCTCCGACTATCATCTGGATAAGTCCTCTCATCTCGGGAGGGTCTCTCCTCCCGCCTCCCTTCGACCATCCTTCCTTTCTCCTCGCCTTTGTCATCGGCTTCTTTCTTTTTGCCCCCTGGAGCTAACTCGATCTCTGTAAACAAATTCTTTAAGATGTCCCGCTTGATCATCCTCTCAATTTCATCACGTAAGTGAAAACAGCTTGTTAGTGTCATGCCCATATTCATTATGGAAACAACAAAACTTATCTCGACTTGGGCTTCGAGGCCCTCTCGGATCGTGTCCATGGAAATTTCATTTCGTGGTGGTCGATGCTACCTTCGTAGTTCCGCCGGCACGAGCTTCGTGGGGGTGTAATTGTCAAACCTAGAGCGGGGTCCAGATTTTGCAGCTTTTTCCGGCTCCGCCATTGAACTTTTCTTTGATGATTCTTTCTTCTTCTCAGTCCACTAGGTTTGACCTCGGCTCTCTTCGCCTTCCTTACCTCCTCCAGCGTGACGTACTTTTCTCGCTTCTCCTTAGTAGTTCATAGAACGCCTGATCGGCTTCTTGGCCGTGGAGGAAAATAGGTCTCCATCTCGGAGATTGCTAGTAAAACCATTAATTTTTACCTCTGGGGTGGCGGTTGGGACTTCGGTGCCACTGATTGAACCTCTTCATGAAGGCCCGTAGGCTTTCATTTTCACCTTGTTTCATGTTAAACAATGTTAGCGTAGTTTCTAGGTTGCCTCCTTGCACTAGCGAATCGATGCAAGAAGAGCTCTCCCAAACCGCTCAAAGGAGTTGATGGAATTGGGCTCCACCGGCTAAACCACCGCTGGGCTGCCTTGGATAGAGTACTAAGAAAGACCCTACACTTCACACCCTCCCCATATCGATGGAGGAGGGCCGAATTTTCAAATCTCACCAAATGGTCATAGGGGTCGATCGTACCATCATATTCATAATTAAGAGGTTTAAAATTGCTAGGCAATTCATCTTGTAAGATATTCTCAAGAAATTGGCAACATGTAACGGGTCGAGGCATACCGACCCGATTTTCCATCTAATGTTTCATGTTGTCCATTTGTTTTCTCAAGGATCTGATTTGGTCTTTCATGGCCTCAGATTGGGTGTCTCCTGTACCCTCTTCTTGGTCCTCGATCTTACTTCCTCGGCTGCAGAGGGGCTGTCTCCTTCCCCGTGCAGCTTCCTCCGCACCAACCTCCTCGGTCGAGGGACTGCTGACCTTCTCTCTGGACTCCTTCAGCCTCCCGGGGTTTCCTCCCGGTTCCCGGACTCCACCTCTCTCCTTCGTTCCTCTTGATGCTAGTCCCGCCTACTCCCCCAAGTTGGGATCGGGCAGCAGATTTACGGGTCCTGGTTCCCGAGCCCTTCCCGCAGTGAGGGTCCTCCCCTCGGCCATTGCTCCGGCCATAGCTCGAGCTATCATATCATCCAGTGCTCCCGAGTCGAGCGACGAAGGCAGCTGGTTCTGGGATTCTCTCGAGGTATCCCTCGGTTGGAGTATTGGCGGCTCTGGGATCTCGCACTATAGGTATTCCTTCCGAATTGCAGAGGAAGAGGAAGGCGGGTTCCCCTCCTCTCTAACAGCAGCCTCCTACTCCCGGATGGCGTTGGCACGGAGTCGAGCTCTCGCCTCGCACCACCGTAACAAGTGGTGGTCCTTGATGTTGGGCACGGCCACGGGAGGCACGGGGTTGGACACGGCTTTGCCCTACACTGGTTTGCGGGATTGTCCTTCCTCGAGCCGGTACTAGTGCAATCGGTCTTATGGGTGTACGTTCACTACCATGATGTCTTTCTTTCGTAAAATCAGAAAAGAAAAGAAGTTGAAACTCACGTCTCAGCTCTCCTTTCCCACGGACGGCGCCAATTGATGCGTAAAAACCGACTGGGCGGTTTCCCCACCTGGGTTCACGTGGGTAAAGCCTTTACGCACTAGGATCCTTAGCGTCCCTCGTACAAACGTACATGCAAAACACGCCGGAGGGTTCTCCGGCGTAGGCACTCCGACGGTCAAGTCGGATCACCGGAAAACACTCAAGAAAGTACGTATAGAGTAGCTAAGTGAGAGTGATAGTAGTTTGATACCGTTACCTCCCTACCGGGTGTGTTCTTTATACGTAAGTTAAGAGTAATAACCTTCATCACGGTTTTGTGCATTATCCCACACGTTACGCCATGATGTCGTGTGTGGATAACTTTTCTCTCAAGAAATCTGCATGTGCCTACGAATTCCCCCACGGACGGAGGTTGGACCCGATCAATGAGGAATATATGGAATACTCCTTGACTTGGGCCTCAATTATCTCAACTACTCGTCACTTCTCGATCTTATCGGATAAATAACCACTATGGGCTTGGTCAAATACTCGCGTGTTCTCCAAATCTCGCTTGGGCCTCTCAAGCCACCTGCAGCTAGGTTTGGGCCTCGCGGCCCACCTCTGATCGGTTTCGGGGCCTCTTGACCCGCAGTGGGTTTAGGCCTCGTGGCCTATCTCGTAGTTGGGCTTGGGCCTCGTGGCCCTTCTCTATACAGGCCTTGGCCTCGCGGCCCTTTGTAGGTAGGTTTAGTGGCTTCGTAGCTTGGTTTCGGCCGATCTGGCTCGGGCCCATCTCGGGTTTTCCTCCCTTTATCTATGGTATTTTGTTACATCACCGGGCCCTATTGGGCTGGTCATATTTAGGCCCTCTTGGCAGTTGGGCCCGACATTTTTATCTCGCATCACTATGGATTACAAACTTGAACCTAATCTAAATCTAACAATCTAGTGCAATTACAATGGAAATCAAGCTACAAATTGAGAAATTCGCCTAAGGAACCACACAAACTGCTCTAAACTTCTAGGATGAGTATATGCTCTTTGGCTTCCCATGGCTTTAAAACTGAAATTTCCGAATTTTAGGGTCCCTCGACTCGAGCTTGAGGCCCTCGAGTCGAGGTTCAAGAGTCGGCCGGCATGCGTTTATGATTTTATCCCCTGCCTCGAAGTCGAGGCTCAGCCCTCGACTCGAGGATCCTGCCTTTTCTCCATCCCTCGACTCAAGGTTCCTCCCTCGAGTCGAGGCACTGCTTTTTCAAAATTCTCTTCCCTCCCGCACCACCCTCGACTCGAGGCTCATGCTCCTCGAGCAGAGCTCGAGACCGAGGCTCTTTTTCGAGCGGGGCTTCGGCCCGAACCCGTTTTCATCCGATATGATCGTCTCTTCATTCTAAGCCTAGCGGTACTCTCGGATTGGCAAAATTCCACTGAATTACCTGCAAAATGGACGAAAAACATCAAAAACTCACCAAGTAATACTTTTTAGGCAAATAAGTGATACTCTACACATTTATGCACAAAAATCAACACTTTGGATCACTTTTTGCACTAAAATAACCCCTAAAAACATGCATCAATTCACTCCAATCGCCACTTGGTCTAAGTTGTGAATTTTCCTTTCATCACTAGTCATTTCGAAACTCTTCTTTTCTTGTCGACCCTAGTCTCATTGTGCAGTACCATCGCTGGTCCCCCATGATAAAATTTGATGGGTCCTTCTTCAAGAACCTCCTCTATTCTATCATGAATAGCCTTCGAGATGGTTCTCCACCCCGAATTTCCGGAATCATATTCCTCAATCGAAAATTCAGGCAAACTTCTAGACTTCACGCCTTTCACAGATGACATGATGAAACAAGAAAACACTTAACAGGAACTTGTTAGTAGCAAGATTAGTGAAAAGATGAAGAAGATGATCAAGAAACAATTTCAGAATCTTTATCAAGACCTAAAATCAATATCGTAACGACTTAACACCGCTCCGATACCACTTGTTGGTCCCACTAGTTGAGTATTACAAAGAGAAACTTGAAACACCTTCTAGGGAAAATCTAGAAGGGGGTTGAATAGATTTTCCATCTTTTCAAATCTGGAAACCAATTCAAGACACGAGAATTTACACAATGGAAATCGATTTGAAACTCAACTTTAAACGAGATCAAAAGCAAACCGATAACTAGTCGATTATAATTAAATTGAACTTTGATTAATAGTTGTAATTGATTAAGAACAGATAAATAAATGAAAGCGAGAAAGAACACAATGGTTTATAGTGGTTCGGATCTAACCGATCCTACATCCACTCTTCTTCTTCAACTTGAAGAAGGGTCTCTTCCACTACTTACTTACTTACTTTCCAACGTACAACTTACAACTTTTACAATGATCTTGATCTTCAAACTATCTTCAACTCCTAAACTTTCCTGGGAAATCTAACTTTCTGATGCAAGAAGTGTGTTGAAGAAGTACAAAGAAGTGTTCTATAAACACTTAGAATTAATGAAAAATTTCTTTGAAAACGTGAGTAAACTTTTTTAGAGAACTTTGTGAATTATCAAAGTGAAAAATGCAGAAGGAATTCGTTGTGTATTCTTATTCTAAAATAAAGTTATGCCTAGACCTATTTATAAGCCTGGAAAGATAGTTAGTTTGTTAGTTGGTTGTAACAAACTAAAACAGCCTTAACAAACTTAATCTTGATAACCGCTCCTTATCTTCATCCGATCTTTCACTAGTCGTCTGCAAAGCAGACTTGGCGAAGACTTGCCTTTCTTATTCTACTCAGCTTGTTTTTATCTCGCCTCGAGCTCTTTATGATCGTCTCCTGCAGATGACTTTTCTTGAGCTTGTCTTCGGATGACCTCCATCTTTCTAGACCTCGGTTGACTTATCCAGCTCTTCCTAGTCCGATCGGCTTAGTTCGAAGTCGTCTCGCTCATCTCGAGTTGATTCTTCTTAACTCATCAAAACCTCTTCTAATCTAACATCCCCTCAAGAAGGGAGGTACGTAATCAAAGATATACATGAAGGTTGTTGTGCTGACCATGCAGGGCTCGGGCAATAGTCCGGAAAGCCTTGAGGGCCGGATACTCGCCTACCATGACCTGTGACGCCAAAGACCGGGTGAAGAAGTGTGAGATATGCCAAAAGCATGGCTGCCTTATCCACCTCCCTGCAGAGGAGATGGGGTACATGCACTCTCCGTGTCCCTTCGCGAAGTGGGGGATTGACCTGGTGGGCCCATTCCCGATTACGGTGGGCCGGCGGAAGTTTCTATTGGTGGCGGTGGACTACTTTAGCAAGTGGGTCGAAGCTGTACCTCTAGCGAGGATCGAAGAAGGTAACATAATCAAATTTTTATGGAGATATATTTGCTTTGCAGGTTTGGCATACCTAGAATCCTGGTATCGATAATGGGACCCAGTTTATGAGAAACATGGTACGGGAATGGTGCGATAACCTGAATATTGTCCAGAGATTCACATCGGTGGCACACCCTCGTGCCAATGGCACAGTGGAGGTCACCAATGTAACTATTGTGAACGGAATACGTGCCCGATCGACAAAGCCGGAGGGAGGTGGGTCGATGAGCTAGAATTAGTTTTGTGGACTTATCGGACAACCCCGGGGAGCCAACGAGAGGAGTCCCCTTTCACCTAGTGTATGGGGCGTGCGGTCATACCTTCGAAGTGGGGATAGAGACACATCGTTTAGCCCACTTCCGTGAGGGGAGAAATGAAGAGCTGATGAGGGAGAACCTAGACATGCTAGAGGAGGAGCACGAAATCGCCCACCCGAAAATTGAGAAGTACAAAAGTCGCATAAAGGCTGCTTATGACCGTAAAGTCATAAGTCGGAGATTTGAAGAAGGAGATCTAGTCTTGAGACAAGCCTGATGCATTGAAAAATATTGGAAAGCTCGATCCCAAGTGGGAAGGGCCGTATAAGGTGACCAAGGTCCTCCGAGGAGGAGCTTATGAGTTACAAGACATGAAAGGAAATCAACTCGACTGCACTGGAATATATGCCGATTAAGGAGGTTTTACACTGAAGAAAGTACCCACCTCGCCGCAAGTAGGTGGTTCTTTTCATGAAAGAATTATTTTATTCATGTTATTTGGATTTTGAATTTGATGTAATTTCGTTCCATTGGTACTCTTTTTTCCCTCCCTACGGGTTTCCCACCGGGTTTTACCATAGGGAGGTTTTTAAAGAGGCTGGCCGAGTTGGTTCTTGACATGTGTTGATCGATTATGTTCAATGGAACAAACCTGTTTGCTAATTAATTAAAGCGATTTTTCATTATTCATAAGTTTATCAGTTCATTCTTTCGTTGATTACGATTGAAACAATATGATTGCATGCTATTCAATAAAATTGCATCACGACACACGATCGATTATACGAGAATTGATAACTTGCGAAAAAGTTAAATGAATATCTTAAAATGAACGAGAAGCATTCAATGAGAAAGATAAGCACGATAAGCATTCGTGAAATGAATTCACATCAAACATCGAGAAACGAAGCTAAGAGATAGCTTGAAACACTAAAGTTAAACTGTAGATAAGGTTTAACCCACCTAAACCTAGAGAGGGGTTACGAGAAACGAAGCTAAGAGATAGCTTCAAACACTAAAGTTAAACCTACGATAAGGTGTAACCCACCTAAACCCGAGAGAGGGGTTATACGAGAAACGAAGCTAAGAGATAGCTTCGAAACACTAAAGTTAAACCTGCGAGATAAGGTTTAACCCACCTAAACCCAGAGAGGGGTTACGAGAAATGAAGGCGAGAGATAGCTTGAAACACTAAAGTTAAACCTGCAGATAAAGTTTAACCCACCTAAACCCGAGAGATGGGTTACGAGAAATGAAGCTAAGAGATAGCTTTGAAACACTAAAGTTAAACCTACAGAGAGGGTTTAACCCACCTAAACCCAGAGAGGGTCATGAAAAAAGAAGCTAAGAGATAGCTTGAAAATCTAAAGTTAAACTGCGAGATAAGGTTTAACCTACCTAAACCCAGAGAGGGGTTACGAGAAACGAAGCTAAGAGATAGCTTGAAACACTAAAGTTAAACCTGTAGATAAGGTTTAACCCACCTAAACCCAGAGAGGGGTTACGAGAAACAAAGTTAAGAGATAGCTTGAAACATTAAAGTTAAACCCGAGATAACGTTTAACCCACCTAAACCCGCAGAGCGGTTACGAGAAACGAAGCTAAGAGATAGCTTCAAACACTAAAGGCAAACCAATAGAGAGGGTGTAACCCACCTAAACCCAGAGAGGGGTTACGAGAAACGAAGCTCGAGAGATAGCTTGAACACTAAAGGCAAACCAATAGAGAGGGTGTAACCCACCTAAACCCAGAGAGGAGTTATGAGAAAAGAAGTTAAGAAATAACTTCTAAAAACCGAGATTAAACCTGCGAGAGGGGTTTAACCTTTCTAGACCCGAAGAAGGTTGCGAGAATTAAAGGCGAAAGACAGACTTGAAAGACCTAGTTAAACCTACGGCAAGGGTTTAACTCGACTAAATGTAAAATACGAGATAAGGCTTTAAGAAAGTCCTTGATCAAGCCTACGAGAAGGGCTTAACTAAACCCACGTTTAGAAAGGATTTTTAAAATCAAACTATGTGATTTTGCAGACGTTAAAGTTAAACCTACGTCCGAGAGAGGACTATGATACTTAAGGCTATGAAAGTCTTGAAGATATCGTCAAGTGGGACTTACAAGCGTCTAACTAGGTTAGTCCCAAAGAAGGGATTACGAGATCAAAAACTAAGGAATAGTTGGCTACGTGTAAAAGCGAATCTACGGCAAGGGTTTAACCAACCTAAGCCTAGGTGAAGTCCGAGAAAAGAAGCTAAGAGATAGCTTCGAAAAACTAAGTTAAACCTGCAGATAAAGTTTAACCCACCTAAACCTAGAGAGGGGTTACGAGAAAAGAAGCTAAGAGATAGCTCGAAACATCAAGCTAAACCTAAGGAAAGGTTTACGGAGATAGAGGCTAAGAAAGTTTGAAGTACTAATTTAAACCCACAAAAGAGGGTGAACTTATCTAACTTAAGAAAGGGTTTTTCCTAGAAAGATTAAGGGAAACCCGTGAGGAAGTGCAATATTAGTGGAAATCCAGAAAGAGGGTTATACGGCTAAAAGTCGAAGTCGTTTAAAGGGTTTGAGCATACTCAAGCCCTAGAAGACAAGAATTTGAGGCATGGCTCAAGAAGAGCCTAAGTCGAGCCAGCGGGAGAGGGGCCTAAATCAGGTTTTACTTGAAGAAGGCCTCCCAAGGAGAAACTAAGTTAAAACCAGTAAAAGAGCATTAACTAGTATGAGCCTCGAGAAAAGTTTTTTCGAAGAGGAGTTATGTTAAGTCTATAGAAAGGATTTAACTAACCCTAGAAAGTGTGCCCATTCGAGGGCAAGAATTGCTCAAGAGAAGCTAAAGCATAGATAAAGGTCTTTTTAGAGAGTTTAAGCCGATCCTACGGGAAAGGTTTGGGCGACTTGGAATTTAAGAAGGGTTGAGAAATGAGAAAACAGAAACCTACGAAAAAGTTTTACCTAACTCGGACCGAAAGGGGTCATGAAGGAGGAAGTTTAAGAGGAAATCTCGAAGAGAGAAAAAATCTTAACTAACCTAAACCTAGCGAGGGTTTTTCCAGTTAGATTAAGTAACCTAAGCTTGAGAAAAGGTCTCATAAGAGGAAGCCAAAATGGAACCTATGAGAAAGTGTTGGCTAGCGTAAGCCTACGAAAGGGTTTGGTTACCTCATGCCTAGAAGGAAGATTTCGAAGAAGGAAGCTAGGGAAGCTTCGACCATACTAAGTTAAACCTACAAAAATGGTTTGAACTTACCCTCGAACTTGAGGAAGATGGTTTTAACTAGGTTTTTCGGAAGGAAACTATGTTAAACCTAAAAGAGAATATAACCATGAGCTTATAAAAGCTACCTAGAAGAACTCCTTGACTATGAAGTCAAAGGAAAACCCGAGAACCTAAGGCATAAACCCCTAGAAGATGAAAAAGGGGATTTTAGGCAGATGGGTTATCAACCTATGAGAAAAAGGATACATTTACGCTACAAGCTACTATTATGTTCCTAGTGCTTAAGTCATGCAAGCTAACAGCTTAAAGAGCTAAACAGATTCGAAACACATACAGCCTAAATAAGGCACGAAAATTGCAGATAAGAAACATGCAACTCCCGGCAAGGGAGGACACAAGCATACATGCAACGATAAGTTCCCAGCAAGGGAGGATAAACAACAAACATGAAAATAAACTCCCGGCAAGGGAGGAGAGGCATCCATTCATGACCAAAAGGCCCCGGCAAGGGAGTAATATGAGTTCAAAAACAAAATGTAAACTCCCAACAGAGGGGAGAGCAGAGTTTAAAATGCCAAACCGGCATAAGAAAAGAGAGAGAGAGAGCAGAATTAATTACAACCCATAAAGAGTAAGAGGAAAGAGAAATTCTTTTAGAGAAATTAACTTGGGGATTGGGGAGGTTCTTCGCGGTAGTGGCGGTGGCCGTCATCTCGCATCCTTCACTGCACCCGGCAATGCAAGCCTCCTCCGGAGAAGTGTGAATCTCTGGAGGGAGTGGGCACAAAAGCCGACCAACGGGGGCATCTCGGGCGGAGGTCACTTCGGTCCTTAGCAGTGTCTGCAACCATCGGCCTATGATCGGGGACCACCAGTCCTCCTCGCCGGAGGGGTCGCCTTTGAAGTGTGGGGGAGTGGGCATTGCAGCAAGAGGGCTGGTCCTATCAAACTCCCCGAGAATGAGGGCTCACTTTGCCGCCGCATTGCCGCATCAAACCCGTAGTTGTAGAAAAACCAGATATAAGGCCCCATATCCCCGAGGAAGCAGGATGGTCTTGATACTATTTCCGCAAGCCGGGCCATATGGCATGCAAGAAGTGCCGGCCAGGTTCGAAAAGAAAAGGGTTTGCAAGCGGGACCTTGCCCCTTCCACCAAAGCTTTCTCGTGGACTGGGACTCTTGAAGGGCATGATGCACAACCATGTCGTTAGTTTTCTTCTCGGCGGCTTCACGCGCGCATTGGCCTTCGTAGTTCATCCTCGAGCTTCTTAATACGGAGAGAGGCGATGGAGGCTTTCTTCCTCTCGGCCAAGAGTTAGTCCTCCAAGTCCTTGATTGAGCAGAGGGGAGTGACTTGGAGGGGGCCTAAAGGCCGGAGAGCGTAACACCAAGCTGCAATATGAAATTAAAGCTGGTGTAAGGAGTCTTTAGAAACAGACTTATTAATGAATAAAGGACAGAATAAAGAGAGAAACATTACTTGAGCGAAGTGGCTCGCCGCCCGATGTTGTTCTTTGGTCGGGAGGAAGGCTTAGCAATCTTTCACGATGCAGGCGAGATACTAACTCGCTGAAAAACCTACTCGCCGACACACCCGAGGAGTAGGAATCCATGTCAATCGGGGTTGAGGAAAGACCCTGGCTGCGCCTAGCCGGATACTTACGGCGGAAAGTATCCTTGGAATGGAGAGAACCTTGGCTGGCTGCGGCTTTGCCCTTGGTAGTCTTCGGTTTCTTTAGAGCGGGGATTATCCTCGGGATCCTCCGTAGGGGCTGGAGGAGGAGTGAGGTGCATCAAGCGCATCATCTTGAGAAACGACCGGAGGAGGGGCTGAGTCGCTGGAATCGGCGGGGCCTTCCAACACCTTAGATAACCACAACATTTCTAAAAAAGTAAAGAGAAGGTGAGTTAGTATCGTATATGATCATACTCATAAATGCGAAAAAGACAACAAGATAATTACCATCATTTGGTTCGAGGGGGATCCTTATCGAGCTGAATTTAAAATAGGAGAGGGCACGAGAATTGGAGCAGTAGTTCGGGTAAGTTAAAGTACCCATGAGCATGAACATGGGCATTCGGCGTCTGAATAACCCGACGATTTGTGGAAGAGGATATGTGATTAGAAGGAGTGGAGGAGGGATTTCGGGAAATCCATTTTTGGTTCTCGAAAAGGTCGGGGTTTATCCGGAGTGATGAAAACGAAATGATCACCCCACTCTTTATAAATGTTTGGGATCTTTCCAAGAAACAAACATTTCCCTTTAACCCTACTACTCACATTGCGGTTATACCGAGAAAAACAATTCGGTAGATGGTCTCCCTCTATTTCCCTTGAGGAGGATATAGAAGGAGATCATCATCCTAATGGCATTAGGTACAAAATGGTTAAGAGGAACTCCATAGAGATTCGAAATTTGACACAGAATTTGGAAGGAGGAAGGCGTAACCCGACCTCAAACCGGGTCTGCCAGAAGCTAGAGTCGGGAGTCGCTAAGTTAGGGCGTGCTCCCGATCTGGATATCCCGACGCAATGTAGTCGCTCGAGATAAGGTCGCTTAGGGCTTTTTGGAAATTTTTGAGGGACCAGCGAAGGAGTCCCGAACCGAACCCTATCCACCTCCCGGAGAGGGAGAGGAAGCGGGAGGGGAATCCCTAGATGGATTGGGGATTGGAGAGTGGTGAGAACTCGAGATGAGTTTTGAGCATTGGAAATGGTTCGAGAAGAACCAGACCGAGACATTACTAAAAACGTTCTTATGAGTGAGCAAGAATAAGTAAAGAAGAGTTTACGGATAATGGGAAGAACTCGAGAGAAGGAATTTTCAAGAGGACGATTGTGGGAGACTTGCAGAGAACGAGTCACGGAGGAGTGAAAATATGGGAAGGAAGAAATAGCGAGTGAAACCGATTCGAAATAAAGGAGGAATTGATGGAAGCGTGTGTCGATCAAGCCGGAGAGTAGAGCATACTCGGCAGTATGCAGCGTAGAATTCGACGGTCACAAAACGCCAACGAGACTAGCGAGAGGGGATGTACTCGGGAAGCCGAAGGCTGCAAGGAGGATGTCCTCAAGATCAAAACCGCAGGGAGGATGTCCTCAAGGTCAAAATGCAGGGAGGATATCCCGAAGCCGAAACCGCAGGAGGACGCCGAATCTTCCTTACTCCGAGGAGCTCCGAGATCGCTCACCGGAGTAGGGGAGTGGTTGATGCGGATAAAAATGTCAGGCCCAACTACACGTAGTGTTAGTCCCACGAGTTGAGTATCACAAAGAGAAACTAGAAACAGCCTTCTAGGGAAAATCTAGAAGGGGGTTGAATAGATTTTCCAACTTTTTCAAAACAAGAATTTCAATTCAAGACACCAAAGCTTACACAAATGAAATTAATTTTTAACTCAACTTTAAACGGATCAAAAGCAATCTAATAACTAGTCCGATTGTGAATCGAAATTGTTCTTGATTTAAAGTTGAAATTGATTATGAACAGATTAAGTAAATGAAAGCGAAAAACACAATGGTTTATAGTGGTTCGGATCCAACCGATCCTACATCCACTCTCCTTCTTCAACTTGAAGAAGGGTCTCTTCCACTACTCACTTACTTACTTTCCAACGTACAACTTACAACTTTACAATGATGATCTTCGATCTTCAATCTATCTTCAACTACTAAACTTTTCTCGAAAATCTAACTTTACAAAGTGCAAAAAGTGTGTTGAAGATGTACAGAGAAATGTTCTATAAACACTTAGAATTTGTGAAAAATTCCTTTACAAACTTGTGTGAACTTTTTGGAAACTTGTGAATTATCAAAGTGAGAATGCAGAGTGAATTCGTTGTGTATTATTCTTGTTACAATAAAGTTATGCCTAGACCTATTTATAAGCACGGAAGAAAGTTAGTTTGTTAGTTGGTTGTAACAAACTAAAACCTGCCTAACAAACTTAATCTTGGACTCCACTTCGGCCTTTGCAATGATCTGTCCGACCCAAGCTAAGTCGGTTGTCCCATCTTCATTTAGCTTCGGCTTGGCATGCTCAAAGGTCAGCGATGAGATCGCGATTAAACACTTGGCTTGCCTCATCAAGCGCCCGCTATACAGATCGGCATCTTCATTCTCCATCCAAGCATGCCATCAGAATCTTCATCACCGCGCCGGTAGGAGAGTTCTTCAAAATATACCAGTTGTACATCAACTTGGCATCCATTGCCTTCTTCTTGTACTCCTCCGTGTACTTTCCAGCTACCATCTTGGGAGGAGCTGATGTGCGGTGATAGGGTCGGAAGTCGGCTTCATTTGCGGCCTTTGATACCCATTTCCTAGAATCCTTATCCCACTTCGGCTCCGCTCCCTTACCCGGCTTCTTAAGGCGCTTCTTCTCCTTCCTCTCATACATTTCTTTCTCATCATGAATACGCCTAATCGGCTCAGCTGAGAGGTTAGAAAAGTCAGGCACTTTTCTTTTCTTTCAAATTGATGCAGGATGGTCACCACCTGATGCTTCCTTCTCTGCCGCTTTCCCTTTGTCTTTACCCTTAGCCTCGGGCTTCTCGCATTCTTTCGGTCGGGCTAGCAGCTTCTTAGTCTTCTCCTCGTCTTCCTTCTTCCTCTTCTCCTCATCCTCACGGACGGCATCTTCTATCCGGGTCACCCTCACTGTAAGGCGGCGAGCCTGCCTCGATTTTCTTTGAGCTCCGCCTTTCTTGCCACCAACTCATTTGTGTCGGCTTTTGATTGAAGCTTGTCTGAAATTTTCCGGACATCAGCTGTGAGGGTGTCCATCTTTCCTTGCCCAGCTCCTTCCCCCTTTTTAACTTCATCCTTGAGGGCTCGGAGCTGGTCTTCCAACTCAAGCATAATGGATTTTGTAGTCCGATTTGTCTGCGGTCGGCTCTTGGACCAGAATCTCGTTGTCTACCGCTACCTTTTCCTTGAGCAGCCTAACCTCCTCCTCCGGAGCTTCCCAGACGACCTCCAATTGCAGAGCCGAGTTTGTCTCGATAAATTGCGGGAGATGTTCATCTCGGCTATCCTCATATTGGCCAAAGATGGTCTCGATTACGGCCACGACCACCTACCGCATCTTTTTCTCCATCATCTTCTCCACCTTTCGATATTTTTTCTCGTGCAACTCTTCAAAGGCAGAGGAGATGGCAGAGAGTGGGCTGTGGTCTTCCTCCGAAGATTCAGACGATGAGGAGGGGAAGGGGTTTTGGACTAGGAGCCTATCCGGATATCTCCAAAAATGTTATGGGAGAGATCCAGAGCTTGGACTTGTGGGGAGGGTTGAGAGGAGGTGGGTATGTCGATGGTGGGGGAGGGGAATTTCTGGTGGTGGAGAAGATGGAAGGGGTGGCATTTCGGATGAGGTGGGTGGTGGAGATGGTGTTGGTGAGAAGTGGTTGGTTGAGGGGGATGGTGTAGGTTCAGGTGGGTTGAGGTGGGGTTGATGTGGAAGGTAATAAGGCCGGGGGAGATGGTGGTTATAGAAAAGAAAGGAAGTCGGATGGGGATTGGGGTGGAGAGGTGGCTTGAGTTTGGGGGAGAGGAGATGATGAGGTTCCGGCATGGACTAGTATGGGAGTAGGCTATTTAAGAGGCTCACGAGGTGCCGATCAGGACACCTCTTCATCGCCAGTGGGCTAGAGAGGGTGGGGAAAGACTTGCAGAGGCTCCAAGGATTGTACCTTTTTAGGAGAGGGGAGGGAGTCCTTTCGCAGCCGATATCTTGGACTTCTTGGATTGGACCACCGCCGCTGCTATCTCCGGTGTTTGAACTTCTTGACCGGCCAGAGACCGGGCGAGCGGCAGACGATGTCCCCTTCTCCGAGGTTTTCACCAACCTCCTCCTCTTCGTCGCCTTCTCCTTGACTTTATCGGTGTGAAGCCTCAATGAGCTCACGTTCGGCTCAACAGCTTGCTCATCTTCCTCCTCCTCGGTGAGGGCTCCGCTACCCTCACCTCACCGCCTCCACGTCGAGTCAGGTGGCCCGCCGATCACCTCATTTTTGTGAGGAGCCCTTACGCTTTGTGTAGGCTCTCACACCGTCTTTCCGATTAATCGATGTGGTCGGCGAGGTTCTCAAAGACGGTGATTTTGTTGAATAAGCTGGTGATGGACTTGACTGTCCATTCACCATTCACCAACTCCAACCGTTTCTTCTCCGTCTCAAACCTATTTAGCAACATTTACTGCCCAATTGACTTGGACCCCATCTATGATGGCTCGCAGTAATTCATTCGGGGTCTAGTCGGCCCATCGTGGGAGTTCTCGCTCCCAAGAATAGCTTCGCCAATATCGTCATGAGCAGACGATACTTCCGACGGAGCATATTCTTCTTCAGCTCCGATCTCCGGTCCTTCATCGATGTTCGGGCAATCATCACGAATGATTCTACCCAACTGTGGTTTTGTATATGAGGATTTACGCCTTCATTGCTCGTTTTGAAAATCCCGGCCACCTCCGCCGTCGTCACCTCCAAGTCTTCGCCGTAGACCTTGGTTTTAAAAACTCCATTTTCATATTCCCCATTCACGTAGAACTTCAACTCCACGCATATCCAATGTTTTGTTCGACTCGAGACTTTTTAGAGCGAAAGTCTTCAACCCCGACCTTTCCACCAATCTCGTAACCTCGTTTTGATTCTTCATCGGTGGTGGTGTCAAAGTCGACATACATCTCCGATTTGATCTTTTTGTTGAAGGTGTCTTTATTGATGTCCACCATTATTGCGGTTACTCCGAGAAGTTTTTGAGAATGACTCATAAAATTTTGAGAAGGATAATTAGGGAGATTGAAAATTTTGCGAGAGGTTAAATAATTTTTACGAATGTTAAAACATTTGAATGAAGAAGAAGATGTATTTATAGGTGGGAAAATTGGAATGAGAAACTGTTTGGAAAACGGGTTTTAATGCGAGTCGTTCATTTGAAATGATTTCTTGTGTTGAATCAACGGTTAAAATCAAGATAAACGATTGGGATTCAGCACGTGTAGTTAACTCGACTTTGAAATGCGTAAAAAGTAACTTTGTAGACTGTTGATTTGACCGAAGTAGGGTTACTTTATGCAGAGAAGTAAGTATACTGACGTTAGCCTAGGTTTACCTTTCTTTGCATAAGGGTTTCCTAAAGCAGACAAGGTTATGAGATCGTCGAGAAGCTTGACCTTATGCAGGTTTTTCAAAAACAACCTAGTTTTCTTTTCTTTTTATCACGATTTAGGACAAGTTAAAACAACATTTTTATTTTAAACAAAAGCAGACTCGAGATGGTTTTTCCAAGAACAGTTTATCTAAACAATTTAAAAGGATGATTTGTGAGAGTATGTTTGAAAACAAATTTTATGAGGACACTAAGGAGGGTGATCGGATGAGGAGGTGTGTAGTAGATAAGTAGATTCTATACGATCTAACAATCTGATCTGTGACTGTTTACGCAAATACACGAGACTTAAGGAAACCATTTGTAACCGAGGGTAAGTCGGATGGGATGCAATAGTCATCTGTTTGAAGAAATCACCGACTATTATGTCCTTGTCTGATTTACCTAATGTCGATAAGTAATCATCAAGTCGGATAAGGTCAATATGACTAATCCTTGATTCTTGATTCCTAAAAAGGAGATTAATGATATCAGCTACTGATTGTCCTTTGACACATATCTAGTCGATAATTCTTTCTAGACATTTATTTAAAGAAAGGAAAGAAAGAAAGAAGGAAGACAAATAAAAGATGCAAACAAAAGCAATTAAAAATCAGCTAAAGATGCATCAAGTAGTCCTAATTCTAAACACAATTCTTTAAATCTAGATTCAGCTAATGGTTTTGTAAGAAGGTCTGCTCTCCGAGATTACGTGGCTATCTTCTCTATCCTAATATCATTCTTTTCTACATGATCTCTAACGAAGTGATGTCGATGTCTATATGTTTACACCTAGAATGCAAAACAGATTGTATGTCATGGCTATTGCACTATTACTATCACGGTAAATAGGAGCAGATGATGTTTGAATGTTATAGTCCCTAAGTTCTTGACTAATCCAGAGGAGTTGAGAGCAACAACTACCACCGCCATGTATTCGGCCTCGGTTGTGGAGGTGGCAACGAGATGTTTGTTTCTTAGATAACCAAGAAATTAACTTGTTGCATAAGAATTGACAAGTTCCAGAGGTGGATTTCCTATCAATCTTACATCGTCCAAAATCCGAGTCCGAATATCCCGATAGCTCGAAGTTGTCATCAGGGTACCACAACCCAACTTGCAAAGTCCCTTTGAGATATTTAAGGATTTTCTTAGCGGTCTCGGATGAGTTTTCTTGGGATTAGATTGGAATCTTGCACATACCCCAACCGCAAAGGCTATGTCCGGCCTACTTGCTATGAGATAGAGAAGGGATCCAAACAGTCCACGATACTCACTGTGCATCTGCGGGTATCCCTGCTCATCTGAATCCATAGAGAAGTTAGTTGCCATAGGTATTTTAACTTCCCTAGTAGTAGTCATCCCAAATTTCTATATAAGGTCCTTAGCATATTTAGTCTGATGTATGAATATACCCTTACTCGCTGCCTTAATCTGCAAGCCTAGAAAATATGTCAATTCACCCATCATAGACATCTCAAACCTATTTTTCATGAGAACACTGAATTCTTCACACAAAGTCGGATTAGGTGAACCAAAAATAATGTCATTGACATAACGTTGAACCAACAAGATGTTACCATCTATTTTCTTTCTAAACAGAGTCCGATCTAACTTACCTTTAATCCATTTCAAATCAAAAACTCGAGATAGAGTATCATACCAAGCCACAGGTGCTTGTTTGAGTCCATATAGGGCCTTATTGAGTTTATAGACCTTGTTATTGATCTTAAACCCAGGAGGTTGCTCCACATAGACTTCCTCAAGTAACACACCATTTAGGAAGGCAAACTTAACATCCATCTGAAAGACTTTGAAAGATTTATAAGCGGCAAATGCCAAAAGCAGTCTTATTGCATCTAATCGGCAACCTGGAGCATAGGTTTCATCATAGTGTATCCCTTCAGATGTGAATAACCTTGAGCTACCAATCTTGCCTTATTACGAACAATAACGTTGTTTTCATACTGTTTATTTTTAAACACTCATTTGGTGCCTATAATCTTTCTATATAAGGTCTTTCCACTAATTCCCAAACATTTTGTCTTTCAAATTGATGCAGTTCTTCCTGCATGGCTATTATCGATTTGGATCTGATAGAGCCTCCTCAATAGACTTAGGCTCGAAGTGATACATAACAGTGAGCAGACTTTGAGAATCCAACATTGTTCGTGTATGCACACTACTAGATGGGTCACCAATGATCGATCGGTTGGATGATAACTTCTCATCCTCTTGCCTATTTGAGTAGAAGGATCCTCATCTTGAGATTCAGCGAGGCAACTCATCGACTCTGCAGGCGGTGTTCCCCCTTCATCTGCCGACCACTGGCGATCGGTGATGTCAAGGGTGTCTCCTCAGATGGAGTGCGAAGAGGGGTTGCCTTCGATTCTTAGATGGGGATTCTTCATCATCTGAATACGAATCAAAACTAGGCGAGATAGATCTGTTCTATGTTTAGTTTTGGTTAGTTCAATTTTATCTAGATCATTTGTAATCTGATTCACTTTATCGAAAAAGAATGTGTTTCATCAAAAACCACATGAGGAGTTTCTTCCACACAAAGAGTTGTCTTATTGAAGACTCTCGAAAGCTTTGGAAGTGTTGGAATATCAGAATATTCCATCACCTTAGCATCAAAGGTCCTCGGCTTAGACTTCTCATTGTTATGGATGAAGCATTTACAACCAAAAGCTCTAAAATATGAGATTCTTGGAATCTTACCCTTCCAGTATCTCATATGGAGTCTTACCCTTACTTTTAAGCGGCAAGCACACATTGCAGTATAGCGAGGCGGTGTTGATGGCCTCGGCCCGTAACACAGTGAGGGGTTCCATACTCGACTAGCATGCTCACTGCTTTGCTTCTTTGAGTGTTCTATTCCTTCTTTCAACTACTCCATTTTGTTGTGGTGTTCTGGCTGATGAGGTCTCATGAACTATGTCACTCTCATTTAAAAAGTTAGATAAATAAGAATTTAAAAATTCGGTGCCCTTTATCACTCCTAATTTTAACAATATTAACACCTTTCTTATTTTGAATGCATGCGAGCAGATCGGGGATCTTGTTCACGGTCTCATTCTTTTTGAAAAGGAATATTACCCCAGTGTATCTAGAAAAATCATCAACAACAACAAGAGTATATTTCCTTCCACTAAAGGCCGAGAGGTGAAACAAGTCCAAACAGATCAAGATGAAGGAGTTGTAAAACTCTTTCAGATGAGGATGTGTTAATACTTTTAAATGAGTGTAAGGTTGTTTACCTTTTTGACATGCATCACACTTGGTCAGTTGAGCATAATTTCTCAGTGTCCTTTCACAAGATTCTTTCTTGCTAGCTTAATAAGGGTTTTGAAGTTCACCTAAGCCTCTTGTGCCATAGGCAGTGAGGTCATCTCCACCCTTAGCTACCGGACATGTATCTTTGGGGCAACTGTTAAAGTTAGCCACATAGACATTACCATGTCGAAGCCGCTAGAAGCACCTTGTTTGAGGAGCTATCTAAGATTTCACACTTATCTTTAGAAAATTTTACAAAAAGTCTTTATCACAAAGTTGAGAAAGCAGATATGATTATGTTTTAAACCATCTACAAAATACGCCTCGAGATACCGGACATCCCTTATAATCAAAGTACCAACTCCCTTAGTTTGTCCACAGTTGTTGTCTCTAAAAAGAACTCTGGGGCCATCAATATTTTGGAAGGTTGATAATAGCTTCTCGTTGCAAGTCATATGTTGTGAACATCCACCGTCTATGTACCAAATTGAAGCTAGAATCTCCTCCTTAAGTGATAGTCCACTGTGCTTCTACCTTAAAGCAGATCGGGTATGAGGTACCCTAGTGATCTTGGGTCCTTGAAGGTCAAAAATCACTACAAACATCTCAATATTCAATAATAAATCAGATTTGATCTGTCTACCAAATCTGTCTACAAACACATCACTTTTAAATGATAGTTTATTGTATTCGAGACATAGTGACTTTCTTAAACTTAGGAAAAATGGGATAGCATCTACTTCTCCCATCAAAAGAACTGTAATAAGAATTTCTTCTTATCTTAGTTCTTGGAACCCTCTTAGTCTGATTTGGACTCCTCAATGAATTTTGGTTTTGATTAGGAGATGCGGTCCTTATACGACTTAGTGGTTTCCAAGGACCAATCTTAATTTCTTTTGAGGTTTCAGATGCCTTCACAAATTTCCTTGGTTTTTAAACACTGATTTATTATTCTTGTCATAACCAAGCCCTGTCTTATCATGGGATTTTTGTGAAGTGCTAAAGATGTGGTCTATAATCGATTTGTGAGTTATTAAGTTGGCTCATTTTGAAGACAAGTTTCTCATTGTCTTTCTTAATTAACTCATTCTCAGTACAAACCATTTCAAATTTGTCTTTTAAAGATTTTAATTCATTTTCTAATCTTTCGGACAAAGTAGGTGATGTACTAGCCTCGGCTGTAAACATTCCCCCTTGAATGTTTCCTCGGACTCGAGTAGTTCACAACTTGCTTGCCTTTGACTAGAATCTGAATCTAATCTTTTAAAGTCAAATTTTCTGTCTCTAATTGTTTATAAGCGATCGAGACATCTTTAGATCTTTCAATAATCCTTGAATGACAGTTTGGTCATTATCTCAAAGCAGATTTATATGAATCATTATCGAAGAAGAGTAATAGACTACCTCTTTGGCCATAAGGCAAATCTCATCGTCGACCCAAAATCGGATGAGGATGACGATGACTTTCTTGATTCTTTTTCTACGGCCAGAAGGGCTCTTTGATCTGCAAACCTCCTATCTATTTTCTTTTTTTTTTTCTTCTTGTTCCTTAGGAGTCACCTGGGGACAATCATAACTAAAATGACATGGCTTGTTACGGGTGTAACAAGTATCACCTCTATCTAACTTAGGACTAGTAGGATTCCTTTTGCGGGTGATCGAACCTTCTTGTCCGCTCTTTTTCTTATCATCACCGGTTGAGTCATCCTCCTTTTTTCTTGATCCCGATGCGGATCTATCCTTTCCTGCAAACCTCGGCTTATTACGTTTATATTTCATTCTTAATTTATCATACCTTTTTATGAGCAATGCCATCTGCTCCTTAAAGGATAAGTCGGCTCTTCTTGACTCATTTGTTGTCTTATCTTCCTTGTTGACAAAAGGCAACAGACTTGGATGAGGTGCTTGACTTCATCTCGTCTTCCTCATCTTCTATCCTGGATATCATATTCCAAAGCTTTTAGATGAGAAAATAAAGTATGATGAGTAATAGAGGATAAGTTTTGAGTTGCTTTTAGGATATTTAACTTCTCTCTCCATCTCTTGGTCGAGATCTCGAGTATTTTATTGTTAATCTCCTTCTCTGAATAATTCTTCCCTAAATCCGTTGCTTTATTGAGAAGATTTGTTAGTCTCACATCCAGCTGATTTATTGTTTCATTCTCCTTCATCTTAAATGTATCAAAAGCATGTAGCACCGATTGCAGCCTTGTTTTCTTTCACTTGGTCGATCCTTCACACACATTGGCAAGGGTCTTCCACATCTCCTTAGGTGATTTACACCTCTTGACCTTTTCAATCCAATCTTTGCTTAGAGTTTCTATGATTTCCGTCCTAGACACTTGATCTAAGTTGTGAATTTTCCTTTCATCACCGGTCACCTCGTAACTCTTCTTTTCTGTCGACTCTAGTCTCAGTGCAGCAGTACCATCATTTGGTCCCTCCATGATAGAATTTGATGGGTCCCTCTTCAAGATCTTCCATTCTCGTCATGAATAGCCTTGAGATGGTTCTCCATCCTTAATTTCTAGTAATCATATTCCTCAATCGAAAATTCGGGCAAGCTCCTAGACTTCTTACTTTTCACGGATGACATGATGAAACAAGGAAAAAAACCTTAACAGAACTTATTAGTAGCAAGGTTAGTGACTTAAAGATGAAGAAGATGATCAAGAAACAATTTCGTAAACTTTTTCAAGACCTAAAACCAATATCGTAACAGACTTAACACTTGCTCGATACCACTTGTTGGTCCCACGAGTTAAGTATCACAAAGAGAAACTAAAAACAGCCTTCCGGGGAAAATCTAGAAGGGGGTTGAATAGATTTTCCAACTTTTTCAAAATAAGAAAATCAATTCAAGACACCAAATTTTACACAGTGGAAATTAATTTTTAACTCAACTTTAAACGGATCAAAAGCAATCGATAACTAGTCGATTGTGAATCAAATTGTTCTTGATTTAAAGTTGAAATTGATTATGAACAGATTAAGTAAATGAAAGCGATAAAAAACACAATGGTTTATAGTGGTTCGGATCCAACCGATCCTACATCCACTCTCCTTCTTCAACTTGAAGGAGGGTCTCTTCCACTACTCACTTACTTACTTTCCAACGTACAACTTACAACTTTACAATGATGATCTTCTAATCTTCAATCTATCTTCAACTCCTAAACTTTTCTGGAAAATCTAACTTTACAATGCAAAAGTATGTTGAAGATGTACGAGAGAAATGTTCCATAAACCCTTAGAATTTGTGAAAAATTCCTTTAAAAACTTGTGTGAACTTTTGGAAACTTGTGAATTATCAAAGTGAGAATGCAGAGTGAATTCGTTGTGTATTATTCTTGTTAAAATAAAGTTATGCCTAAACCTATTTTTATAAGCACGGAAGGCAGTTAGTTTGTTAGTTGGTTGTAACAAACTAAAAGCTGTCTAACAAACTTAATCTTGATAACCGCTATCATCTTGACTAATCTTGCTCTAGTAAATCTGCGGTGACTTGGTGAAGACTTGTCTTTCTTATTCTACTCAGCTTGTCTTGACCTCGTCACGAGCTCTTCATAGTTGTCAATTCCCTCGATAGAGAGAGAAAAACCCGAGATGGGCCCGAGCCCGGATCGATTGTAATAAGGCTGTGAAGCCATGAACCTACCTACAGGTGGGCCACAAGGCTCGAGGCACATGCGAAGATGGGCCACGAGGCCCAAGCTTAACTACGAGATAGGCTACGAGGCCCAAACCTAACTTCGAGGCCGCGAGGCTCAAACCCAACTACGGGTGAGCCGCAAAGCCCAAACCTAGCTACAGGTGGGCCGCAAGGCCCGGTGAGATTTAAAGAGCACGCGGGTATTTGACTAGGCCCATGTCGATTACTTATCCGATAAGACCGAGAAACGTGAGAAGTAACGAGCGATTGAGATAATTAAGGCTCAAGTCAAGGAATATCTCCTATATTCTTCGTTGGTAGGTCCAACCTCCGTCCGAGAAGGGAAAACGTAGGCACAATCAGATTTCTTGAGAGAAAAGATATCCACGCATGCGACATCATGAGAAAATGTGCGGGATAATGACCTGAAACCGTGATGACGGTTATCACTCTTAACGTGCGTATAAATAAGACTCTTAGAAGGGAGGTAACGATATCGGTTAACTATCACTCTTACTTAGCTACTTCTTACGTACTTTCTTGAGTGTTTTCCGGTGACCGACTTGAGCATCGGAGTGCCTACGCTGGAGAACCCTCCGGCGTATTTTGCAGTGCGTTTGTTCGAGGAGAGCTAAGGATCTTAGTGCGTAAAGGCTTTATCCACGTGAACCCGGTGGGGAAGCGGGCTCGATTCGTTTTTATGCATTAATGAGTTTTGCCAATTTATTCTATCGTTGATTACGATTGAGATGATATGATTGAATGATATTTAATACAATTACATCACAACACCACGATTGATTGTATGAGAAGCTGATAACTTTCGCAAAGTTACATGAATGAGTAAAATGCTAGAAAGCATCCAATGAGAAAAACAAGTGTGATGAATATTCGTGAGTTGAATTCGAGAAAACTAAGTTAAACCTATAGAAAGGGTTTAACTAACCTAAACCAGAGAGGGTTACGAGAAAAAGAAGCTAAGAGATAGCTTGAGAATACTAAATTAAACTTACGTAAAGGGTTTAACTAACCTAAATCCGAGAGAGGGTTACGAGAAAAAGAAGCTAAGAGATAGCTTGAATACTAAGATTAAACCTACGTAAAGGGTTTAACTAACCTAAACCCGAGAGAGGGTTGCAATATTAAAGCTAAGAGGTAGATTCGAGAATACTAAGGTAAACCTACATAAAGGGTTTAACTAACCTAAACCCAGAGGATTGCAACACAAAAGCTAAGAGATATTGTTAGATCAAGATTGTTTTGATGAGTTAAAAGGTTATCTCGGATGAGCGAGATGATAATAAAAGATAGTGAAGAGGCGAGTTCTAGTAGAAGGCGATCGACTAGGTCAAGAATAGTTCAAGTCGGTGGAGACTAGGAATCACAAGTCATCTGGAGACAAGCTCAATTCTAGTCATCTGCAGGAGACGATCATGAAGAGCTCGAGACGAGGTCAAGACAAGCTGAGTAGAATAAGAAAGGCTAGTCTTCGCTAAGTCATTTATGACGAGTAGGAAGAATCAGGTGAGGTCTCGAGTAGTTTCCAAGATTAAGTTTGTTAAGCGGTTTCAAGTTTGTTAGAATTAACTAACAAACTAAGCTGTCTTCAGGACTTATAAATAGGACTAGATTTATTTTTCAATTCACTAATGCAAGTTCGATTTTTCACAATTCACTATTGATTTCACGAATATTTTTCAAAAGAGATTTCAAATATTTTCTAAGTGTTTATAGAACACTTCACTTCATATCTTCAAAAACACATCTTATTCTTAGAGTTAGATTTCGAGTGTTGATTAGATTGTTGAAGAGTGAAGTCCAAGTTGTAATTTGTAAAGGTTGTACGGTGAGTAAGTAAGTAGCTAGTGAAGACCTTTCTTCAAAGTTTGAAGAAAGAGAGTGGATGTAGGATTATTCATAATCCGAACCACTATAAATCCTGGTGTTATTTCTTGCTTTCTTTAATTTCTGTGCTCAAATTACAATATTGTTAATTCAAGGTTAAAGTTCGAATCTTAACTAAAATGCGAATATCACCTTTGCTTTTGATCTTGTTAAAAGTTGAGTTCTCAATTATATTCCGCTCATTCATATTCCATTGTGTTTAATCCGGTGCTTTGAATTGATTTTGAAAAGATTTGAAAAATTAACAAAATCTATTCAAACCCCCTTTCTAGATTTTGTTCTAGGAAGCTAACTCGAGGGTTTAATCAACTCAACATTCCAGACCAACAAGTGGTATCGAGACCGGTGTTAAGTCATTCGAGATATTGATTTTAGGTCTTGAACAAGATTTTGAAATTATCTTGATTCTCTTCAATTTTTCTTCTTTTTCTAACGGTGCTACTAATTAGCTTGTGGAGTATTTTGTTCCTTGTTTCATCATGTCATCGGGAAAAACAAAAGTCTAGGAATCTTCCTGAATTCTCTATCGAAGATTATGATTCTTGGAAATTTAGGATGGAAAATCATCTGAAGGCCATTCATGATAGGATGGAAGAGGTCCTTGAAGAAGGTCCTATAAAGTTTTATCATGGAGGTACCCGACTCGGAGCCGAGTCAATTTGAATCAAGAACTAGACAAGAAAAGAAGAGTTACGAATTGACAAATGATGAAAGAAAGGTCCACAATCTTGATCAAGTAGCTCGAATGAAATCATCGAGACTCTAAGTAAAGATTGGATAGAAAAAGTTAAGAGATGCAAAAGCGCCAAAGAGATGTGGCAAACTTTAGCCAATGTTTGTGAAGGATCGATCAAGTCAAAGAAAACAAGTTGCGGTCGAGTCTTGCATGCATTTGCAACATTTAAAATGAAGGAAAATGAGCACTGTGGATCGAGTTAGATGTAAGGTTAACCAATCTTCTCAACAAAGCAATCGACCTTGGAAAGAATTATTCAGAGAAAGAGATTAATAACAAGATTAAGATCATTAACCAAGAGATGGAGGGAAAAATCCAATATCCTTAAAGCAACTCAAGATTTATCCTCTATTACTCATCATACTTTATTTTCTCATCTTAAAGCTTTAGAGTATGATATTCGAGATAGAAGATGAGGAAGATGAGATGGAGTCAAGTACTTCATCTAAGTCTGTTGCTTTTGTCGATTAAAGAAGACAAGGTGTCAACGAGTCTGTAGGAGGTGATTTATCCCTAAAGGAGCAGATGGCTTTACTCACAAAAAGGTATGATAAATTGAGAATGAAGTATAAGAAAAATAAATTGAGATTTGCGGGTAAGGATAGACATAGATCCAGATCGGATAGGAAGGTGGATAAATCTTCGATGATGACAAAAACAAGAGCCGAGACAAGAAGATACGAGTCACCTGTCGAAGAAATCCTTCAAGTCCCGCATCGACAGGAGTGACACTTGCTATACTTGCAACAAGCCGGGACATTTCACCTGTGGATCGTCCTCAACCGACTCCTAAAGAAAGGGAAGAAAAGAGGAAGAAAAGAGACGAGGAGATTTGCGAGATCAAAGAGCTTTATTGGCTGAAGAAAAAGAGCCAAAGAAATCATCATCATCCTCATCATCTTCATCGATTTCGGATCGAGATGATGAGATATGTCTCATGGCTAATGAGGTAATCTACTATTCATCGTCGAGATAATGATTCTTGTCAATCGCATCGATCATGACCAAAGCTGTTATCCATGAGTTATTGAGAGATTTAAAGACATCTTTGCTGCTTATAAACAGCTAGAGAAAGAGAATTTGTTTTTAAAGGATCAAATTCAAATTCAAATTAAAGGCAAGCAGTGATGAATTGCTCAGAGGCGAAGAAACATTCAAGGGAGAATGTTTTCTTGATGAAGCTAGTACATCACCACCTTACCTGAAAAGGTTAGAAAATAAATTGAAAACTTTAAAAGACAAATTTGATGTAGTTTGTGCTGAAAATGAATTAATTAAGAAAGACAATGAGAAGCTTGTCTTCAAAATTAGTCAACTTAATAATTCACAATCAAGTAATAGATCATATTTTTAATATTTCTAAAATCTCATGACAAGACAGTCTTAGTTATGATAGGAACAATAAATCGAGATGTTCAAAAACCTAGAAAATTTGTGAAAGCATCTGTTCAATCAAAGGATATTAAAATTGGTCCATGGAAACCAACTAGTCGGATAAGGACTACATCTTCCGATCTGAAACCAAGAATTCAAGTGAAAACTCCCTATCGACTAGAAGGAATCCAAGAACCAAAATAAGAAGATATTCTTATCATAATTCTTTTGATGGAAGGAGCAAATGCTATCCTATATTTCCTAAGTTTAGGAAAATTACTCAATCTGAATACAACAAGTTATCATTTAAAAATGATATAATTGTAGACTGATTTGGTAGAAAACTTGAGTCTGATTTATTGTCTAAAGATGAGATGTTTATTTGGATATCTAAAGTGATTCTTGACCCAAAAGGACCCAAGATCACTAGGGTACCTCAAAACTAACTGCTTTACAGATTCACAGGATCATCACTCAAGGAAGAGATCTTAGCTTCAATATGGTACATTGATAGTGGTTGTTCACAACATATGACCCATAACAAGAAGCTGTTATCAAATTTTCAAAGCATTGATGGTCCAAGAGTTTTATTTGGTGATAATAATTGTGGTCGGACTAAAGGTGTAGGTACTCGATTATCAAGGATATTCGGGTATCGAGGTATATTTTGTTGAAGGTTTGAAACATAATCTGCTATCTGTTTCTCGACTTTGTGATAAAGGTTTTCTTGTAAAATTCTCAAAGGATAAATGTGATATTTTAGATAATTCCTCGAGATAAGGTACTATTAAGCTGGTTTGGACATGGAAATGTCTATGTGGCCAACTTTAATAGTTGTCCCAAAGATACTGTCTGATAGCTAAGGGTGGAGAAGATATCGGTGGCTATGGCACAAGAGGCTTAGTCATCCTAATTTCAAAACTCTTAGTAAGCTAGCTAAAAAGAACCTTGTCAAGGGATTACACGAAAACTTTTATCCACCTGATCTTAAATGTGATGCTTGTCAAAAAGGTAAACAGCCTAGACACTCATTTAAGAGTATTAACTCCTCTTCATCGAAAGAGTGTTGCAACTCCTTCATCTGATCTGTTTGGACTGTTTCACCTCTCGGTTTTAGTGGAAGGAAATATACTCTTGTTGTAGTAGATGACTTTTCTAGATACACTTGGGTTATATTTCTTTTCAAGAAAAATGAGACTATGAACAAGATTCCTGATGCATTGAATGATTCGAGAATGAAAAGGGTGTTAATATTATTAAAATAAGGAGTGATAAGGGCACAATTTTTGAATTCTTGTTTATCTAATTTTTCAATGAGTGTGGAATTATTCATGAGACATCTTCAGCAAGAACTCCTCAACAAAATGGAGTAGTTGAAAGAAGGAATAGAACTTTGAAGGAAGCGGCCAGAGCATGTTTGCTGAGTATGATACCCTCATAGGTTACGGGTGAAGCCATCAACACGACTTGCTATACCCGGAGACGGGTGCTTAGTTGTCAAAGACAAGGGTAAGACTCCATATGAGATTTGGAAGGGTAAGATTCCAAGGATCTCATACTTCAAAGCTTTTGGTTGTAAGTGTTTCATCCATAACAATGGAAAATCTAAGTTAAGAACTTTTGATGCTAAAGCGGTGATGGAATATTCTTGGGATATTATAATACTTCCAAGGCATTTAGAGTTTTTAACAAGACAACCCTTTGTGTGGAGGAAACCCCTCATGTTGTTTTTATGAGTTGAATTCTTGCTCGAGATAAAGTGAATCAAATTTCGAAAGTCTAGATAAAATTGAACTGTCAAGACTAAACATAGAATTGTCTATCTACCTAGTCTTGATTGAGAATCGATGAAGAAGAATCCCCATCCGATAATCGGAAGACAACTTACGATCGGACTCCATCGATCGAGACACCCTTGACATCGGTGATCGGTGGAGTCGGTGATGAAGGGGAACGTCGGTGAGGTTGAGTCGGAGGAGTTGTCTACTAAGACTCAAGATGAGGATCCTTCTCCTCACATAGGCAAAAGGATGAGAAGCTATCATCCATCCGATCGCATTATAGGAGACCCATCTAGTAGTGTGCGGAACCACGAATGATGCTAGACTCGAAAGTCTTTTCAGGTTGTTATGTATCGCTTCTTGAACCCAAGTCGATTGAGGAAGCCCTATCGACTCCAAATCGGATAACAATTGCAGGAAGAAGCTGCATCGGTTTGAAAGACAAAATGTATGGGATCTAGTGGAAAGACCCTTACGAGAAAGATTATAGGCACCAAATGGGTGTTTAAAAATAAAGCAGATGAGAACAACATTATTGTTCGAAATAAGGCAAGATCAAGTTGCACAAGGTTACTCACACCGAGGGAATAGACTATGACGAAACCTATGCTCCGGTTGCGAGATTAGAGGCAATAAGATTGTTCTTGGCATTTGCCGCATATAAATCTTTCAAAGTTTTTCAAATGGATGTTAAGTCTGCCTTTCTTAATGGTGTGTTACTTGAGGAGGTCTATGTAGAGCAGCCTCACGGGTTTAAGATCAATAACAAGGTCTATAAACTCAACAAAGCTCTATATGGACTAAAACAAGCTCCCGAGCTTGGTATGATACACTATCGATTTCTTGACATCAAATGGTTTTTCTAAAGGCAAGATTGATAGAACTTTGTTTAGAAAGGAAGTAGATGGCAACATCTTACAAGTTCAAATTTATGTAGATGACATAATCTTTGGTTCACCTAATCTGAAATTATGTGAAGAGTTTAGCATTCTCATGAAAAACGAGGTTTGAAATGTCAATGATGGGAGAATTAACATACTTTCTAGGCTTAAAGATTAAACAGATGAGTAAGGGTATATTTATACATCGATCTAAGTATCTTTGAGGATCCTGATTGAGAAATTTGGAATGACTACTAGCAGAGAAGTTAAAATACCCATGGCAACTAACTTCTCTATGGATTCGGATGAGCGGGATACCCACCGATGCAACGGAGTATCGTGGACTGATTGGATCTCTCCTCTATCTCACCGCCAAGTAGGCGAGACATAGCCTTTGCGGTTGGGGTATGTGCAAGATTCCAGTCTAATCCCAAGAAGACTCATCGAAGACGGCTAAGAAAATTCTTAGATATCTCAAAGGAACCTTGCAAGTAGGGTTGTGGTACCCGGTGATGACAACTTTGAGTCGACGGGTTATTGATTCGGACTTTGGAGGATGTAAGATTGATAGAAAATCCACTGAACTTGTCAATTCTTAGGCAACAAATTAATTTCTTGGTTATCTAAGAAGCAGACATCTGTGCCACCTCTACAACCGAAGCTGAATACATGGCGGTGGAAGTTGTTGCTCTCAACTCCTCTGGATTTCAACAGGCTTAGAGATTATAATATTCAAACATCGATTGTTCCTATTTCTTGTGATAGTAATAGTGCAATAGCAATGACTTACAATCCTGTTCTACATTCTAGATGTAAGCATATAGATATTAGGCATCATTTCATTAGGGATCATATTGAGAAGAATGACATTAGGATTGAGAAAATTGCCACTTTGAATCACAAAGAGTGACATTCTTACAAAACCATTAGCTGAATCTAGATTTAAAGAAATGTGCTTAGAATTAGGATTACTTGATGCATCTTTAGCTGGTTTCTAATTTGTGTGCATCTGTTGAATATTTGTTTCCTTATTTCGGTCTTTTCTTTTCTTTAAATTAATGTCTAGAAAGAATTATCGAGACTAGATATGTGTCAAAGGACAATCGTGTAGCTGATATCAT
Organism: Paraleonurus japonicus; assembly: GCA_030762865.1. Classification (NCBI taxonomy): domain Eukaryota; kingdom Viridiplantae; phylum Streptophyta; class Magnoliopsida; order Lamiales; family Lamiaceae; genus Paraleonurus; species Paraleonurus japonicus. The sequence continues at coordinate 22,502,976 of CM061054.1, forward strand.
TGATCTCCTTTTAGGAATCAAGAATCAAGGATTAGTCATATTGACCTTATCGAATTGATAATTACTTGTCGACATTGAGTAAATCAGACAAGGACACAATAGTCAATGATCTCTGAAGAAAACAGATGACTATTTACATCCTATCTGATTTACCTTAAGCTTCGATGGTTTCTTTTGAGTATATGTCTTTGCGAGAGCAGATCACGAGATCATCTTGTTTCATCTCGTCTTATTCAAACTCCTTTATTCTCGTTATTTTTGTTCCTAAATAAACTACATTTTTCAAAACGGATGAACAACCTAGTTTTAGAAAACTAAGTCCGAGTCTGTTTAGTTTAAACTCGTTTTATAATTGCTAAGAAGTTACATCTAAGCCGTTGGTTTTCAAAATCGAGACGGGGTTACTTTATCGAATGTCTTTCCAAACCCATCTGTTTTTAAACTAATCTGCTTTTCAAACTCATCTGTTTAGTAAACCTTCAGTTGAAGTAAGATACAACTTGGTGACGTCGGTATACTTACTTCTCTGCATAAAGTAACCTATATCGGTCAAATCAACAGTCTATAAAGTAACTATTTACGCATTCCAAAGGCGATTAAATTTCACGCGCTGAATCCTAATCGCTTATCTTAGTTTTTAACCGTTGATTTACACTCATTAAAAACTTTTGAATAAATGGCTCAGATTTATTTAAATTTTCTAAAATGGCGGTTTCTCTTTCCAATCTTCCCCCTATAAATTGATCTTCTTCTTCTCTTAATCATTTTTCCATTCTCGAGAAACACCATATCTTCCTTATACATTTTCAAATTCACAAAAACTTTCAAATGGCATCTTCTTCCAAAACCACCAAGACTTTTAAACCCAAATACATCTCCACCAATATTTCTCACTTCAAAATGAATGAGGAATATTTCAAAACCGTTTAAAGGCAGAAATGTATGTTGATTTTGAAACAACCCATGACCCGAGAATCAGCGAAATTCTTCGTCTTCTTGAAGCATCGCGACTCGTGAGGTTTTCTCTCAATGAAATCTCCTCAAAATAGAACGGCAGATTTGCTAGGGGCGAGTTTCGGCAAGATTGAAGGACACCGTGGATGGGTTTGATACTTCGTTGATGGGACAACTCGAGTTATACAAGGGAAAATATTTCCAGAATTTTTGATACATCAATGGAGGGAGTCTATCCATTGACGTATAAAGAAGGCGAATGGGAGGCATCATTTGATATGATGGCGAGGTGTCGCAAAGGGGAACTCGCGAGGGATTTGAAAAAGAATCATTGAGAAGGAGATTTAGGTTGTTGATGACGGTGGTGACAAAGCGGTATTGGGTGAGCAAAGCTCACATGATGGGTTAACCAAACCCAGTTGTGTGTAATGCGAGCCATTGTTGATGGTGTGCAAGTTAATTGGGTAGACTTGCCGATTCATAAGGCGAGAGAGAAGAAGAAGCGCCTCACCTTCAAGTCGTCTGAGAAGGCTGGATACCTACCTCGGCCAGTCACTGCTCAACAAAATCACTGTACTTATTGAAGGAGTGAATAGGGAGGTGACAAGAGAGTGGGTACTAAAAGTACTCCAAGCGAAGGGAATCCTCACCGAGGATGACAAGGCTTGGAGGAAATCCAGAACTTCGAGCGATGCGTCGATCTTTGCAAGAGCTAAGAGGCTGGAGGCGCGGCTTAGAGACCCAGCGGTGAACCACTGAGGTGGCCCCGGTTGAGGTCGAAACAGAGGGACATGAGGCGGCGGCGGTGAGGTCGCACCTCAAGAAAACCTATTGAACCAGTGCTGCAGTCCCAAGGACGTTTCGGAGGAGGAAGAAAAGGAGGTGGTAAAAGCCGCGGAAAAGAAGAAGGGGAAAGCTCGTCTGCGCTCCCACCAAAGTTGCCTCAAATGAAGAGGAAGAAGAGGAGACTGAGATTCCTTTAATAAGGAGGCCAAGACGAGCAGCTCAAAGCTCTTAAGGCTCCACCAAATCTAGCTCCGAGCAGCGAGATGGAGTTATCAACCCCGCTACCAGGAGGTCCCGGTCCTTGAGATAGCGGCCGAGGTTGGTCACCTGGAGGTTCCACTCTCCCCAACCAAGGAAGCTGCTCTTTCCCTATTCCGAGGCGAGTACAAGTCTTTCACCATCTCCTACCTTATCTCCTCGTACAGCAATGAAGAAATGCCTCAGCTGGCATTTACGAGCCTCAAGCTCACTGACATCCCATCTCGTCCATTTAGGCAATGAAGGGGTATCCCAGTGGTACTCCGCAGCCTCTCCCACAAGCCTACCTCACCTACGGTCCAAATCCAAATGCCACCAACAGAATCTGAACCTACCCCATCTCCCATATCCATCCCTACCACACAACCTCAAACATCTCCCCCACCCTCATCCGAACAAATCACTCTCCCCACAGTCAAACCTCACCAATTCCAATAATATCCTACTCCTCTCTTCCAACCATACAAACTCAATCTATTCCTCTCCCATCTACTCAACCGTAACCAATACCCTCCTCGTCCGACTCCTCAACCGAGGATGATGACACCGATCTAAGCCCAACCACCGCTATCTCCTCTATTCTATCCCTTGTCGAGAAAAGATCAATGCTACATTCGGAAGAAAAATGGAAAGGAAGACAAGGAGGATGGTTAAAGTCATTACAGACACAATGATAGCCGGCATGAGAGAAGTAGAGGTAAACTTATCTCGATAAAATCATATCTACTACTAACTCTGTGTTGGCCGACAAAGTAAAAGCAATGGAGGCTGAGCCGGTGGCTTTAAAAGAGGAAGTAAAAGGGTATAATCAGCTGGTAGTGAGTGAGTTGGCTTTAGATCACTCGAGACTTCAGGCCAAGTGCAATATATTGGATGAAAAACTCACAAACCTTGGCGAGATGAAGTTAAAAAGGGAAAAGTCAAGCCGAAAAGAGACAAGCCCTCACACTGTGGTCGAGGAGACTAGAAAAGATGTAGGCATGAAGGCCAACACAGGTGATCCGGAGGCAGCCAGGAGGAAGCTCGAATCAAGTCTCGATGAGCTGGCCGCTCTCCACTGAGGGTGAGTCAACTTGAAGAAGTCAGAGGAGGATGAGGAGAAGAGAAGGAAAGAAGAGGAGGAAAGGATCGAGAAGCTCTTGGCTCGATTAAAAGAAGCTGAATCTAAGGAGCCAAGGGAAAAGGAAAAGTAGTAGCGCCACCGAGCCCGGATCACCAAGTTGTTACTGTGGTCTTTGCTAAGGGAAAAGGAAAAAGGGAAGTCGATTATTCTAATCTCTCAAATGAGCAGATCAAGAGAATTAAGAGAGAGATGGAATATTTTGGCAAGAAAGAGAAGAAGAGGCAAAAAGAAGAAAGACTCCAATGTCTTCTCTCGGAGCACCGCTGAGCGAAAATGGCTTATCAAAGATCAAGGCGGTGGGAAATTCAGGCCATTCCATACAACGTCCGCACCTTCTAAGTTAGCTTATGTAAGTATGTCTTGAGTATAAAGACAAGAACACGGAGGGAATGTGGATGTACTATTGGTACATTCTTAAAGCTCCAGGGGCAACTCAACAAGATCTAGATTTGGCTTGGCACGAATGGATTGAGCAAGTAGACGCAGACTTCTATGCTCGGCCGCCGGAAGAAGCCGATGTAGAATTCAATGTCAACTTTGATCTCTCCAGTTTTCGAGTATGACATCCCCGCCAAGAAGCTCCGATGGTACCTTGGACCTAGACCGGGTTCAAGGGATTCTAAAGAAAGCAGAGGCCGAACTGGACTTACTCAAGAAGAGGATCTCAAGCGGCTTAGGAGGCATGTATTCAATTGGCCGATGATCCCGGATGAAGATCAATGGGAAGTTTAATAGAAACAGGATTTTTCTTTTCCTTATTTCTATTTTCTATTAAGTTTCCATCTGTAATCTTTGTAAATCCAATGTGAATATACTGGGTTTGATTCATTTTACTTGTTTTTTTCTTAAAGTTATTTTTACCGCTTTAAGGAAAAAAAAAAAACTTAAAATTTTCTTAAGTATAAGTCATCTCGAGAATTTTTTTATCTCTCGGACGTGAAATTTTTTTAAAAAAATTATATTAACCTAAGTCTTAAGACTCATTTGTTTTCCTAAGTTTTTTTAAAAGGAGTCTAAAAGACTTAAAGTTTTTTTAAGTGCTTTAAATGTGAATAAATCTGTTGTAATGTGAAGAATGCGCTTTGATATACCTATCTAATGATCTTGATAAACTCTAAACTAACTTCACTGTGAGTATGTCTCTTTTTGTAGGTTTTAACTTCATCAAAAAGGGAAATTGTTAGATCAAGATTGTTTTGATGAGTTAAAAGGTTATCTCGAGATGAGTAGATGATAATAAAAGATAGTGAAGACTCGAGTTCTAGTATGAAGCCGATCGGACTAGGTCAAGAATAGTTCAAGTCACCGGAGACTAGGAATCACAAGTCATCTGGAGACAAGCTCAATTCTAGTCATCTGCAGGAGACGATCATGAAGAGCTCGACGAGGTCAAGACAAGCCGAGTAGAATAAGAAAGGCTAGTCTTCGCTAAGTCACCGGCAGACGAGTAGGAAGAATCACCGAGGTCTCGAGTAGTTTCCAAGATTAAGTTTGTTAAGCGGTTTCAAGTTTGTTAGAACTAACTAACAAACTAACTGTCTTTTCAGACTTATAAATAGGACTAGATTTATTTTTCAATTCACTAATGCAAGTTCGATTTTTCACAATTCACTATTGATTTCACATAATATTTTTCAAAAGGGATTTCAAATATTTTCTAAGTGTTTATAGAACACTTCACTTCATATCTTCAAAAACACATCTTATTCTTAGAGTTAGATTTCAGAGTGTTGATTAGATTGTTGAAGAGCCGAAGTCCAAGTTGTAATTTGTAAAGGTTGTACGGTGAGTAAGTAAGTAGCTAGTGAAGACCTTTCTTCAAAGTTTGAAGAAAGAGAGTGGATGTAGGATTATTCATAATCCGAACCACTATAAATCCCGTGTTATTTCTTGCTTTCTTTAATTTCTGTTCAAATTACAATATTGTTAATTCAAGGTTAAAGTTCGGAATCTTAACTAAAATCGAATATCGGACCTTTGCTTTTGATCTTGTTAAAAGTTGAGTTCTCAATTATATTCCGCTCATTCATATTCCGCTATGTTTAATCTGGTGCTTTGAATTGATTTTGAAAAGATTTGAAAAATTAACAAAATCTATTCAAACCCCCTTTCTAGATTTTGTTCTAGGAAGCTAACTCAAGGTTTTAATCAACTCAACATTCCGGGACCAACAGATATCTTCGTAATACTAAGTTAAGTCTACGTAAAGGGTTTGACTAACCTAATCCCGTAAAGGGTCGCGAGAATTACAGCCTAAGAGATGACTTTGAAATCATTAGATGAAGTTTAAGCGAGGACAAGCCCGTGAAGGGTTTGATCAACTTAAACCCGGGAAGGGTGGTGTGTCGTCGCCGACACCCAAAAATAAATTAGTTACTCCGAACCAACCTACCGATGTAGTAGGGCATGTAAGGGGTCGATCCCACGAGGAACCGAGTAATTTAATTGAAATAATTTGTGTGAAATAAAACGGTAACAAAATAGGGGGATTGAATTTCGACTACTCTATTTACTAAAATAAATATTCAACGAATTAAACTAAAACAAGTCACGCAGTGTGATTAAACAATATAAGAAACAATCTAGCCCTCGGATAACTTCCCTTTGAACGGTTTTCCTAACTCAAATTAATATCCACGTCTATTCAAATTCTTTCTCGAACTTTTTCCCTAAACCAGGTGGTACGACCAAACTAGTTCGAATCGTTTCTTAAGTTTAATTAATCAAAAAGTACGACCCTGATTAATCTATCCCAGAACAATATAAAACATGTATTCGGGATTCAATTCCTAGAATGCATTCGCCTAAAACGATAGGAAAAATTATGCTATGAAATCGAAACGTTCGAATCATATAACTTAATTATTATTATTCCCTAGAGTGATCTAGTTGCTACCATATCACAAAATTGTACAATTACGAATTACAACATGTGAATTAGCTAGAGATGAATAACAAATAAATTGGGGTGATCAATCCTAATTAATCCGTCATTCAAAGCATGCAAAGCATATGATCAAATAATAATAAAATCGAGACAAGAATTGAAATAACGGCGTTCATACTAATTCGCAAGAAATTCAAACCGCTCAAAGTTCTCGCATCCTCGGACTAGAAAATAAAAGTTTAGCTACTAGACATGATTATCGAACAACGACAATAATAAAAAAATATTTAAAACCTTACAACTTGTCTTCACAAAAATGTAAAAATAATCTCTGTTCTCCTTCGCCTATTCTCGCTCCCAAACCTATTGCGTCACTTTTTTCCTATCCTTTTTCTCTTTTACTTCTCTCCCCCTTTTTGCTCTTGTCGAGTTCGTCCCCCTCCTTTTGACTTTTCTTTTCCAAATAAGGAAGTCATCAAATCTTCTTTTATTTCACTCATTTAAAACCGTCGATTTGCTCTTCCAACTATGGTATGCTCGACCGAGACACACGTTGCCTCCCGATTCCCAACGTCATTCAATTTACTGTAATTGATATAAAAATAACACCTCAAAGTAAAGCGATGAGAAGAAGTAATAAGTAGAATTGTGCTAGAAATTAATAATTAAACAACCAATAGTAGCACATAATTTACGCACAATTAACCACTTATCAAATCCCCCACACTTAAGCTTTTGCTTGTCCTCAAGCAAATACTATACACACTGTTCAAGCAAAAACAGCTTAAGACACTTTTCTATTTCCCTAGCTACTGAATTCCCGAGCCAAACTCATGTATCACGTGCCTATCAAAATAATTACAACTTATACTCACGATCAATCACGTAACCTCATCCACTAGCTACTCAAGTCTTCTCCAAAGCTCCCTAACAACTTGTTCTCAATTAAATTATTTTCGGTCTTTCTTCAAAGTAAAAATCGAGTGGTGCTCGACTCCTTTATTTTTTTCCTTTCTTTTTTTTTTTTTTTTTTTTTTTCGATTTTCAAACGAGGGCTCGCAGCTCCGCACTACTCTCGGTTTTAGCTCTTTTTGTGTTCTTTTTTTCCTTTTAATTTTTTCTTTTCTTTACACACTTGAGCCCCCAAGAGCGGCAGCCGTATCGGCCCCTCGTTATTTTTTCACAATTCTTCAACTAGAACTCCTTTTATTTATTTTTTCCTCCAACCACACATTTATTATTTTCAACTTTAGGCACCAACCCAAACTTCACCTTTCAAAAGACCAAAACAACTATCAAGAACAAATTATCAAGTTGTAATGTCAAAGCCAAGCAACTAACAATCGACTCAATTCTATGACTAACACATGAATACAAGTGCAATCACCAATCAAGACATGCAATTCACGTTTTCAGCATATTTAACGAAAAAATCAGCAGCTACATCAACATTAAGTGTTCAACTATCATGCTTGAACGCACACCAAAATACCACAACAGAGCCACAAGACACAATCCCCCACACTTAAACAGGTGTTAGTCCCTAACACAAATGTACAATCAAAACAACTTGCACCATAAAGAAATACATAAAAAGTGGAGCGGGTTTACGGTGCAGCTGGCGTGGCGGCCATGGAGAGCGGCAACGGTGGCGGTGGGGTTTCGGTCGACAGAGGGAAATAAAATCGTAGAGTTTATTTGCAGGCCCCTTTTTCTTAAATTAACTCATAGGCCTTCTCGGATTGACCGGACCTTTGTACTCCCCATTTAATTTGGGCTCTAAGTAGGATCTGAGAAAAATAAAAAAACAAGCAAGAAAAATAATTAAACCCACAAATAAAAATAAAACTAGAAAATTAAAATAAGCAATATTAAAATAAAATATTGGGTTGCCTCCCAACAAGCGCCTTTTTTATTGTCGTTGGCTCGACATAAGAGGCTTATTTCAACCAATTTTGCCCACGTATGTATACTTCAAGTGCTTAGGAGGTGGCTTCAACTCAAGCTCTGGTTCCTCGATGGCCTAGTCTCCTTTATCTTCCCCTTGCAGTTAAGCATGGATTTTTCCAATAATCAATTCCTGCAATCAAGCTCAAAACTTCTGTACAATAGGCTCAACAATAATCCACGGAAAAATAGAGTCGGATTCATTAGGGAATTTCATAGCTTGAAATATATTAAACTGGATGATTTCTCCATCAAATTTCATCGTGAGGGTGCCCTTACGTACATCTATTTTTGTTTGAGAGGTATTCAAAAATGGTCTCCCTAACAAAATAGGTGTGGAATCTTCAAGTTACCCTCCATGTTTAAAACATAGAAATCGGCGGGAAAAATTAAATGATTTACTCCGCACAAGGACATCTTCAACGACCCCAACCGGGTATGAATGGCTTCGATCAGCCAACCGAATTACCACTCAGGTTGTCTTCAATGGCCCAATACCCAATTGCTCGTAAATGTACCAAGGCATAACATGAATAGAGGTCCCAAGATCAAGCATGGCCTCGCTCGATTTTGTGGTCACCTATCATGCAAGGAATTACGAACATCTTTAGGATCATTCCTTTTGGGGGCAACTTCTTTTGAAAAACAATGACACGCTTTCTCCCATAATAACTTTCTCATCATTGGCCAGCTTCCTCTTGTTGGTACACAATTCCTTCAAAAATTTGGTATATCTAGGAATTTGTGTCATGACCTCCATCAAGAGTATGCGAAGCTTAACCTTTTGAAACACTTCAAGTGTTTGTTGATCCTTGATGCCTTTTACAGTTTTTCATCCTGGAAGGGAAAGGTAAAATATTAGTATCAACAGGAATCGAACTATGAGGTTTTACCTGAATTTTCGTTTACGGTCCGCCGACACCGATGGGGTCGAGTGTTAGTGCGATCAAGGCCCGCATTTTTGGGAACAGCCTTCCTCTTCCTCCATTTCTCTTTCGGTACCATGGGCTGCTCCTCCTCATCCTCTCCATTCTCGTTCCTCACCTTTTTTTGACGTGTTGGTGACGAAATTTCCTCCAATTGCTTACCACTCCTCAAGGTGATGGCAAAAACATTCCTAGGATTAGTTTCGGGTTGAGAAGGTAGCTAGCCACTATTTTGTGCTTGTAGTCGGCTAACGGCGGTGGCTATTTCGCTCATTTGGGCTTCCAAATTCCTTTGACCAGGACTCTAAAGTTCGTTGCCCAGATTTTAAAGTTCGTTGACCAGACTCTAGAGACTTTATCACCACTTGAGTGTCTTGCTTGAAACTTCATGGTGTTGGATGTCAACGCCTTCATCATATCCTCCAAAGAAGGTCTTGAATCCTTCTCACCCATATGTTGCCCAGAGCTCTCAAAGCACCTCTATCATTCCCTCTAAATAATTGAAATTTTTGTTCCCGATATTGAGGCCTCGTAATTGTCTCCTTGTTGGTTATTTTGTTGGTTCCCATAACGAAGGTTGGGATGATCTCTCCACCCAGGATTGTAGGTGCTAGAATATGGATCATACCTTTGACCTTGAAAATTCCCATAACCAATCGCATTAGCTTGCTCTAACCTATCATTCAGACTCGACAATCTTCGGTAGAATGCTCTGTAGTATGACAAACTTTACATGGACGGACATCCTGAGCTTTGACCTTCATCATTATCTCCATCATGCTTGAAATTTTTTCTAAGGCATCATTTTTAGGCTGCTTCATAGGTCTGCTCATAGCATCACGTACTCCAAACCGCTGGGTATTTGATTGGAGTGTATAGGGTAAGAGTTATTAAGACCAATCAACAAAATATCGAACCCAAGGGAAAAAGTATGCACATGAGGTCCTAGAAATACGAGTTCTTAGTGACTAGAGTTGCAACAATGGTTTGGAACAAAAACAACAAAACACAAGCAAAAATACAAAACAACAAGGAGCAAACAAATGATCGAACACTAAGAATGTGAAGACAAAAACAACAATAAATGGTGGGATAGGGGTGCTAGGATTAACATCCATCAATGAATCATCAATCAACAAGCTACAATTGAATAAAATTGCAAATTAACTAAGATAGAAAGCATAAACCATCATGAAATTAATCACTCCATTAAAATCACAATGCCTAATGTGAGTATCCTTACTCTTTCCCATCTCTCAATGTAGAAATCCCCAATTCATACAATCATGCAAAATTGAAACTCGATTAACACCTAATCACGTTAGCTCAACTCTCACCTATTGCTAGGGTGATTAACCATTAATCTAAAGAGACAATTTTACACAAAGCCCAATTAAGAATCACAATTAGGAAACAAACTAACGTGAGTATCCTTAATGCAACTAATCTCTCGATTCCGAAGCACCCAATCCACACATTCATACACAATTATCACCCGATTAATCCCGGATCACGTTAACACAACTCTTGTCTATAGCTAGGGTGATCAAACACTAATCTAAAGAGATAATTATGCATGAAGCACAAATGAGAATCACAATTAGTAAGCAATCTACTCAATTGATCTCCAATCATCAACAATTATAGCATCATCAATCAATTCATCATCAATTTCAATTAACCCAAGCACAAGAGAGTTAGCCCATGGAGTAATCCATGGGAAGAAGATATAATTGATCAAACACTAAGCAAATCACAACAATTAAGAAATTAAAGAGACAAAAGAGGAAAAACATCACCAAATGATCTTCAATTAACAAAAAGAGGAATGCTTGAGTCTTCAACGCCAATCTCCAAATGAATTACAAGCTTGAATTGAAAGAATTACAAGGATCTAAAGCTAATCTATGGCTAATCTAGCAACAATCAATTGAAATCTAAATCTAATTCTAACTTCTACTCTAATCTAATGAAGAAATTGGCTTGGGGCCCGAGAAATCGCCCCAAAACCGCTACTAATCGCTATTATGAATCGATTAAGTGTGTCCCCTGAATTGCTCTGCTTCTTCTTTTAAATAACTAAAAACCTCCTCGAGTCGAGGGTCAGGCCTCGACTCGAGGTCCCTGCCTTTTTCACCTCCCTCGACTCGAGGGTCATGCCTCGACTCGAGGTGCCTGCTTTTCTTGATTTTGGTCCTTTTTGCATATCCCTCGACTCGAGGCTCTTGCTCCTCGACCGCAGCTCGAGTCCAGTGGCACTTTTTCTCGCGCGGGGCTTCGGCCCCGACCCCGTTTTCATCCCATATGATCGTGTCTTCATTCTAAGCCTAGTGGTACTCTCGGTTTGGCAAAATTCCACCGAATTACCTGCAAAATGGACGAAAAATATCAAAATCTCACAAATAATACTTTTAGGCAAAAGAGTGATACTTTTCACATTTAGGCACAAAAACTAACACTTTAGCTCACTTTTGCACTAAAATAGGCCCTAAAAACATGTATCAATTCACTCCAATCATACCCCCAAACTTGAATTGTTGCTCGTCCTCGAGCAACGTAGAAACTAAGAACAAAGGAGTGAATTGATTGTAATTATGTCACATGGCACCATAGATGAAAAATAAGACAATCGAACCTATCAATGATCACTTGTATCAATGCAACTATCCACTAGCCATCATGATAGATCATGCTCAAACAAATGTTCAATCAAATACTCAACACATTGCTCCTTCCATGGAGTGTTTCACTCTTCACTAAAGTATATCAAGGTATTAAGCACTCAATCATCAAATTCATAAACAAGTACACCATATGCTTGCCAAAAGACTTAATCTCAATCAAAATCAATCGTGATCAATAAAGAATCAAAGAGGTCTTTCTTCTAGGTTGTAATGTATGCTCTTTGGAAAGGTGGGATGTTTTTGGACAAGATTGACTAAGTAGTAGAGACTTGAATGTAAGCTAATCAATACAAATGCACAATCTCTTCACTTTTCATCAAGCAATACTCTTTCTTTTGAACTTCAATGATCAATCCACCATTCACTTGAGCTTTCTTTTTTAAGCTCACAAATTGAATTTTTCTTTTCTTCTTATTCACTTCACAAATTTTTTTCTCTTCACAATTCAATTTTTCTTCTTTTCACAACATTTCTTCTCTTTTATGCTTCATTCATCACTTAGCTCATCATCTTCCCACACTTAGCAATCAAATCACCATAATTAGCCAACATTCAAGCTCACTAAATATAGGACAAGAAAGGCTCATAAAAATAGGCTAAAATGGTTTCAATCTCACTTAGCTTGCCAAAGAATAAGGATCATAAGGCTCAACAATGCTTACTAAGGAAATCAAATGTATTTGGTGGGAAAAATTTGGCAAAGTGACTAAACATATCAAACATGGCCTCTTATCATTTTCAAGACATCACACAAAGATCCAATATCAACAAGTCGAGTTGCAAGTTCTAGCATACAAATCATGAATGATGCACTCTCAAAGAAATATGTATCAACCGTATAAGATGTATGATTATTAAGGCACAAAAACTCAAGGGCTTCAATTGAGCAATGAATCAAGCATCATCAATCACATTCATCTTCACACAATAAATTAAGAATGCTAACTTCAAGCTACAAATCAACTAATGATCATATCAAAATCCAATAAGTCTTGCAAATCAAACTCAAGTGCTCATGTACATAAATCCAAGCACACTCACTACAACAAGAATAATACTCAAAGATATGACACTAAATCCACAATGAAACTCAAAATCATAAAATATGGAATCATAGGAAATAGGAATACAAAGGATCATCAAAAGACAATTAAGCTCATGACAAATTAAGCTAAAAATATATGCAAGAAATTCAAGACACAATATAGCATAATCATCAATAAGCCATAAGCTCAACAAACCCCATAATCATAGAATAGCACAAAAGAATTAGAGAAGGGAAGAAAAACACCTCCCCCAAACTTAGACAAGTCTAAGTTTAAAAGGAAGTGTTGTACCAATAAGCCTTTAAACTCCATTTTTCCTTCAAGCATGTAGGGATCATCAAGCTTCCTAGCTCTTTCCTTCTTGATCTTGCATTTCCTTGCAATTCCAATCGCTTTCCAATTCATATAGCAAGTGTACCTACAATCGGGCATAAGAATCTTCAAATAATTACCACTAAGAGATGCAAGAACCAAATAACGACCAACACCCCCAAACTTGAATGATAACATGAAATTCAAGGTTTAGAATGAGAGTGATAAAAATATATATGCAACTTCTAATGGTATCAACATTAAGCTCAAAATACCCTATGAATCTCAAAGTAAAGAGCATAATTTACTAAGCATAAACAATTAAGTAGCAACAAGCCACATCCCCCAAAAATCAAACAAAAACACTAAACTACCAAAAAAAAACACAAGAAAAGAAATAAAAAGGATGGGTTGCCTCCCATCAAGCGCTATTTTTATTGTCCTATGCTGGACTTATTCTTCATGTCCACATCCTTCATCGGAATGGCCAAGGATAGCGATCCTCCTTCCCATTGTATCTCGATCGTTGTGCTTCAAAATCTAGGAGGTTCACCGAATAGATAGGACAACCACTGATAGATATGCAAAGTGCCCATGGTTGTCCCCCTTTCTCTCTTGCCATCCTTCTCGATTCTTCTTTCCTTTCAAGGATGCCCAAGCGTTTCTTTAATTCTTCCCTATAGTCAAAATTCACAAGAGGCAAAATTAAATCATAATAAGCATCATTTTCAATCAAATCACAAATTGAAGAGTTAGAGGGTATAGAAATGCTCATTTCGATCTTCAAAGCTTCCTTAGGTGCTTCTAGATTTTCTTTCTCATTAAAGCTCATGTCCATTAATGGACACTCCTCTTCCTCATTTTTGCCAAGGAAGCCTTCTACTTTTACCTCTTCGCTTGGACCCTCTACTACATCTCTTCTTTCACTTTCTTCCTCCCCTTCTTTTTCTTGATTCTCCATGACGGTTAAGTTCTTCACTTGGCGTAGGAAATCTTTGAGTTGACTCTTGATAAACATGAAATGCACTCCAGTGATCTCCATGTTCCCCTCTATCCATGAATTGACCTTTTCTTTGGTCTCATACATTTCTTCATACAAGGGAAGCATTTGATCACATCTATCATCATCTTCCTCAAATTTTTCCAACACAAATCCAAGCATCTCTTGCAATATGGTTCTCATATCATGGAGTCCCCATTCTTCAAATTGAGGAGAAGCTTGTGGCAATGAAAATCGAACTCATGGCTTCTCCTATCATCATAGTAATCACCTCCCGATGCTCCTTGCAATTCGTATCCACAACATGGATCGAATGTTTGATCATAAGGCTCATAATATGGAAACATCTCTTGAGGTTGGGGAGTAATTTCTTCATATATCTAATCTTCATAATTAGATGGAACTTGTTGCCATTGAGAATTATCTTCATAGTTCCTCCAATCATTGTAGCTCAATTCTTCAAAATGTGGATAATACACCCTACTATCTTGAATATACTCTTGATTCCACGTGTATGAGTTGTATCATTCCATCTAGACAAGATAAGCAAGTATCAAATTCCAACAAAAATAACAACACAAACACAAACACAAAGGCAACAAATAGCCACTTCAAACAATTCCTAAATCTCACTTAAGGCGCAAAAACTAATTCCCGGCAGCGGCGCGCCATTTGATTGGAGTGTATAGGGTAAGAGTTATTAAGACCAATCAACAAAATATCAAACCCAAGGGAAAAGGTATGCACATGAGGTCCTAGAAATACGAGTTCTTAGTGACTAGAGTTGCAACAATGGTTTGGAACAAAAACAACAAAACACAAGCAAAAATACAAAACAACAAGGAGCAAGCAAATGATCGAACACTAAGAATGCGAAGACAAAAACAACAATAAATGGTGGGATAGGGGTGCTAGGATTAACATCCATCAATGAATCATCAATCAACAAGCTACAATTGAATCAAATTGCAAATCAACTAAGATAGAAAGCATAAACCATCATGAAATTAATCACTCCATTAAAATCACAATGCCTAATGTGAGTATCCTTAGTCTTTCCCATCTCTCAATGTAGAAATCCCCAATTCATACAATCATGCAAAATTGAAACTCGATTAACACCTAATCACGTTAGCTCAACTCTAGCCTATTGCTAGGGTGATTAACCATTAATCTAAAGAGATAATTTTACACAAAGCACAATTAAGAATCACAATTAGAAAACAAACTAACGTGAGTATCCTTAGTGCAACTAATCTCTCGATTCCGAAGCACCCAATCTACACATTCATACATAATTATCACCCGATTAATCCCGGATCACGTTAGCGCAACTCTCGTCTATAGCTAGGGTGATCAAACACTAATCTAAAGAGATAATTATGCATGAAGCACAAATGAGAATCACAATTAGTAAGCAATCTACTCAATTGATCTCCAATCATCAACAATTATAGCATCATCAATAAATTCATCATCAATTTCAATTAACCCAAGCACAAGAGAGTTAGCCCATGGAGTAATCCATGGGAAGAAGATAGAATTGATCAAACATTAAGCAAATCACAACAATTAAGAAATTAAAGAGACAAAAGAGAAAAAACATCACCAAATGATCTTCAATTAACAAAAAGAGGAATGCTTGAGTCTTCAACACCAATCTCCAAATGAATTACAAGCTTGAATTGAAAGAATTACAAGGATCTAAAGCTAATCTATGGCTAATCTAGCAACAATCAATTGAAATCTAAATCTAATTCTAACTTCTACTCTAATCTAATGAAGAAATTGGCTTGGGGCCTGAGAAATCGCCCCAAAACCGCTACTAACTTCTATTATGAACTGATTAAGTGTGTCCCACTGAATTGCTCTGCTTCTTCCTTTAAATAATCGAAAAACCTCCTCGAGTCGAGGTCAGGCCTCGACTCGAGGTCCCTGCCTTTTTCACCTCCCTCGACTCGAGGGTCATGCCTCGACTCGAGGTGCCTGCTTTTCTTACCGATTTTGGTCCTTTCGCATATCCCCGACTCGAGGCTCTTGCTCCTCGACTGCAGCTCGAGTCCAGGGCACTTTTCTCGCGCGGGGCTTCGGCCCGACCCCCTTTCGTCCCGTATGATCGTCTCTTCATTCTAAGCCTAGTGGTACTCTCGGTTTGGCAAAATTCCACCGAATTACCGCAAAATGGACGAAAAACATTAAAATCTCACAAATAATAATTTTTAGGCAAAAGAGTGATACTTTTCACATTTAGGCACAAAAACTAACACTTTAGCTCACTTTTTGCACTAAAATAGGCCCTAAAAACATGTATCAATTCACTCCAATCAGTATTTGCTATCATGCTAGAAATCAATTCACGTGCACTGTTGGTGTTTTACTCATCAAAGCTCCTTCACCGCTGCATCGAGCATGTTTCTATCGGTGAGAGTGAGACCTTCGTGAGAAATATTGGATGAGCAGCTGATCACTAATTTGATGTTATGGGCACGAAGCTATGAGACGTTTGAAATGCTCCCAATACTCATACGGTGTCTCCCCGGCCCCCTGTCTAGCACCAAATTTCTTTCCTCAAGATCGCCACTCGGGTGGCTGGAAAATAGTCTTTGGAGAAATAACCTCTCCATCTCATTCCATGAAGTAAGCGATCTGGGTGGCAAGAAATATAACCGGTCTCGTGCGGTGCTTTTTAGTGCAAATGGGAATGCACTCAACTTGACATGCTCAGAAACTCCTGTTGGCTTCATGCTTGAGCATACAACGTGGAACTCTTTCGTAAAAGCATGTGGGTTTTTGTTGGTCCCTGAATGTTGAGTTGATTTAAAACCTTGAAATAACCTTCTAGAACAAAATCTAGAAAGGGGGTTTGAATAGATTTTGTAGATTTTTCAAATCTCTCAAAATCAATTCAAAATATCGATTAAACACAATGGAAAACAATTGTAAACTCAACTTTTAACAAGATCAAAAGCAAGGCTGATATTTAGATTCTAGTTAAGATTCTGAATTTTAATCTTGAATTAACAAAATTGTAACTTGAATGTAAATTAAAGAAAGCAAGAAATAACACCAGGATTTATAGTGGTTCGGATTTTAACAATCCTACATCCATCTCCTTCTCCAAACTTTGAAGAAGGGTCTTCACTAGCCGCTTACTTACTTCTTGTACAAACTTTACAAATTACAACTTGATCTTCAACTCTTCAAAGAACTAATCAACTTTCTAAAATCTAACTCTAATAACAAGATGTGTTTCTAAAGATGTGAAGTGAAGTGTTCTATAAACACTTAGAAAATATTTGAAATCTCTCTTGAAAACTACTTTGTGAAATCAATAGTAAGAAAAATGGTGTGTAAAATCAAATTGGCATAAGTGTCTAAAAAAAATAAAATCTAGTCCTATTTATAAGTCTCGAAAAGACAGATTGTTTGTTAGTTAGTTCTAACAAATCAAAACCGCTTAACAAACCTATTATTGAAAATTGCTCTTGACCTCGGTGATTCTTCCTACTCGTCTGCAGGACTTGGTGAAGACTTGCCTTTCTTATTCTACTCGGCTTGTCTTGACCTCATCCGAGCTTCTCATGATCGTCTCCTGCAGATGACTAGTTTTGAGCTTGTCTTGGATGACTTGTAGACTTTGATCTCCAGCTAACTTAATCGGCTCTTGACCCGATCGATCGGCTTAGAATTGAATCCCGATGCGAGATGTTTATCAACGTTAAGCTCATCTGGATTACTTCTTTTAACTCATCAAAACTCTACTTGATCTAACAATTTCCCCCTTTTTGATGAAGTTAAAACCTACAAGAAAGAGACACACTCACAGTGAAGTTAGTTTATAGTTTAATCAAGATTATTAGATAGGTATATCGAGCACATTTTTCACAATACAATAGATTCATTTCACACTCAAAGTACTAAAAAAATTTAAGTCTTTTAGACTCTTTTTAGAAGTATTTAGAAAATTGAGTCTTAAGACTTAGAAATAAAAAAATTTCTTTTCAAAATTTCAAGTCCGAGAGATAAAATTCTCGAGATGACTTTTACTTAAACAAAATTTAAGTTTTTCTTAAAGCGAGAAAAAAACTTTAAGAAACTAAGACAAGTAAATCACAAACGCGTTCAAATATATTCATTCATATATTTACAAATTTGCAATGATCAAAAGATAAAAAGATAAGGAAAAGAGAAAAGATCCTTTATCGATTCCCCATTGATTGGATTCAGGAATATCCAAACCCGAGGTAAAGACTCTCTTCCTTAGCTTTTTAGTTCTTCCTCGTCTTTCAACCCGGACTCAACCTCGGCTTTGGCAATGATGCCTTTGATCCAGTTCATGTCGACCGAGCCGTCTGGATTGGTCTTGGGCCTTCCTTTCTCATAGGCCGGAGCACATAGATCGGCATTGAAGAATTTGTCGGCTTCTACCGGCGGCCTCGATAGAAATCCTTGTCCTCCTTTTCTATCCACTCATGCCACTTCAGGTCTTCGTCCGCTCTGCTGAATCGGACCCCTTCAGGATGTAACAATGATACATCCATCTCACGGCTTCCAAATTCTTTTCTTTATATTCTTTGAGAAGTCTGACTCGACCTTTGGTGGATTGAGTGTCTGTGATATGGCCTAAATTCGGATTCATCTGCCTCCTTCATCTCCCATTTTCGACATCTCTGCTCCACCTCATCTCCAGTCCCTTGCTCTTCTTCTTGACTTCTTTCTTTCTCTTTTTCCATAGAAAGTCTGCTCTCTCATGATCCACTGCATATCTGCTCCTCGGGCGAGTTAGAGTAATCAGGCTCCTCTTCCTTTTCTCGTAGATAGTGAGCTTAGGACTCAAGACTTTGGCGGAGCAGATTCTACAATCATCTTTCCTTTCCTCTTCCCTTTCACCTCACCGCTTTTGTCTCGAGATTCTTTTAGCTTTGTCGGCGGTGAGCGGTCCTTTCTTCTTCTTCTTTCTTCCTCCTCTCCTCATCTTCCTTTATCGCCTCCTTGATTGGAGTGAACGATACATGTTTTTAGGGCTATTTTTAGTGCAAAAAGTGAGCTAAAGTGTTAGTTTTTGTGCCTAAATGTGAAAAGTATCACTCTTTTGCCTAAACAAGTATTATTTGTGAGATTTTGATGTTTTCCGTCCATTTTGCGGGTAATTCGGTGGATTTTTGCCAAACCGAGAGTACCATTAGGCTTATAATGAAGAGACGGACATCCGGGACGAAAACAAGGGTCGGGGCCGAAGCCCCGCACGAGAAAAATGCCCTGGTCTCGAGCTGCAGTCGAGGACCAAGAGCCTCGACTCGAGGGCCGTGTAGAGAAAGGCAAAAATTGGAAAAGGCAGCGGCCTCGACTCGAGGCATGACCCTCGAGTCGAGGGAGAGGATTTTGCGGGGACCTCGAGTCGAGGCCTGACCCTCGACTCGAGGGGGAGAATTTTTCAAATTTCGTTATTTAAAGAGAGGAGCAGGGCAATTCGAGAGGGAGGAAAATAATCTTTCATAAGTAGCTTGATTAGTAGCGGTTTTGGGGCGATTTCTCAAGCCCCAAGCCAATTCCTTTCTTAGATTAGAGTAGAAGTTAAAATTAGATGTAGATTTCCTTTGATTGTTGGTAGATTAGCCATAGATTAGCATTTGATCCTTGTTATTCTTTCAATTCAAGTTTGTAATTCCTTTGGAGATTGGTGTTGAAGACTCAAGCATTCCTATTTTTGTTGATTGAAGATCATTTGGTGATGTTTTTCCTCTTTTGTCTCTTTAATTTCTTAATTGTTGTGATTTGCTTTGTGTTTGATCCATTCTATCTTCTCCACATGGGTATTGTTTGTGGTACCATGGGCTAATTTCTCTTGTGCTTGGGTTAATTGAAATTGATGATGAATTGATTGATGATGCTATAATTGTTGATGATTGGAGATCAATTGAGTAGATTGCTTACTAATTGTGATTTTCATTTGTGCTTCATGCATAATTATCTCTTTAGATTAGTGTTCGATCACCCTAGCTATAGACGAGAGTTGCGCTAACGTGATCCGGTATTAATCGGGTGATAATTGTGTATGAATGCGTAGATTGGGTGCTTCTAATCGAGAGATTAGTTGCACTAAGGATACTCACATTAGTTTTCTACCTAATTGTGATTCTTAATTGTGCTTTGTGTAAAATTGTTTCTTTTGATTAATGGTTGATCACCCTAGCAATAGGCGAGAGTTGAGCTAACGTGATTAGGTGTTGATCGGGTTTCAATTTTGCATGATTGTATGAATTGGGGATTTCTACATTGAGAGATGGGAAAGACTAAGGATACTCACATTAGGCATTGTGATTTTAATGGAGTGATTAATTTCATGATGGTTTATGCTTTCTATCTTAGTTGATTTGCAATTTGATTCCATTGTAGCTTGTTGATTGATGATTCATTGATGGATGTTAATCCTAGCACCTCTATCCCACCATTTAGTGTTGTTTTTGTTCTCGCATTCTAAGTGTTCGATCATTTGCTTGCTTGTTGTTTAATCGTATTCTTGCTTGTGTTTTGTTGTTTTTGTACCAAACCATTGTTGTAACTCTAGTCACTAATAACTTGTATTTCTAGGACCTCATGTGCATACTTTTTCCCTTGGGTTCGATATTTTGTTGATTGGTCTTAATAACTCTTACCCTATACACTCCAATCACTCCTCAAGTTGGCTGACCCTCACCAAGTGCAGCCACTCATCTCGATTTAATGCGAGCTTCCTCTCTGGCTGCCTCCAACTCAGGTTGTGCTAGCCTTTGTCTCAACTTTACTTTTCGTCTCATCTAACACACTGTGAGTGCCAACTCTCTTTCCTTCACCTCCTTTTCCCCCTTTTTGACTTCATCACCAAGGTAGTCACTTCGTCTCGATTCGGTGCATTTAACCTCGAAGTCTCGACTTGTCCAAGGCCAACGAGTCCACCACAATCGAGTTGTATTCGTGAGACTTGTGATTTTAGCCCTTTGACTTCCTCCTCCATAGCCGCCACCTTTTCAAAGAAGAATGATTGAGTTATAGATGTAATCTTTTCAGTAAGATTTACCTCTACTTCCCGCATATTTGAGATCATTGCTTCGTGATGCCTTTCACCATTTTCTTTGTCCTTCTCTGGAGCTTCTTTTCGAACGCCCGCTTCATCTTCCTCTCCATTTGAGCAATTATGGAAGTGATGGCTGATGTGGGACTTAAGTCACTTTCCTCCTCCTCGATGAGGATTCTAAGAAGAAGAGGTAGAGGGGAAGTTCAAAAATTTGAGGTTGAGGAATCGGGGAGCTCATTTGAATGTCTTCTAGAAAAGAATAAGAGGTGACGTCTATTTCGGGGAGTGAAGTGTTGGGTTTCGGATGGGGTGGGGGTGGATGTAGTGGGTGGTTCTATTTGTGGAGAGATGGTTGGAGGAAGAGTAGTTTCGGGTTGGGTTGTAGTGGGGATGATTTCAGTTTGGGTGGTGGTGGGAATGGTTTCAGATGAAGTTTGGACTATATGGAGCAACCGTGGCTGTTTCGGAGGCTCGGAGGTGCCAGCCGGGCACACCTCTTCATTGCCGGATGGGGATTTGGAGGGAGAGAGAGATAAAGTAGTACCTTCTTCTTGAATGGGTGAAAGAACAGCTTCCTGGCCGGGAGAGGTCGGGACATCCAAATTGCTCAACCTCGGCTGCTATTTCCAAGACCAGTACTTCTTCCGGTAGAAGGGTAGAGACTTCCGTCTCGGCGACCGTAGCTGCCCGAGAAGATTCAGACGTCCTAGAGGACCTCCTCTCAAGAATAAATTGATTATCTTCATCGGAGTCCTCATCTCTGTCTGCCGACTTGTAGATGGCTCACTACAGGTACCCTATCTGCCAGCCCTAACCAGCCTTCTTCTCCTTGACCTTCTCCTTGATGGTGACCTCACGTGTTGATGCCTCCTCACTGTTACTTCTACAACAATTGGATCCTCGGCTGGTTGTGCTTCGGCTGGTACGACAACTTGCTGCTGTTGGTTGAGGTTCAGCCGCAGTCTCGTACCACCGCAGCTGCTAATCGCCCTCTCTGCCTCAGGCATCTTCGACTCATCGTCCGAGTCGTGCAATCCTCCAATCCTTTCATCCTTAGTAAGTAAGCATTTACGCCGAATACTTCTTTAATCCTTCCCTTGTTTCAAACCTTTTATTCAATCCCTCCATCAACACGGTGATCTTATTGAATAGACTAACGATCGAGGTGATCGTCCCAGTCTCCATCACTTGGGTTGAATAACAACCTTAACTTCTCCTCTTTCATCCTCCTAAACAACGAGTCTACCCAATCTTCCCGTACCCCATCAACAATGGCCCTCATGCAACACAATCGTGACTTAGTCACTCCATCATAGGAGCTTTGATCTCCTAGGATTGACTTAGTTACAATCGTCATGAACAACCTAAATCTCCTCCTCAACATATGTTTCTTTAACTCTCTCCTAACACCCCCGTATGTAACCCTTGCAAACATATCAAACGATTCTTCCCAATCGTTCTCCTTATACACCAAAGGATTGACCCCTTCCATCGAAGTATCCAAAATCCTTGCAACGTTCTCCTTAGAAAACTTCAATTGAGTACCTTCGATGATGTTTTGAAGCCATTTTCTGTAAATTCACTTCTTGCGAGAAACTCTGCTCCGATGAAATCAGCCGCTTTGTTTAGCGTGGATTTAAACGAATAAACCCCGTAGTCTTGAAGCTTCCAAAGTAGTCGATAATTTCTCTGGACTCTCTGCTGCTTGTAGTCTCAAAATCTAAAAACATTTCAGCCTTCAATTTGTTTTTGATCAATCGTAAAGCATTTTGAAATCGATCCTGAAGCGGATATATATGTAGGTGGTTTTGAGGTTTGAGAAGAAGAGGATGCCATTGATAAGTTTTTGAAAGTAAGAAATTTTCAAAGAAATTTTGATAGCGAGGAATTGTGAAAGTAAAAAATTTTAAAATCGATGAAGATAAGTTTTTAAACTAGGGAGAGAGAGGGAAAGTTTGGGAAATCGAAACGTGGCACGATCTCGGGGTTTCGATTTTAAACCGTCGATTAAAAGGCGCGTGTAAAACATCAACGGTTTTGCGAGAAAATCGATTTGAATTCAGGCACGTAACCTACACGCGCCTTGAATTGCGTAAAAGTAACCGCTTATCCTACGGATTAGGCGGCTAATAGACTTACTTTATCGAAGTAATTAGTATACCGACGTAAGCAATGAAATGGTTTGCTTAGTACTCGTGTATTCTATTCCGCATAAGGTAAAAAAATGTCGACTTGGTCAAAATAACCTTGTCTTATATTTTTCGAAAATTTTTCTTAGTCCGATATTTCCAGTTTTCTAGTTTAATTACAAAACAGTTACTTGAGAACCACGAGACTTAAGAACTTAATTTGAAAAATAACAATTTTGAGAAAAAAACTAAGATGAAGGTTTTACGAATGAAGAGATTTATGAGACTAATCTGCATTGCTCCTCGCAAAACAAACTCAACAAAACTATTAGTAACTTAGGTAGATCGGATAGGTACAGATAGTCATCTGCTTTTCGTAAAATCACCGACTATTGTGCCCTAGTCCTGATTTACCATATGTCGCCTAAGCAATTATCATGTCGATAAGGTCAATATGACTAATCCTTGATTCTTGATTCCTAAACAGAGATCAATGATATCACTACTGATTGTCCTTTGACTCGGCATCTAGTCCGATAATTCTTTCTAGACATAATAAACTAAATTGAGAGAGACAAGAATTAAAAAAATGAATTAAAGATTTACTAACGAAGCATCTAATAAACCTAATTCTACGTATAATTCTTTAAACCTCGTCTCGCTAGTGGTTTTGTCAAGATGTTCCGCTCTTTGAAAGTCGGTCAAGATCTTCTCAAGTCTCGATATCTCCTTTTTCTACATGGTCTCGGATGAAGTGGTGTCTCGATATCTACATGTTTGCATCTTGTATGAAGAATCGGTTACGGGTAATAGCTATGACACTATTACTATCACAAAAGATTGGTACATCTTTGGTGATAATATTATAGTCCCTTAGTCTGCCGACTTATCCGGATCACCGAGAACAACAACTTCCACCGCCATATACTCACTTCAATTGTGGGAAGTAGCTACAGAGGTTTGTTTCTTAGACAACCATGAAATCAGCTTACTTCCAAGAAATTGGCAAGTACTAGATGTAGATTTTCTATCTATCTTACACCCACCAAAATCTGAATCGAGTATCCAGACACTCAAAGTTGTCATCACCGATACCACAATCCAACATTTATTGTTCCTTTTAAATACTTGAGGATTTTCTTTGCTTTGCTTCAAGATGGCTTTTCTTAGGATTAGCTTGAAATCTAGCACAGACTCCAAGCTGCAAAAGAAATATCGTGTCTACTAGCGATTAAATATAATAAAGAACCAATAAGACCTCGATACTCGGTCGATCGGTGTCTTCTCCCTTCTCATCTGGATCCATTGAAAAATTTGTCATCATAGGTATCTTAGCTTCTCGGCTGGTACCTATTCCATATTTTTCAATAATATCTTATGTATATTTAGCTTGATTGATGAATATTCCCTTCTTTGTCTGCCTTGACTTGAAGTCCAAGAAAATATGTCATTTCTCCCATCATGGACATTTCAAATCAGCTTTTCATAAGACTACTAAATTCTTCACACAAAGATATGTTAGTTGATCCAAAAATTATATCATCAACATAAATTTGAACTAACAAAAGATCATAACCAAACTCTTTTCTAAATAGAGTTCTATCAATTCTACCTTTAACAAAACCATTTTGAATTAAATAATCGGACAAGGTGTCATACCAAGCTCTTGGTGCTTGTTTAAGTCCATATAGAGCTTTCCTTAGTTTATAAACTTTGTTTCCTTTGACAAAACCAGGAGGTTGCTCTACATAAACTTCCTCGGCTAAGATTCCATTTAAGAAGGCTGATTTAACATCCATCTGAAAAACTATGAATCTTTTAAAAGTGCATAGGCTAAAAATAATCTTATGGCTTCCAGACGAGCTCGGTGCAAAGGTTTCATCATAATCAATACCCTATGATTGTGAATAACCTTGAGCAACTAGTCTGGCCTTATTTCTAACCACAATATTATTTTCATCCCTTTTGTTTTTAAAGACCCATTTAGTTCCAATGACTTTTTGATGATGAGGCCTTTCCACAAGCTCCCACACATCTTGTCTTTGAAATCGATTTAGTTCTTCTTGCATGGCATTAATCCATTGGAATCGATTAAAGCTTCGTAATTGATTTAGGTTCAAGTAATGACACATAGCAATCGAACATACAATCTTGATTTAGTTGGGTCCTCGTCTGGACACGCAGTCTAAATCTCCAATTATACATTACTGTGGGTGATATGACATTACTTTCTTATCTTTATCTTTTACGAGAGGATAATGTCTTATCTGAATTATTTATTTCAAATGATTCTATGTTACCTTCGATGACTCTACTCGATCACCGATGTGTTGTTGGTCATCCGATCGGGTGATATGTTGTTGGTCGTCTGATCGGTTGGTAAATCATTGAGGAAGTTCTTTCTGGTTCTTTTCCTTTGTCCGATTCTTCCTCTTCATCCTGAATATGATTCTTGAGTATAGAATTTTATGGTTGATCCTTTGATAGTCATCGATTGATTATCCGATATCTTTGTGATGTCCCTGTCTTATCAAACTCAAAAGAAGATTCATCAAATACCACATGAGGTGTTTCTTCTACACACAAGGTTGTCTTATTAAAAACTCTATATGCCTTTGATATAGATGAATATCCTAAGAATATCCCATCTGCTATCTTGGCATCAAAGGTTTTTAATTGAGATTTCCCATTATTGTGTATGAAACATTTACAACCAAATATATGAAAATATGAAATTTTGGGAGATCTTCCCTTCCAAATTTCATAGGGAGTTTTACACTTATCCTTGACAATCGAGACTCTATTTTGAACATAGCAGTGTATTCACCGCTTCGCCCAAAACCTATGAGAAGTGTTGAATTCGGATAGCATTGTTCTAGCCGCCTCTTTTAAGGTCCTCGCTTTCTTCTCTCAACAACTCCATTTTGTTGTGGAGTCCTTGCTGCAAATATTTCTGAGCTATGTCATTCTCAATGCGGTAGTTAGAAATTAATTTATTTAGGAATTCAGTACCTTTATCACTTCTAATTTTAACAACATTTAATCCCTTTTCATTTTGAATCTTTTTAAGAAATTCTAAAATCTTAGTCATAGTCTCATTCTTTTTGTACAAGAAAATAACCCAAGTAAATCTTGAAAAATCATCAACAATTACTAAGGTGTATTTTCTTCCACTAAAGCCGAGAGGAGTTCTTGGACCAAACAGATCCATATGAAGAAGTTCCAAAATTCTTTTACGAAGAAGGATTACTTATTGTTTTAAAAGAAGCTTTGGTTTGTTTTCCTTTTTGACAAGAAACACATACATGGTTCTTTGAAAATATTTTATCGGGAGTCCTTTAACTAAAGATTTCCTTGCTATTTTGTTAAGAGTTTTGAAGTTTAAGTGACCAAGTCGTAAATGCGTACCCACAACTTAAGTCATCTCGAACTCTTAGCAACAAGACAAGTATCTTTAGGACAGCTTTTGAAGTTAGCAACATAAATGTTACCTTGTCTTACTCCAGCCAATAGAATATTTTCATTTAAACCATCTAATACATAGCATGCATTATGAGTAAATTTGACACAAAACCCTTTATCACAAAATTGTGAAGCAGATAGTACGTTGTGCTTCAATCCTTCCACGTAGTAAACTTCTTGAACTTGAACATCTCCAATCATTAGTGTTCCAACACCTTTAGTAAGTCCAAAGTTGTTATCTCCAAACATCACTCTAGGTCCATCAATGGTTTGATAGTTAGAGAGAAGTCGTCTTTCATAGGTCATGTGCTTGGAATGTACCACTATCAATATACCGAGATGACCTCAAGAATGTCTCCTATATCAACTATCTTTTTATCTTCCTGCAATCACAAATTTATTGCTTAGGTACCCTTTATATTTTGGGTCCTTTCATGTTAAGTTGACTCTTAGGAATCCAGGATAAAAATATCAATGTTCCTTAAAACAATAGATTGAAGCTTGCATCCATATCTATCTACTAAAATAAGACTTTCAAGATCAATCGATTTAGTTGATCTTTTGAAATTGTCTTGAATCTTGGTAAGAATGGATAAGATCTGCTTCTTCCTTCAAAGCTATTATACCTAGGATAGATCTTTGGTTTAGTCTTAGGTTTAGCCTTAGGAGTTACTTTCCTCGTCGATTTTTCTTTTGAAGTATCGGATGAGGTAATTAATTCCTTTGGTTTCCAGGACTGAATAAAGTTTCTACCTTAGGTTTAGTTGCTTTCACAAAGACTCTAGGTTTTATAGGATCATTTTTCTTATTCCTATCAAAACCTAATCCAGCTTTTATCACTAGACTTTTGAGATGAATTGAAGATTTTATCTATTGTGGTTTGAGAATTATTCATAAGTCCTAACTTGAGATTTAATTCTCTGTTAGTTCTTTTATAATTCTCATTCTCGGAATAGATGTTTGAAAATTTTATTTTTAAAGAACTCGATTCTGTTCTAACTTATCTGCCTTATCGGACAAATCTTGGTGATTATCTCGGTCGACATTCCCCCTTGAATGTACGGTCGATTTCTCACTTTTCTTAGTCTGATTGACCTTAGTTAGATCAGAAATTTGATCTTTTAAATTAAGATTTTCGGTCTCTATCTGTTTATAGGCAGATAGAGCAGTCTCCAAGTCTTTCAAAAGTTTATCAATAAGATCGGGATCGGTTTGAGATAAGGTGTCACAGTCATTATCTCGATGATGAATAGTAATGTACCTCTTTAGCCATCGGACATATATCATCATCGATCCAAAATCGGATGAAGATGAGGATGATGATGTCTCACGAGCTTCTTCTTTCTCGGCTAGGAGAGCTCTCTGGTCAGCATACCTTCTATCTCTTTTCTTCCTCTTTTCTTCTCTCTCTCTCTCTCTGGGAGTGAGTTGAGGACAATCATAGGCTGTAGTGGCCAGGTTTGCTGCAGTATAGCATATATCTCCTCTCGTCATTTTTGGACTACTATCTCCTCGTCGATAGGTGATCTATGACTTCTTGGCGATCCTTCTTTTTATCATTATCTCAACTCTTTTCATCCCCTCGTCTCGATCTATAGTTCCTTCGACCTAATCTGTCTCTTTTGTTTCTTCGTATTTCATCTTGATCTTTCATACCTTTTCAACAAAAGAGCCATTTCTTCTTTTACGAGACAAATCGAGATGCTTTAGAAATCTTTTCGCATTCATCCCGATGAACAAATGCTCTTGTTTTTCCAGATGTAGATGACTACTGCCTCATCTTCTTCATCTTCAATGTGAATGTCATATTCCAGTTGCTTTAAGATGAGAGAAGAGAGTGTGATGTGATATAGACGACAAATTCTGTGTTGCCTTGAGAATATTAGCTTTCTCTCTCCATCTTTTGCTCAAAGATCTCGAGTACTTTGTTGTTAATTTCTTTCTCGGTGTAAGTCTTACCCAAATCAATCGCTTTGTTCACAAGATTAGTCAATCTCACGTCTAGTTGATCTACGCTTTCACCATCCTTCATTTTGAATGTGTCAAAAGCATGTAGAACAGATGAAGCTTGTTTTCTTTGACTGTTCGAGATCCTTCACAAATTCCAGCAGGAGTCTCCCACATTTCTTTGGCGCCTTGCATCTTTTAACCTTTTCTATCCAATCTTTACTTAGAGTCTCAATGATCTCGATTCGAGCTACTTGATCAAGATTATGGACCTTTCTTTCATCATTTGTTAACTCGAGCTCTTCTTTTCTTGTCTCGGTTCTGGATTCAATTGACTCACTTCCAAGTCTTTGGTTCCTCCATGATAGAATTTTATAGGTCCCTCTCCAAGAACCTCTTCCATCCTATCATGAATGGCTTTTAGGTGATTCTCCATCCTAAATTTCCGTAATCATAGTCTTCAATAGAGAATTCAGAAGATTCCTAGACTTTTTGTTTTCCCGATGACATGATGAAACAAATAACAAAATACTCCACAAACTAATTAGTAGCACTGTTAGTAAAAGAAGAAAATGAAGAAAAATCAAGATAATTTCAGAATCTTATTCAAGACCTAAAATCAATATCGAACAACTTAACACCGCTCCGATACCACTTGTTGGTCCCCGAATGTTGAGTTGATTTAAAACCTTGAAATAACCTTCTAGAACAAAATCTAGAAAGGGGGTTTGAATAGATTTTGTAGATTTTTCGAATCTCTCAAAATCAATTTAAAATATCGATTAAACACAGCGGAAAACAATTGTAAACTCAACTTTTAACAAGATCAAAAGCAAGGCTGATATTTAGATTCTAGTTAAGATTCTGGATTTTAATCTTGAATTAACAAAATTGTAACTTGAATGTAAATTAAAGAAAGCAAGAAATAACACCTGGGATTTATAGTGGTTCGGATTTTAACAATCCTACATCCACTCTCCTTCTCCAAACTTTGAAGAAGGGTCTTCACTACCGCTTACTTACTTCTTGTACAAACTTTACAAATTACAACTTGATCTTCAACTCTTCAAAAAACTAATCAACTTTCTAAAATCTAACTCTAAGAACAAGATGTGTTTCTAAAGATGTGAAGTGAAGTGTTCTATAAACACTTAGAAAATATTTGAAATCTCTCTTGAAAACTACTTTGTGAAATCAATAGTAAGAAAAATGGTGTGTAAAATCAAATTGGCATAAGTGTCTAAAAAATAAAATCTAGTCCTATTTATAAGTCTGAAAACACGCTTTGTTTGTTAGTTAGTTCTAATAAATCAAAACCGCTAACAAACTGATTGGAGTGAATTGATACATGTTTTTAGGGCTATTTTTAGTGCAAAAAGTGAGCTTAAGTGTTAGTTTTTGTGCCTAAATGTGAAAAGTATCACTCTTTTGCCTAAAAGTATTATTTGTGAGATTTTGATGTTTTCCGTCCATTTTGCGTAATTCGTGGAATTTTGCCAAACCGAGAGTACCATTAGGCTTAGAATGAAGAGACGGACATCCGGGAAAGCAGGTCGGGGCCGAAGCCCCGCGAGAAAAATGCCACGGACTCGAGCTCGTCGAGGAGCAAGAGCCTCGAGTCGAGGGATATGCAAAAGGATCAAAAACGGAAAAGGCAGTGCCCTCGACTCGAGGCATGACCCTCGAGTCGAGGGAGAGGATTTTGCGAAGCCTCGAGTCGAGGCTCGACCCTCGACTCGAGGGGAAGAATTTTCCAATTTTCGTTATTTAAAGAGGAAAAGCAGGGCATTTTAGAGAGAGAAAAGAGGAGTTCATAGTAGCGGTTAGTAGCGGTTTTGGGGCGATTTCTCAAGCCCCAAGCCAATTTCCTTCTTAGATTAGATTAGAAGTTAGAATTAGGATTAGATTTCCATTCATTGTTGGTAGATTAGCCATAGATTAGCATTTAATCTTGTAATCCTTTCAATTCAAGCTTGTAATTCATTTGGAGATTGTTGTTGAAGACTCAAACATTCCTATTTTGGTTAATTGAAGATCATTTGGTGATGTTTTTCCTCTTTTGTCTCTTTATTTTCTTAATTGTTGTGATTTGCTTTGTGTTTGATCAATTCTATCTTCTCCCCATGGGTATTGTTTGTGGTACCATGGGCTAAATCTCTTTTGTGCTTGGGTTAATTGAAATTGATGATGAATTGATTGATGATGCTATGATTGTTGATGATTGGAGATCAATTGAGTAGATTGCTTACTAATTGTGATTCTCATTTGTGCTTCATGCATAATTATCTCTTTAGATTAGTGTTTGATCACCCTAGCTAGAGACGAGAGTTGCGCTAACGTGATCCGGTATTAATCGGGTGATAATTGTGTATGAATGTGTGGATTGGGTGCTTCGGGATCGAGAGATTAGTTGCACTAAGGATACTCACGTTAGTTTGCTTCCTAATTGTGATTCTTCATTGTGCTTTGTGTAAGATTGTCTCTTTAGATTAATGGTTAATCACCCTAGCAATAGGCGGAGTTGAGCTAACGTGATTAGGTGTTAATCGAGTTTCAATTTTGCATGATTGTATGAATTGGGGATTTCTACATTGAGAGATGGGAAAGACTAAGGATACTCACATTAGGCATTGTGATTTTAATGGAGTGATTAATTTCATGATGGTTTATGCTTTCTATCTTAGTTGATTTGTAATTTGATTCAATTGTAGCTTGTTAATTGATGATTCATTGATGGATGTTAATCCTAGCACCTCTATCCCATCATTTAGTGTTGTTTTTGTTCTCGCATTCTAAGTGTTCGATCTATTGCTTGCTCCTTGTTGTATTGTATTCTTGCTTGTGTTTTGTGTTTTTGTACCAAACCATTGTTGTAACTCTAGTCACTAATAACTTGTATTTCTAGGACCTCATGTGCATACTTTTTCCCTTGGGTTCGATATTTTGTTGATTGGTCTTAATAACTCTTACCCTATACACTCCAATCAAATGGCGCCGTTTGGGAATTAGTTTTTGCGCCTTAAGTGAGACCTAGGGATTGTTTGAAGTGACTATTTGTTGCCTTTGTGTTTGTTTTGTTATTTTTGTTTGAATTTGATACTTTGAAATCTTGTCTAGATGGAAGGATACAACTCATACTTGTGGAATCAAGAATATTATCAAGATAGTAGGGTGTATTCTCCACATTTTGAAGAATTGAGCTACAATAATTGGATGAGCTTTGAAGATAATTCTCAATTGCAACAAGTTCCATCCAATTATGAAGATTTGAGATGTGAAGAAATTCCTACCCCACCTCAAAAGATGTTTCCATATTATGAACCTTGTGATCAAACATCTAATCCATGTCTTGGGTTTGAGGGTGATTATGAGAGAAGTTATAATTATGAGTATTCAATGCCACAAGCTTCTCCTCAAATTGAAGAATGGGGACTCTATGATATGAGAGCTATATTGCAAGAGATGCTTGGATTTGTGTTGGAAAAATTTGAGGAAGATGATGCTAGATGTGATCAAATGCTTCCCTTGTATGAAGAAATGTATGAGACCAAAGAAAAGGTAAATTCATGGATGAGGGGAACATGGAGATCACCGCAGTGCATTTCACGTTTATTAAGTGTCAACTCAAAGATTTCCTACGCCAAGTAAAGAACTTGAATATCATGGAAAGTCAAGAAGAAGAAGGGGAGGAAGAAAATGAAAGAAGAAATGTAGTAGAGGGTCCAAGCAATGAGGATGAAAGGAAGAAATCTCTTGTCAAAAGTGAGGAAGAGGAGTGTCCATTGATGGACATGAGCTATAATGAGGAAGAAAATCTAAGAGCATCAAATGAAGCTTTGAAGATCGAAATGAGCATTTCTATACCCTCTAACTCTTCAAATTTTGATTTAATTGATAATGATGCTTCTCATGATTTAATTTTGCCTCTTGTGAATCTTGACTATAGGGAAAAATTGAAAAACGCTTGGGCATCCTTGAAGAAAAAGAATGGAAGAGGAGGATGGCAAGAGAAAAAGGGGGACAACCATGGACACTTTGCATTTCTATAGGTGGTTGTCCTATCTATTCGGTGAACCTCCTAGACCTTGAAGCTCAACGATCTAGATACAATGGGAAGGAGGATCGCTACCCTTGGCCATTCCGATGAAGGATATTGGATGTGAACGAATAAGTCCTAGCAAAGGACAATAAAAATAGCGCTTGATGGGAGGCAACCCATCCTTTTTATTTTCTTTTTGTGCTTTTGGTAGATTAGTGTTTTTGTTTTTTTAGGAGATTTGGCTTGCTACTTAATTGCTTATGCTTAGTACATGATGCTCTATGCTTTGAGATTCATATATTGTTGAGCTTAATTGTTGATATCATTATGAGTTGCATATATTTTGAGCCAAACTTGAATGCATGACTTCATTCAAGTTTGGGGGTGTGTGTCATTTAGGGTAGAAATGCATCTCTTAGTGATGATTATTTTGATGAATTGTTTTGCCCGTGTGTAGGTATACTCACTATGAGGATTGGAAAGGATCGAATTTGCAAAGGAATCGAGGAATCGAGAAGGAAAGGAGAGCTTAAAAGTTGGTGAAAATGAGCAAAAGGAAGAGAACCCGGTCTCCTCGATCGAATGAGCGACCGGGCTTAAATCGAGGGACCAAAACGGTAATTTCTTGCATATTTGGGTTCGTTAGGGGTATAAAGGTCATTTTTAGGAGTTTTGGGGGTCGGGTCAGGCCGGGAATCGCAAAAATTCCTGGACTCGACCCAGGTCGAGAGTGCATGGCCCCGGGTCGAGGGATTTACACTTAGTCAAAAATTCAGAATTTTACACATTCCTCGAGTCGAGGGTGCCACCTCGAGTCGAGGGGGTCAGTTTGTTAAGTCCCTCGAGTCGTGCGTGAGACCTCGAGTCGAGGTAGGCGAAATTTGTGAATCCCTCGAGTCGAGGCCTGACCTCGACTCGAGGCGCGGGTTTTTTTTTTTAAATACGCAGACTAGTTGCGGCAGTAACCCCGACTCGAGGGTTTAGCAGCCGCTGCCTCCAGCCCCGTTCCCCAACTATTTCCGTCGTTTTGCGTCGATTTCACCGTAAAATCATCATCATTTCATCATTTTATCATATACATTTGCATAAAGATTGATTCTTGAGGGTTTTGGAAGCAAATTTGGGGATTTTTGGTTGAAATAGAGTGGGTGTCGTCCAAATTCGTTTTGGCCAAATTCACAAACAAGGTATGTAATCTCTACTCTTCTTGGTTTCAATTTCATTGTTATATTGTAATATTTGCATGGGTGTTATGAGTTGTGCTTGAAGTCTTGAATTTGGAATATTTCATTTGGGCATTTTGATAGGCACTTGAGATGCATGATTATTGTGGATGATTTGGAGCCTTGTATGAGTATATTTGGATCGTTGATGAGAATAGGAGCATGTTTAGGATTGAATTTGATATTGTGCTCGTTTATTTGTGAATTGGGATTGGAATTGTGAATTATGGCATTTGTAGGAATTCCTAGTATAATTGTTGGGATCATTTGGTCAAGTTAAATTATGGTGTTGATAGAAGTGTATGAATTGAGGATGCATAATTGTTTGAATTACTTGCTAATTGGCCTATGATTTTTGGGATTTTATTGAGCTTAATTGCATGATTATTTGTTGAGCCTACTTGTGAATTAATTGTGAGGCCATGTTAGTAGGTATATGCATGTTTGAGGATTATTTTGAGCACTTCTATTGGATATATGTGTTTAGTTGACTCATTGACCATTGTTGAGGCTTTGTTGCTAGTTACTAGGGATTTTGTTCATTTGAGATGATTATTGATCGTTGACTCGTTCATGGTATGATTGATATTTTTCTCGAGCTCGTTTTGTATTTGTTGGTATTGATTTTTGCTTTTGGGAATGTTTTGCAGGACAATGTCTAGAGGGGCCGACATACATAACCTCTCTGAGGCGGAGATTCGAGAGAAAGAAGCCGCCATCCGACGTGCACACAGTGACACCCGCCGAGCTCGGAATTCGGTGGGATGATCACCGGTGGAGGACTCATATTGAGTTATATTCCGAGCTCTATAACCGGGTGGTCAAGACTAGACTAGTTGACCACGAGTGCATGATATCGATGGGGATCGAGGAGGATATTCCTCGCCTATTTGAGCAAGTCGGGATGGGGGCTTCGACTAAGAGGCCTAGGACATATATTGGACTCACTCTCGAGTTCCCGTGCACGGTGAGAGTTGATAAGGCCAGAGGGCCAAATTCCCTAGGAGTATCACATTTGAGCTCATGGGGTATGAGTACTCGTTGACTCGGGACGAGGTCAACGAGATTATTGGAGCACCTATGCACTCGACCGATCACCGTTGAACATCAGAAGGAGTATAATGCTAAGCGCTTTGGAGGAGGATTTCAGATTCGGGGCTCCTAATCAGCCCGATTTTGTTCCTGGGAAAGTCTAAGAGCACACATATCCGAACCCGTGGTCCGATACTTAGAGAAGATCCTCGCGGGTACCATATTCGCGAGATCGAGGGAGGAGCCGTGGTATCCGAGGAGCTGTACGTCATTTGGTGCTTTCTTCATGGAGTCGATTTAATGCCGCCGCCTATCTTTGATATTTATTTGAGAGAGCCACTAGCACGAAGTTCAAGAAGATTAACTTCGGTGGCATGATTACCTTGATCGCGGAGCATCTTGGGATACCGACGCATAACCTCGCAGCGGTGGAGGGCCCCGACCTTACTCTTGATACCATGCGGCGCATGAGGACGCTTAGACCGCATCGGTAGGACGTGGTGCCTACAAAGATCATGGTGGCCGATTCCCTCTACCTAATAAGAGGTTGACGATTTTGGATCTCGTGCCTTTGTGACTATCAACTTGCGCATGTGGTCACAAAGGCCATACTCGAGGCGATCGACGCCATACTCAGAGAGCATGGGGATGTGCTTAGAGAGGTTGATGATGACGATGGAGGTCAAGCCGGGTTCGATGATGATCCGGTGATGGAGCTGCAGAGGGAGCAGAGGTAGAGATCGGAGATTATGATTCTCAAGACGAGGATGATGAGGAGCCGGAGCAAGAGGAGCCGCCACATGATGGACGAGGATTACCAGCCAAAGATTAACATGTACCGCGGGGACGAGATGAGGAGTAGAGAGTACGAGGCGGGGAGTTCATCTCGAGGCCGTGGGTTTTGGCGAGGAGATGTGGGCGACAGTCGAGAGGATGCATATAGAGAGTCTCGACCCGGCGGGATGAGATGTACCGGATGCTTGAGGAGTCCCGCAGATTTAATGAAGAGACTCGGAGGATGCAGTGAGGAGTCTCTCGAAGACTCAAGCATGACATGTATGCACTCCTCCAGCAGATGAGCTCGTGGAACTTCTGGGCAGGACACTACCCTCCTCCACCGCCGCCGTCCGACTATTAGGGCTATCCCCTATTCCTTATTCCCTCTTGTTGATCTTTAGATTCTTATATTCTTGTTTCCTTTGTACCGTTGATGGTGCTTGTACTCTTGACTTGATGATTGTGATGATTGGTTTTGGATTTTTGGATGATTTTATTGATGGTTGTTATTATCTTGATCTTATTGAGTTTGATGGTCTATTGATGATTATTCCTTGATGATTTCTTTGGATTCCTTATTCTTAGGCTTTAGAGACTTATAGATTTTGAGCTTAATAGTGGATTAATTGACATATTTTTAGTATCATTCATGTGGTAGTGAGTATGCTTGAGGTTATGTACATGTGCATTTGTGCTTGAGTTGTAAGACTAGTTTGAATTTGTTATGATCATTAGTAGATTTGTAGCTTGATGCTAGTTGCTTGATTAATTATGTGAAGATGAATGTGATTGAAAATTCTTGATTCATTGCTCAAGTTAAGCCCGTGAGTTTTGTGCCTTAATAATCGTACATCTTATACGGTTGATATTAATCCTTTGTGAGTGCATCATTCATGAGTTGTATGCTAAAACTTGCCACTAGACTTGTTGATATTGATCTTTGTGTAATGTTTTGAAAATGATAAGAGGCCATGTTTGATATGATGAGTCACTTTGCCAAATATTTTCCCACCAAATACATTTGATTTCCTTAGTGAGCCATGTTGAGCCTTATGATCCTTATTCTTTGGCAAGCCAAGTGAAATTGAAACCATTTAGCCTATTTTGATGAGCCTTTCTTGTCCTATGCTTAGTAGAGCTTGAATGTTGGTTAAAGATGGTGGGTTGATTGTGAAGTGTGGTGGATAATGATGAGCTAAGTGATGAATGAAGCATGAAAGAAAAGAAAGGTTGTGAAAGATTGAATTGTGAAGAAAATGCATGAAAAGAAAGATTCAGTTTGTGAGCTTAAAAAGAGAAAGCTCAAGTGAATGGTGGATTGATCATTGAAGTTCAAAAGAAAGAGTGTGCTAGATGAAAGTGAAGAGATTGTGCATTTGTATTGATTAGCTTATATTCAAGTATCTACTACTTAGTCACTCTTATCCAAAAATGTCCCACCTTTCCAAAGAGCCAACATTACAACCTAGAAGAAAGACCTCTTTGATTCTTGAGTGATCACAAATGATTTTGATTGAGATTAAGTCTTGTGGCAAGCATATGGTGTACTTATTTGTGAATTTGATGATTGAGTGCTTTAAACCTTGATACACTTGAGTGAAGAGTAAAAATACTCCATGGAAGGAGCAATGTGTTGAGTATTTGATTGAGCATTTGTTTGAGCATAATTCATCTTGATGGCTAGTGGATAGTTGCATTGATACTTATGTTCATTGATGAGTTCGATTGTCTTATTTTTCGCCTATGCCGCCATGTGACATAATTGCAATCAATTCACTCCTTTGTTCTTAGTTTCTACGTTGCTCGAGGACGAGCAACAATTCAAGTTTGGGGGTATGATTGGAGTGAATTGATACATGTTTTTAGGGCTATTTTTAGTGCAAAAAGTGAGCTTAAGTGTTAGTTTTTGTGCCTAAATGTGAAAAGTATCACTCTTTTGCCTACAAAGTATTATTTGTGAGATTTTGATGTTTTCCGTCCATTTTGCAGTAATTCGTGGAATTTTGCCAAACCGAGAGTACCATTAGGCTTAGAATGAAGAGACGGACATCCGGACGAAAACAGGTCGGGCCGAAGCCCCGCGCGAGAAAATGCCCTCGACTCGAGCTCGATCGAGGAGGAAGAGCCTCGAGTCGAGGGATATGCGTAAAAGGATCAAAACGGAAAAAGGCAGCAATGAGGGAGAGGATTTTGCGTAAGCCTCGAAGTCGAGGCCTCCCTCGACTCGAGGAAGAATTTTCCAATTTTCGTTATTTAAAGAGGAAAAGCAGTGGCATTTCAGAGAGAGAAAAGAGGAGTTCATAGTAGCGGTTAGTAGCGGTTTTGGGGCGATTTCTCAAGCCCCAAGCCAATTTCCTTCTTAGATTAGATTAGAAGTTAGAATTAGGATTAGATTTCCATTCATTGTTGGTAGATTAGCCATAGATTAGCATTTAATCTTGTAATCCTTTCAATTCAAGCTTGTAATTCATTTGGAGATTGTTGTTGAAGACTCAAGCATTCCTATTTTGGTTAATTGAAGATCATTTGGTGATGTTTTTCCTCTTTTGTCTCTTTATTTTCTTAATTGTTGTGATTTGCTTTGTGTTTGATCAATTCTATCTTCTCCCCATGGGTATTGTTTGTGGTACCATGGGCTAAATCTCTTTTGTGCTTGGGTTAATTGAAATTGATGATGAATTGATTGATGATGCTATGATTGTTGATGATTGGAGATCAATTGAGTAGATTGCTTACTAATTGTGATTCTCATTTGTGCTTCATGCATAATTATCTCTTTAGATTAGTGTTTGATCACCCTAGCTAGAGACGAGAGTTGCGCTAACGTGATCCGGTATTAATCGGGTGATAATTGTGTATGAATGTATGGATTGGGTGCTTCGGGATCGAGAGATTAGTTGCACTAAGGATACTCACGTTAGTTTGCTTCCTAATTGTGATTCTTCATTGTGCTTTGTGTAAGATTGTCTCTTTAGATTAATGGTTAATCACCCTAGCAATAGGCGAGAGTTGAGCTAACGTGATTAGGTGTTAATCGAGTTTCAATTTTGCATGATTGTATGAATTGGGGATTTCTACATTGAGAGATGGGAAAGACTAAGGATACTCACATTAGGCATTGTGATTTTAATGGAGTGATTAATTTCATGATGGTTTATGCTTTCTATCTTAGTTGATTTGCAATTTGATTCAATTGTAGCTTGTTAATTGATGATTCATTGATGGATGTTAATCCTAGCACCTCTATCCCACCATTTAGTGTTGTTTTTGTTCTCGCATTCTAAGTGTTCGATCTATTGCTTGCTCCTTGTTGTATTGTATTCTTGCTTGTGTTTTGTGTTTTTGTACCAAACCATTGTTGTAACTCTAGTCACTAATAACTTGTATTTCTAGGACCTCATGTGCATACTTTTTCCCTTGGGTTCGATATTTTGTTGATTGGTCTTAATAACTCTTACCCTATACACTCCAATCACAAACCTATTCTTGAAAACTGCTCTTGACCTCGGTGATTCTTCCTACTCGTCTCAAATGACTTGGTGAAGACTTGTCTTTCTTATTCTACTCAGCTTGTCTTGACCTCGTCTCGAGCTTCTCATGATCGTCTCTGCAGATGACTAGTTTTGAGCTTGTCTTCGGATGACTTGTAGACTTTGATCTCCAGCCTAACTTAATCGGCTCTTGACCCTCACGATCGCCTTAGAATTGAATCATGATCTCGAGCCGTTTATCAACGTTGTCTCGCTCATCTGGATTGCTTCTTTTAACTCATCAAAACTCTACTTGATCTAATAATTTTCACCGCAAGACCATGAAAAGAAGGTAATAAGTGAATTAACCCAGATATAAGTTTAAAATTAACATTAGCGCAAGAGCAGGAATAGTAATGCAAAGGGGTTGATGGTTTGTGGCCGGATTTGCCAACTCATTCATTGTCCTCTCCTCGCTCCTCGCAGCTCATGTTTTCGAAGTTAGTCTCAAAACTTAGCTCTTCACTAATATCACTTCCTTCACTACTCGCTTCGCCATCGACGAGAAATCAATCTGCCGACGTGCACGAGTATCCACCCTAAGTCTCCTTGTTGTTCTTTCTACCTCTGAATCAAATGCGAGTTGTTTATCGCGTTGTGAATGCGTGATCATTCACCGCAATAAAATTCGAATAAACACCGAGGAGGTCGGTGTTATGCAGATAGCGAGTAAAATAAAGTTCCAGAACGACATAGCACGGTTCGCAGAATTTTTACACGAATTTACTGTAACCAAACAGACACCGAGGAGTCAAGTGTTAAACTCAGGAAAAAAATACACGCAAACAGCCTCCCAAAATGCAATTTCCAAAAAAAAAATTTAACTTTTTCAGAATTTTTAACGCAAATTTAAAAACACAAAATTCAACAAAATTACCAACAGCCTCCCGGAACGGCACCAAAATTTGGTGTGTTGTCGCTGCATCCAAAAATAAATTAGTTACTCCGAACCAACCTACTAATGTAGTAGCGCAAGTAAGGGATCGATCCCACGAGGAACCGAGTAATTTAATTGAAATAATTTGTGTGAAATAAAACGGTAACAAAATAGGGGGATTGAATTTCGACTACTCTATTTACTAAAATAAATATTCAACGAATTAAACTAAAACAAGTCACGCAGTGTGATTAAACAATATAAGAAACAATCTAGCCCTCGGATAGCTTCCCTTTGAACGGTTCTCCTAACTCAAATTAATATCCACGTCTATTCAAATTCTTTCTCGAATCTTTTCCCTAAACCAAAGGGTACGACCAAACTAGTTCGAATCGCTTTCTTAAGTTTAATTAATCAAAAGTATGACCCTTGATTAATCTATCCCAGAACAATCCTAAAACATGTATTCGGGATTCAATTCCTAGAATGCATTCGCCCTAAAACGATAGGAAAAATTATGTTATGAAATTGAAACGCTCAATCATATAACTTAAATATTATTATTCCCTAGAGTGATCTAGTTGCTACCATATCACAAAATTGTACAATTACGAATTACAACATGTGAATTAGCTAGAGATGAATAACAAATAAATTGGGGTGATCACCCTAATTAATCCGTCATTCAAAGCATGCAAAGCATATGATCAAATAATAATAAAATCGAGACAAGAATTGAAATAACAACGTCCATACTAATTCGCAAGAAATTCAAACCGCTCAAAGTTCTCGCATCCTCGGACTAGAAAATAAAAGCTTAGCTACTAGACATGATTAACGAACAACGACAATAATAAAAAAATATTTAAAATCTTACAACTTGTCTTCACAAAAATGTAAAAATAATCTTTGTTCTCCTTCTGCCTATTCTCGCTCCCAAACCTCGCTTGCCACTTTTTTCCTATCCTTTTTCTCTTTTACTTCTCTCCCATTTTTCCTCTTGTCGTGTTCGTCCCCTCCTTTTGACTTTTCTTTTCCGAATAAGAAAGTCATCAAATCTTCCTTTATTTCGCTCATTTAAGACCGTCGATTTGCTCTTTCAACTATGGTATGCTCGACACGACACACACGTTGCCTCCCGATTTCCAACGCCATTCAATTTACTCGTAATTGATATAAAAATAATATCTCAAAGTAAACTGATGACAAGAAGTAATAAGTAGAATTACTACAAATTGTGCTAGAAATTAATAATTAAACAACCAATAGTAGCACATAATTTATGCACAATTAACCACTTATCAAAGGGTTACGAAATTTTAGTTAAACTCTGTAAATAGCGTTTAACTAACCAAATCCCAGAGAGGATTACGAGATTTAAGCAAGAGATACGAAAGCAAAAACTAAACCTGCAGTTGTTTAACTCGACTCGAAAAGGAGTTTTTGAGGATTCAAGGCTACGAGATGGCCAGCTGAAGGAATTCCGTAATTAAAGCCGGAAACTAGCCCCACAGAGGCAAAGCCGCCTTATGAGGTGTAGCTTAATTCAAGAATTCCAAGAAATCTACAAAGTATGGAGAAACCCTAGAAAAGTCATAATAAAGGACCGAGAAGTAATTCAAAGCCTAGGTGAGCCGGCTTGTCCACTCAAGTGGGTACCGGATTATGATCGGGGTTGCTAGTGAGAAGGTAACCTCAGCCGATAAAAGCCGTTTAAAGAAAATATTGACTAGGAAATCGTGAAGCCTAAGGACTTAGGTTCAAAAAGGCTAAGATTGCTAATGCATAAGGACGAATACATGATGTCAACTCCTTGAATAAGTGGTTAATCCCATAAGGGAGATCACATACGGCTAAAAAGGGGAATCTATAGAGTTGGGTTCTAAACCCATGAGAAAAGGCGTACATTTGTGCTACGGTTAGGAGAAATTCTGGCGGCTAGCCTATGCATTTAAACTAACAGCTTAGGGGCTAACAGCTTAAAAACACGCATCCGAGATCAAGCATCAAAATAGGAAATGCAAATAATAAGACATTCCCAAAGAAGGGAGGATGCACGCATTTGTTCAAAAGACAGCCTCCCAATGAGAGGATAAATACTATTCATGGAAATAAACTCTCGACAAGGGAGGGAATGCAGCAAAAGGCCCCGACAAGGGCACAACAGAAGTTCAAAAATAAAACTCCCGACAGGAGGAGGACAGAGTCTACGTGCTAAACCAACACAAAGAGCAGAAAAAATAAAGAGTATTCATTACAACCCATATAAAAAGAGAGAAATTATTTCAAAGATTAATAGTACGAACATTCGGGCGGGGATTGGGAGATTCTTCTGTCTCAAAGCAAGTAGAGCCATCTCTACATCCTTCTCTAGAGCTTGAGTTATGCAGTCTCTTCCTTGGAGATAGGCACTTTCGAGGTAAGGGGGCATAAAGGCGGGGCCATCGGAGGCATCTCGACCGAGGTCACCTCGCCTTCACCAAATCGGTAACCATCTTTCTTAGAACTGGAGACCACCATTCTTTCTCAATTGATCGGGAATAATTGCCTCTAAAGTGTGGAGGGGTAGGCATGGCCGCAAGAGGACCGGTCCCGTTGAACTCTCCCGTGAAGTTGTGATCACCGCCGCTGCATGAGCCGTTGAAATCGTATTCATAGAAAAATCTTATGCATGGGCCCATATCCCCGAGGAAACTGGGGTGACTCAAGTAGTTCTTCCTTAAACTTGGCCATAGAGAGTGTAGAAATCGATGGCCGGGCTCGCAGTGGAAAAGGGTCTCCAGTGCAAGACTTTGCTCCCTTTACTGTGGCTTTCTGGTAAACCGGGATTCTTGCTTGAGTATAATGGATGGCCATGTCATTGGTTTCCTTCTCGCCGGCTTCTCGAGCCGCTTGAGCGCGCGACAACTCCTCCTAAAGGGAGAATAATTCTCGCTTCGAGCTTCTTGAGGCGGAGAGAGGCAAGTGTGGCTTTTTTCTTCTCGGCGAGGAGGGAGCCTCCAATTC
Organism: Paraleonurus japonicus; assembly: GCA_030762865.1. Lineage (NCBI taxonomy): Eukaryota > Viridiplantae > Streptophyta > Magnoliopsida > Lamiales > Lamiaceae > Paraleonurus > Paraleonurus japonicus. The sequence goes on from CM061054.1 coordinate 22,545,975, forward strand.
TTTCAACTGGGGTGAGGGGAGGAGATTGGAGGGGTTCCATAAACTAGATAATGTAATGCCTAACCGAAATGCGAAAATGTAACTCACATTAGACTTATACAAGGAAATGAGATGAATGATAAAATCTAATACTAAGGAAGGAAAAACAACGTTACTTGAGCAAAGTGACTTGGGGCTTGGAGTTGTTGCTGGTCAAGAGAGAGATTGATCGATCGATCACAATCTGAGTCAAATCGATTCGCTAAAAACTTACCGGCAGAGGGACCTCGAGGAATAGGAGTCAACATCAATGGGACAGAGGAAAGACCTTGGCTGCGCCGGTTGGATATTTACGCCGGAAAGTATCCTTGGAATGGAGAGAATCCTGGCTAGTCGGGGCTTTGCCTTTGCTGGTCTTAGATTTCTTCGGAGGAGGGGCATTAGCTTCTGGATCCTCCGTAGGAGCTGGAGGAGGAGAGGACGGAGGTGCACCATGAGCACCATCTGGAGAAAGCTTGAGGAGGAGGAGATGTTGGGTCCCTTTAGAACTAGTTTAAACGCAAAAACAAGATACCCTCTAGTGATAATCTAGAAGGGGGATGAATAGATTATCAAAAACTTTTGCAAGCTTAGATGATCTATCAACTCCAAAATCAATTTTGCAAATGAAATGCTTGATTTTGTTTATACTCAATTCAAATAGGATCTAAAGCTTTGTCGATATCAAATTTGCGGTCAAGAAACAATTAATGAAAACGAGTAATAAGCAATAAGAAGAAATAACACCAGATTTATAGTGGTTCGGATCAAACGATCCTACGTCCACTCTCCTTCTTCAAACTTGAAGAAGGGCCTTCACTTACTTACTTCCTTCTTTCTTGCTACCTTACTTACAATGATGAATCTTCACCTTACAATGAATCTTCCTAACTTCCGAATATCTATGGCTTGAAGATCTAATGAAAAAGTGTTCTATAAACACTAAGAACTGGAAAACGTATAAAACGTTCTTGAATGTGTATGATTCTTTGTTGCTTGTGTATACAAAGTATAATGATGAGTGCAAAGTGTCAAAAGTTAATTCTAAATTGATTTCTATTTCTATTTATAGAGATCTCCTCTTGGCAATTGTAACTTCCTTGAATTTGGTTTCGATCGGTTATAACAATATAACTGAATTACAGAACTTCTTCCGAGTTGTTGAAACTGCTTCTTGAATCTTTGTATGATATTTCTCTAACACCTCATCGTCCGATGTTTACTTCACCTCGTTCTCATCTTCTTTTTCTCGTCTAGGTGTTTGTCTTGTTCTTCAACAATCTTCTCGTGTTGTCCTTGTCCGATATCTTGACCTTGTCCGATATTCTTTCATTATCTCGGAAATCTTCCTCGCCTCGACATCCTGTCCTTATGGATCTTCTATACTTAGTTTTATTTATAAAGAAATACTTGATTGTCTATACAAGATGCTCAGTTGGTCATCCTATTTTACACTTTTAACACATCAAAACTAAATACAAATTTCTTTTCCTAACAATTTCCCTTTTTGATGATGTTAAAACTCAGCTCAAGAAAAGAAAAAGCTGTTAGTAAGAATTGAGAGCGAAACAAGATATACGTATAAGTCATATATACAGATAATCAGAGCAATAGTTCAATAAAAGACGATTAGAGCAATGAAACAACCGATCGTAACAATATAGTTACTCAAAGTCAAGTTCAAATTCTTTGAAAACATTATAGACAATTCAAGATTTTCGATGATTTAGTGTCATGTGTTTATAAAACAGTTTCTTAGATCAAGAGTTAGTTAATGAGTAACAAGTTAGTTAAACACTTCAAATTTTCATGAAAGTAGTTCAAAAAGATGTATTCACAACTTATTCACATTTCCACATATATCTTCATTTTTCTCAAAGCAAATAATCAGAGGAATAAAAGTAAGACTTAATCATACCACCTATCTTCTTCCGGAATAGTCATCCAATCGAAGACACGATTCTTCAAGCTCGAGTGTCTCCCCACCTTCACTAGATCACCACAGTCTCGGCTGGATCAGCATCTGCTTCACCTTTTCTCTGTCTAGCTGGCCGTCTTGCTTTAGTGGAGCAGACATGGTTGCATAAGGTGGTGCGACTATGTCTACATTAAATTCTCGTCTCCAAGGTCAATCGATACTCGATAAAAATTTGGGTCTTTCGCCTCCAGCCATTCATGAAAAGCAATATTCTCGTCTCGTGCCCCAAGAGATCTTCTTGCAGACGTGAAACAGAAGATCCATTCCCTTCATAAGCTCTCCATTTAGCTTGTTGATCCATGGGAAGGATTTCCTTGGGCACAAATTTCTTCTGCTCTATGAAATGGGCGAAAGACTTCCTCTCCTTCGTGTTCTTTGATTTACTGTACTCCACTTCCTCGCCTTCCCGTCGTACATCTTCCCAAAGTGCCTTTTCTTGCTCCCTCCTCCTCTTGGCTTCTCTTCTCTTATATTTTTCTTTTTCCTCCCTTCTCCTTTTAAGTACCTCTTGCCTTTTCTTCTGCCTCGACCGGGTCTTTTGAACTTGGCTAGAAGCCTTAGCTTTCCCGCAGCCTTAGAAGAAGATGAGGGAGATTTGATAGTCGGGCGGGAGCGGGATCAGCCATGGAAGGAAGTTCGGGTTCGAGCTCGGACTCGGTGGATTCAGCAGGTGATTCTCCTTTTCAACCTTCTTAACGCCCTCTGAGATTTTTCCTCACCGCTTTCTTCTTCTCCTCCTCGGCTTTCAACAACTCTTCGTAAAGCTCATCTATCCTCGATTAAGTGCCATAATCGATCATCTTGCAACTCAACTCTTTTCTTGAGCTCACTATCTTCCCCCTTTTTGACATCGAAATCGGGTATTGCGAGATAGTGGCTACTTGATCTATGTATCCCATGAGTTCTTCTCGGACAAGCCCTGTCTTGATTAAGCTGGTCATATCTCTTCTTTTCGCCCGACCTCGGCTTGTGCAATTCATTATCTATGAAATTCTTCAAGATAGTTGTCTGTCTATCTTTGTCCAGCAGCAAGCCGCATCTTCGTAACTTGATGAAATGAGGCTTCTTTTGCTTTCCGTGCTTCTTTCACTTGATCCTCAACAGAAGTCTATTATTTCGGTATAAGCCGAGCGAACATACTGCTTTACCCACTCATCTTGAGAGTTCATTTCCGAGGCAACTTTCTTCTTGACTTCCGTCATCTGCTCCTCATGTCTTAATCCGGAGAAGTATAGATCAACCTTGGTTTTCTCTAGAATTGCAGCTTCTACATTCTCCTTGATTGATGATGAGATGATATTAGGAACCGGTTGGAAAGCATTCGAGACAAGCAGTCTTTAGATTTTGAACTTGACTTTCAATGCTTCCACTTCGGATACGAACACGAGATGTGGAGGGCAAGGTCTGCTCACCGTAAAGATCTATTTCTTCAATTTCGGCTTCAGTTTGCACCTCAACAGTCTGCTCCGTTTGTGCCTCCTCATTTGTATCCATCCCGGTGGCTCATCGGCAGCTCCACCACTTACTTCCTCCACCCTTTCCTCTTCTATAACAACTTCATCTTTCCTCTGCTCTTCCCCTCCTCACTGCTTTCACCTCCTCAAGTCTCATCTCCAAGATATACTCGTTGTAGAATGTAATCAACAAAGGTATTTTCGGTGAGTATATCTTGAAATGATTTCGATTTTGCCTTCTTGAGAACCTCCTTCTCCCAGATGGCAAGATTGTTGCCTCTGCCTCGCCTATTAGAATAGCTGTCTCTTCAAAAGATCCTAGCACGAGTCTTCTTAGAAGATAGATGTCAATAAGCTCATTCAACAGCTCAGGCTCGTCCTTGAGGGTGGATTCTTGTCTTAGAAGGAACTTCTTTCCAAGAATCCGAAGAGAGGTTTCAGTTGGCCCCATTTCCCCGTAAGGATTGGGTATGTTTAGGTAAAGATTAGGTTCAGATGAGGTTGAGGGTAGGAAAGAGAATGGATCGAACGAGGGTTGTGTTTGTTTTGGACTTATGGGAGTAGACCGTTTTAGAGGCTCGAGGCGGCGGCCTTGTCTCGCCCCTTCATCGCCGAGGTTGGGAGGAGATGGATTTAGGTACTCCATCCTCGGATGAGGATGAAGATGATGAGGGTGATTTAATTTCCTCTTCCTTTCTCGAGTCATCTCCAGGATGAGACTTCTCTTGTCTCCGTCTCCGTCTCCGTCTCGGCCCGATATACCAACCTCCTCGGGACACTTCCCCTTGGGAAGCTGTCCTCTCCTCTTCGTCTTCCTCCGTCTCGGCAGACGAGGACTCATCCACCAAGCTGTCTTTATCTCCTTCCTCTTGGCTTTTGAAGCCTTTTTCTTTGGAGTGGGGGTGGAGCTGGAGCGTCTCCATCTCCTTCGAATCGGTTGGCCCGTAGAGCTTTTCATCTTTTATCAACAAACCCTTCTGGGTGTATTTTTAACTCCAACACTCCAGTCAAGGTTATGCATCGTACCCACTTTGTGTTCAAGTATGATGGTGATCCTTGCCATCATACTTGCGATCTTGATTAGAGACCATCTCATTAGCTGCCTCAGTGATCGAGTCTTGGTGAACTTCTTTTTCTCCTCCATTATTCTTGAATACACCGATGCAGCTCGGTTGATCTCTGCCCCCATCTAGGATAGCCCGTAGACAACATATCCTTGGCTTTGTTAGCCCATCATGGCTTTGTTGCTCCCCAAGATGCACTTGGTCGTGGATCAGCATCAAAAGTCGATACTTCCTCTTGACATTGGCCTTTTCAAATTTGCCGTTGTATTTTGGTAGGTCCTCTCTGGCCATCAACCGAAACTCTCCAAATATTCCGATGATTTATACGTAAATGGATTGTCGCCAGTGGTGCTCAAATTGAAAATTGCACCAATCTCGAAATAGATAACATTATCCGTCGTTTCTTCCCAAGTGTTCTCGACTCGAGATTCTAATCCGATTATCTGTTGCTTTTGCTCTAGTTAGAAACTCAAAGACAGCAGATCATCCACCGTCAAGTTCTTCGTTGGTTTCATCGTGCGATGCCGTTTTAATCCCCTTGATTCCGTGAGGTTTAGAATTTCTCTGGTTTCGGCATCGTAGTAGTATCCCAATCAACATACATTTCGGACTTTGTTTTATCTCTCGATGGAAGTCAAATCGTATTCGAACTTGATATTCTTTTTGGATTCCGCCATTGATGAATGTTGAAGGTTTTAGGAGGAAAAGAGAAATTTTAAGAGATGAAGGAATTTATGTGTGCGTAAATGAAAATAATGCACACGAATGTCTATTTATATGGAAAATATAATAATAAACAATTATTAGAATAATAATTGCCTGTAAAAGTGTAAATATAGCCTTTCGAATCGCCATTAATGCAATTATGGCATTTATTTTGAAAAGTGCACGTAATAATATTTAATATGTCGCGCGTGAGGTTGAGACGGTTCATATTTCGAAATCGCCTCCACTTACAGCGCGTGAAGTATACTCGGTGTGTTTCAAAATTGAATTTGATAAAATTTCGGGTCCATAGTAACTTCTCCCGACACGCTTACTTATTTGAGAAATTACTTTTCGATTAATTGGAGAGATAAAATAAAATATTATCGCTTTTAGAAAAACAAATTTGAACCCTTATCCTTTTATTTTGTAAAACAAACTATTTTGTTTTCCTGAGTAACTTCAATAAATTAATGAATGAAAGAGAGAATTATGATATTAAATTCATATATTAATTATATGAACTCCATATTCATAATTGAAGGTATTTAAGAAAACTTCCCGATTTTTCTCCTTGTGCGGTTTGATAGCATCACCGTGCATTACTTGAAACCTTTGGACAAATTGACCTTGTCTTGCATTTCGAATCTTGTTAACTTTGTTCTCGCCGATATCACGAGACACTTAGAAAAATTGTTAGTAACAAGAGTAAGTCGAGATAAGGTTCAATAGTCATTTGATTCGTAGGAGAAAGTTGACTATTACATCCTTATCGATTTACTTATGTCGAGACAAGTAATTATCAAGTCGGATATGGTCAATATGACTAATCCTTGATTCTTGATTCCAATGAAAGGAGATCAATGATATCACTACTGATTGTCCTTTGACTCAATCTTGTCGATAATTCTTTCTAGACATAATATACTAAGATGAGAAAAACAAGGTTAATTCAAGAATTTTGATCAAAAGATGACTAAGGAAGCATCTAATAATCCTAATTCTCTTGAAAGTTCTTTAAACCTCGTTTTCGCAAGAGGTTTTGTTAATATGTCTGCTTTTTGAAAATCGGTTAGAATTTTCTCTAGTCCGATATTGCCTTTCTCCACATGATCTCGAATAAAATGATGACGAATGTCAACATGTTTGCATCTGTATGTAAGACTGGGTTCGGGTAATAGCTATGGCACTATTACTATCACAAAAGATTGGTACATCTTTGGTGATAATGTTATAGTCCCTTAGGCATTGGCCCGATCGAGATAAGTTGTGAACAACAACTTCCGGTGCCATGTACTCGGCTTCAGTAGAAGTAGCTACAGAGGTTTGTTTCTTAGACAACCATGAAATCAGCTTACTTCCCAGAAATTGGCAAGTTCCGGATGTAGATTTCCTATCTATCTTACACCCACCAAAATCTGAATCGAGTATCCTCGACAACTCAAAATTATCATCACCGGATACCACAGTCCTACATAGATTGTACCTTTCAAATATTTTAGAATCTTCTTTGCTGGCTTCAAGATGACTCTTTTTAGGTTTAGCTTGAAAACGTGCACATACTCCCACCGCAAAAGAAATGTCAGTCTACTAGCGATTAAGTATAAAAGAGAGCCAATTAAACCTCTATATCTGCGTCGATCGGTGTCTTCTCCTTTCTCATCTAGATCCATTGAAAAATTTGTCATCATAGGTATTTTGGCTTCTCGTGGTACCTATTCCAAATTTCTCAATAAGATCTTTGGTATATTTTACTTGATTTATGAAAATTCCTTTCTTTGTCTCGCTTAATTTAAAGTCCAAGAAAGTATGTCATCTCTCCCATCATGGACATTTCAAATCTGTTCTTCATAAGATGACTAAATTCTTCACACAAGAGTAGGTTAGTTGATCCAAAAATGATATCATCAACATATATTTGAACTAACGAAGACCTTTATCGATTCTTTCCTAAATAAAGTTCTCTCTATTTTACCTTTTACAAAACCATTTTGAATTAAATACTCGAGATAATGTATCATACCATGCTCTAGGGGCCTCGTTTAAGTCCATATAGAGCTTTCCTTAGCCTATAGACCTTGTCTCCTTTGACAAAGCCTGGAGGTTGTTCTACATAGACTTCTTCGGCTATGACTCCGTTTAGAAATGCAGATTTCACATCCATTTGGAACACAAGAAATCTTTTATAAGCGGCATAAGCTAAGAACAATCTTATGGCTTCAAGACGAGCAAGCTGGTGCAAAGGTTTCATCATAATCAATTCCCTCAGATTGTGAATAACCTTGTGCAACCAATCTAGCCTTATTTCTTACCACAATGTTGTTCTCATCTTTCTTATTTTTGAAAACCCATTTTGTTCCAATAACTTTTTGATGATGAGGTCTTTCAACAAGCTCCCATACATCTTGTCTTTGAAATTGATTTAATTCATCTTGCATTGCATTTATCCAATTGGAGTCGATTAGAGCTTGATGAATTGTTTTAGGTTCAAGTAAAGATACATAGCAACTAAACAGAGCAGTCTTGGTTTATCTCGTGTCCTTGTCTGACTCCGAATCTAAACTTCCGATTATCTGCTCATTTGGATGATAAGTCAATACTCGCTTACCTTTATCTTTTACGGGATATGAAGTCTTATCTCGGGATATTTTCATCAATTGATTACGTATTACCTTCGGGAGTATCTTCTAGTCCATCTAGTATTGTAGTCGTGCGATCGGATGATATGGAAGAACTCTCGGCTTCCTTATCTTTATTCTTGTCTGGTGTGTCTTCCTCATCCGATTCGACTGCGTAAGTAGAACTTGACTGATTTCTTGATGTTTAATCTGTTAAGATCTTCACTATCTTGGTGACATCATCTGTACTTTCGGACTTAGAAATTTCATCAAAAACAACATGTGGTGTTTCTTCCACACATAATGTAATCTTGTTAAAAACTCTATATGCTTTAGATACGGATGAGTATCCTAAGAATATCCCTTCTGCAATCTTAGCATCAAAAGTTCTTAATTTTGATTTTCCATTATTATGAATGAAACACTTACAACCAAATATATGGAAATATGAAATTTTTGGTATTCTCGCCTTTCCATATTTCATAAGGAGTTTTGCATTTATCTTTCACAATTAAACACCTATTTTGAACAAAACATGCAGATTAATGGCTTCGCCCAAAACACGTGTGGAGTGTCATACTCGAGATAACATAGTCCTTGCAGCTTCTTTCGTGGTTACTCGCTTTCTCCTTTCTACCACTCCATTTCTTTGGGGTGTTCTTGCAGATGATGTTTCATATGCTATACCATTCTCAGTACAATAGTTAGTAACAAACGAGTTCGAAAACTCAGTACCTTTATCACTTCTAATCTTGACAATATTTAGTCCTTTTTCATTTTGAATTCTTTTGAGGAATTCTGGAATTTTTATTCTGATCTCATTCTTTTTGTACAAGAAAATAACCCAAGTGAATCTAGAAAAATCATCTACAATCACTAAAGTATACTTTCTTCCACTAAAACTTAGAGGTGTAACTGGACCAAAAGATCCATGTGCAAAAGTTCCAGAATCCTTTCGAAAGCAGGACCATTTATTGTTTTGAAAGAAGTTTTGGTCTCTGTTTTCCTTTTTGACAAGCATCACAAATATGATTTTTCGAAAATATTTTATCTGGAAGTCCTTTGACTAAAGATTTTCTTGCTATTTTGTTAAGAGTTTTGAAATTTAAATGACTAAGACGTTTATGCCATAGCCAACTTAAATCTTCCGAACTCTTAGCAATAAGACAAGTATCCTTAGAGCGACTCTTGAAATTTGCAATATAGATATTACCTTGTCGACTCCAGCAAGTAAAATATTTTCGTTTAAACCATCCAAAATAAAACATGCATCATGAGTGAATTTTACACAATATCCTTTGTCACAAAATTGAGATACGACAGTAAGTTATGTTTCAAACCTTCCACAAAATATACTTCATTAACCGAATATCTCCAATCATTAGAGTTCCAACTCCTTTGGTTAGACCAAAATTGTTGTCACCGAACATTACTCGAGGTCCATCTATTGTCCGATAGTTAGAAAGAAGTCTTTTCTCATAAGTCATATGCTTAGAACATCCACGCCTATATACCGGATGACTTCAAGAACGTCTTGTTCAACTATCTCCTTATCCTTCGCAATCACAAATTAATTCTTAGGTACCCTTTGTGTATTGGGTCCTTTTTCGTCAAGTTGATACTTAGGTATCCAGATAAAAACATCCAGGTTTTCAGTAACCAATGATTGAATTTTGCAACCATATCTATCCACTAATATTAGACTATCTAGATCAATTTTATTTAATTGATCTCTAGTGATTGTCTTATATCTTGGAAAGAATGGATACGACTTGCTTCTTCCATCAAAACCATTATACTTTGGAAATGACTTTGATTTAGTCTTTAGATTTCTTTTGGAAACATTTCTCCTCATCCGTATTTTTTCTTTTGATATATCGGATGGGGTGATTTGCTCCTTTGATTTCTTTGGACTAAGTCCTGTCTTTTCCATAGTCTTAGTGGCTTTGACAAAGACTCTAGGTTTGATAGGATCATTTTTCGTGTTCCTATCAAAACCCAATCCGATCTTATCACTAGGCTTCGAGAAGTATCAAGATGTTATCAATTGTAGACCGAGAATTATTAAGATGTCCTAACTTGAGATTTAAATCTCTGTTAGTCTTTTTAAAATTCTCATTCTCCATATTGATATTTGAAAATTTAATTTTTAAAGTACTCAATTCTTTTCCAACTCATTGGTTTTCTCGGACGAGGAACTAGTAGAAGTCTTTGATTGACATTCCCCCTTGAATGTACAATCTAGATTCTTCCTTGTCCACTGTCTGATGTTCCTTTGTTAGACTAAGAATTTGATCCTTTAAACTTAAATTTTCAGTCTCTATCTGTTTATAAGCGAGATAAAGCTGTCTTGAATCTTTTAGAAGTTTGTTAATAAGACATGAATCGATTCAGACAAGTTATCATTATCATTGTCTGAGGATGAGTAATAGTTTACCTCCTTATCCATTAGGCAAATGTCATTGTCGACCCGAAACTAGATGAGGATGAGGATGATGATGTCTCATGTGTTTCCTCCTTTTCGGCCAAAAGAGCTCGTTGATCTGCATACCTCCTATCCCGTTTCTTCCTCTTTTCTTCTCTCTCTCTAGGAGTGAGTTGAGGACAATCATAGCTAAAATGACCAGGTTTATTGCAGGTATAACAGATATCTCCTCTTTCGACTTTGGACTATTCTCACCTCGCCTCGATTGGTGATTTGAATCTTTTCACCGGATCCTTCTTTTTGTCATTGTCTGAATACTTCTCTTCCTTGTCGATTTATAATTCGACGATTAAACCTATCTCTCTTATTCCTTTTATACTTCATCTTGAGTCTCTCATATCGTCTCGATCAATAAAGCCATTTCCTCTTTTCTTGACAAATCGATGCCTTAGAAATCTTGTCGGAATCTTCTTGATGAAGAAATGCGAGTCTTTCCGTATAGATGACTCGCCTCATCTTCTTCATCTTCAATTTGTATATCATATTCCAAGGCTTTCGGATGAGAAAATAGAGTATGATGTGAAATAGATGACGGGTTACGTGTAGCTTTGAGGATATTTGCTTTTTCCCTCCATCTTTTGCTTAATGATCCGAGTACCTTATTATTAATTTCTTTCTCGGAATAGATTTTACCCAAATCGGCGGCTTTATTCACCAAATTGGTCAATCTCACATCCAATTGATCCACGCTTTCTCCATCTTTCATCTTGAATGTATCAAATGCATGTAAAACTGATTGTAACTTGTTTTCTTTAACTTGCTCGACCCCTTCACAAACATTTGCAAGAGTCTTCCACATATCCTTTGCAGTTTTACATCTCTTTACCTTTTCTATCCAATCTTTGCTCAACGTCTCAATAATTTCGTCCTTGCTACTGATCCAAATTATGAATCTTCCTTTCATCATTTGTCAAATCAGACTTTTCTTTTCTTGTTGACTTCTTGTAGTAGAAGATTCAGCTCCAGTACTAATAACTCCATGGTAGAATTTTATTGGACCTTCCTCAAGAACCTCTTCCATACGGTCATGAATGGCCTTTAAATGATTCTCCATTACGAACTTCCAATAATCATATTCTTCGATAGAAAAATCTGTAAACTCCTGGATTTCTTACTTTTAACAGAAGACATTGTAATTCAAGATGCTAAAAGACACCTTATCGAAATGTTAGTGAATCAACAATAAGGAATCGATTTCAATAAAAACTTCGAAATTTCAAGACCACAAATCTCTATCGTAACTGACTTAACAACTGCTCTGATACCACTTGTTGGGTCCCTTTAGAACTAGTTTAAACGCAAAAACAAGATACCCTCTAGTGATAATCTAGAAGGGGGGATGAATAGATTATCAAAAACTTTTGCAAGCTTAGATGATCTATCAACTCCAAAATCAATTTTGCAATGGAAACAGCTTGATTTTTGTTTATACTCAATTCAAATAGGATCTAAAGCTTTGTCGGATATCGAATTTGCGGTCAGAAACAATTAATGAAAAGCGAGTAATAAGCAATAAGAAGAAATAACACCGGATTTATAGTGGTTCGGATCAAGCGATCCTACGTCCACTCTCCTTCTTCAAACTTGAAGAAGGGCCTTCACTTACTTACTTCCTTCTTTCTTGCTACCTTACTTACAATGATGAATCTTCAGCCTTACAATGAATCTTCCTAACTTCCGAATATCTATGGCTTGAAGATCTAATGAAAAAGTGTTCTATAAACACTAAGAACCGGAAAACGTATAAAAGCGTTCTTGAATGTGTATGATTCTTTGTTGCTTGTGTATACAAAGTATAATGATGAGTGCAAAGTGTCAAAAGTTAATTCTAAATTGATTTCTATTCCTATTTATAGAGATCTCCTCTTGGCGATTGTAACTTCCTTGAATTTGGTTTCGATCGGTTATAACAATATAACTGAATTCGTAACTTCTTCTGAGTTGTTGAAACGCTTCTTGAATCTTTGTATGATATTTCTCTAATACCTCATCGTCGATGTTTACTTCACCTCGTCCTCATCTTCTTTTCTGTCTAGGTGTTTGTCTTGTTCTTCAACAATCTTACGTGTTGTCCTTGTCGATATCTTGACCTTGTCGATATTCTTTCATTATCTGGAAATCTTCCTCGTCGACATCCCGTCCTTGTCTCGATCTTCTATACTTAGTTTTATTTATAAAGAAATACTTCATTTGTCTATACAAGATGCTCACTTGGTCATCCTATTTTACACTTTTAACACATCAAAACTAAATACAAATTTCTTTTCCTAACAGAGAGGTGAGTCGAAGAATTGGCGAGGACCCTCCAAGACTTTAGATAACCACAATATTTCGGAAAAACCAAGAGGAAAATGAGTTAGTATCGATTGATCATATTGATACCACGTAAAAATTAGGTATTTACCATTATTTGGTTCGAGGGGAACCTCATAGGACTTAATTTAAAGTAGAAAAGGGGCGAGGATTAGAGCAAAGATCGGGCAAATAGAAATACCCATGAGCATCTACATGGGCGTTCAACATTTGAATCACCCGCCGATTGGTAGAGGAAGAAATCTAGTTAGAAGGCAAGTTGGAGATGGATTCTTGTAAACCCATTTCGATTCTTGAAAGGCCAAGGACGGTCAGAGGTTACAAAGACATAATGATCACTCCAGTCTTTGTTAATGTTAGGGGCTTTCACAAGAAATAAACACTTCCCTTTTACTCTTCGCTTACATAGTAAAAGGGACCAGCGGTTTTGCAATTGTAGAGAGAAAACTTGATTCGGCGGATGGTTTTCCTCCATCCCCTTTAGGAGAATGTAGAAGGAGATCATCATCCGGATTGCGTTTAGAACAAAGCTGATTCAAAGGGACCCCGTCTTGGTCGGAAATTTGGCATAAAAATTTAAAGGGAGGGAGTCTTAACCCCGCTTCGAACCGAGCATGCCGAAGCGAGGTCGGGGGAGTGACTAGATTAGGGCGCTCACCTGGGCAAGGCATGGATATGTGGTAACCTGAGGAAATGACATTATCCGAGAAATAACTACCTAGGGCTTTCTCCTTAAGTTTTGAGGAACCCAGAAGGAATCCTAGAAAGCGACTCCTATCTACCTCGGAGAGGGACGATGAAACAGGAGAAGTATCCCCATGAGAGCAAGGATCGGAAAATGGTGTGAGCTGTGAAGAGTTGCGAGTGGGAGAGGGGGTTACGGAAGAGCTTGAGGAAGACATAGATCGAAACCCTATTTGCGTAAAGTAAACTAGATGAGAAGAAGGAGGAATTACCTGGAGATGAGGAGAAGAGCGGATCGTAGGAGGAAGGATTTCGGCGAAGACTTGTCTTGGGGAGGGATTGTGTGAATATAGTTATGAAGAGGAGAAATAAGAAGATGAATTGATTTGAAATAAAGAAGAGAGTAAAGAAAGCGTGTGAAAATGGTTAGAGCGAAGAGCGGATGCATGCTCGACAAGCGGCTGGTGCGGAAGCCGAAGAGTCGTTGAATCCTAATAGTTAGCGAGAGGGAAAGAAACCTGGAAGTCAAAGCTACGGGAGGATTGTCTAATCTTCCTTACTATAGTGAGCTCAAAGATTGCTCACCGCAGTAGGGGAGTGGTTGATACGGATAAAAATGTCCCCAAATGTATTCATCTCAATAGGGCCCAATGAGTATAATTAAATACCCTCAAGAGGGAGGAAAACCCAAGATGGGCTTAGCCCAAATTAGCTACGAGGCGAGGCCACGAGGCTCAAGTCCGCTGCGGGTGGGCCGTGAGGCCCGGATGAGATAAGAAGCCCGAGAATGCGATATTAATCAGGCCCATATGAGCGAATTATTTGATAAGGCTGAGGAAACATGAGCAATAGCGATCGGTTGAGAAGATTAAGGCCCAAGTCAAGGAATATTCTCAATATTCCTCATTGACTCGCTCCACCTCCGTCCAGGAGGAGGAAATCGTAGGCACAATACAATTTCTTGGGAATGAGAGGATTAACACACGACATCACGAGAAAAATGTGCGGAGTAATACCGATAATTATGATAACGTTTAACATGTTGTAGTACATATAAATAAAACACCGAGACGGAGGTAACGATATCATACTAACTACAACTCTATACTTAGCTACTTCTTACGCACTTAGCTATTTCCTTCGAGTGTTTTCCGTAATCGACTTGAGCGTCGAGTGCCTATGCCCGAGAACCCTCCAGCGTGTTTTGCGAGTACATTCGTTCGTGAGAAGGCTAGGGATAACACTTTGCATAAGGACCGCACTCACGTGGAATCCGGTGAGAAAGCAGAGACCAGGTTAGTTTTTACACATCATAATGTAAGAGTTTTTTTACTAATATAAGTTATTTTTTGATGGAGTATGATAATTTTTTCAACTTTAATAAGAGAGTTGTTTAGTATTAAATTGAGTTAGTGTGAGAAAAGTAGTGACATATGGTGTAATTTTTGTAGTGTTTGAGGGGGATAGATAAAAGTGAAAAGGTTGTTTAATTAACATTTAAGGAAATGATGCAATGAGTACGAGACGAACTTTTTTGGCAAATGTCACAACGAGTATGAGACGGAGGGAGTATCATTTAATAAATAAATAATTAATATCATTCAAAATTAATACTCTCTCTTAATATTTATATTTTATTAAATACTCTCCATTCTACATGAATTTGCACATTTGTCATATTGAAACGTCCTATATAAATTTGTACACTCTAAAATGAAAAATTATTCTCAAACACTACCCTCACATTTACAAAAATGCCATCATAAAATAAAGAAAAAAGTGCAAAGTGTGACAAACTTATCCCTCACAAACCAATTCAATCAAAGCATATATTGAATTTTTCTAATCTAGTATGCTCAAAATTTGGTGCAAGTTCATATGAGATGGAAAAAATATCTTATACTTCCTCCATAAAGATAGACTTACTTTCTATTTTTATCCATCCCATAAATATAGACCAATTACTATATTTAACGTGTCGTTTCATTTACCGCTTTACAAGTATTTAATGCATTTTTTCCAAACTAATATCTAGGTACTTAAATAAGGGGCAAGATTAGAAAATAATCCAAAATTTAATATATTAACCATAATAACTTTTATTTTTTAATTTGTGTAAAAATAATTATAGATATATATATTTTTGTGACGGGAAGTAATATAAACAATTGGAAAAAGTCTACTATGAAATTTGACTCATTTACTAAAGAATATCAATTGTCATGATTGAAGGGTATTACGTATATTATTAAAGGGTATTAGTCGTGATAATGAAGAGTATGTACTATATTACTAAAGAGTATCAATCATGATAATGAAGAGTGTTACTTATATTACTAAAGGGTATCAATTGTGATAATTGAAGGGTATAAGTCGTATGACCTATATTACAAAAATAAGACAAAATTACGAAGAGTATTAGTTATGATAATTAAAGGGTATGCTCTACATTACTAAAATGTATTAGTAAGGATAATTGAAAGGTAAATTTAATCTATATTTTTCAATGTGAATCAAGTTTATTTGTGAAACTTGGGTTCATCTGAGACACTCAAACAATTGACACTCTTTAATAAAACTACTCCTTCAAACCATCCGTCCACACAAGATTTGCCATGTATTAGTGTGTATATATATATATATATATATATATATATATATATACACTAGCATAAAACTTCGCGTATACGCTGGGTTCAAGAGAATTTTAAATATTTTTAAAAATAATATTTAAGAAATTATTTAATTATTTAAAATTGTAATTGATACAGATAAAAATGTCGTGCCCAACTATAGGTAGGGCCCAAAGATGTTTGGCCCAAGAGGGCCCAATGAGTATAACCGATTACCCTCAAAAGGGAGGAAAACCCGAGATGGGCCTAGCCCAAGCTCTGCAGGTGGGCCGCGAGGCCCAGTAAATGAGAAGCCCAGTGATGTCAATCGTGCCTATAACGATATCCGATAAGGCCGAGGTAACGTGATAATAGCGATCGGTTGAGAAGATTAATGCCCAAGTCAAGGAATATTCCCAATATTCCTCATTAACTTGGTCCAACCTCCGTCCCGAGGGAAATGGTAGGCACATTGTAGTTTTCTCGAGAAAAAGAAGATCAACGCACGATACCACGATAGATTGTGTTGAGTAATGCCAAGAAACCGTAATAACGGTTATTATTCCTAAAGTACGTATAAATATTATACCCGTAAGGGAGGTAACGATATGAGAACAACAATCAACACTCTACTTAGCTTATTCTTACGTACTTGAGTACCTTTTCTTGAGAGTTTTTCGGTAATCCGACTTGAGAGTCGGAGTGCCTACGCCGAGAATCCTCCGGCGTGTTTTGCAGTACGTTTGTTCGTGAGGGAGCTAAGGATAACGCTGCGTAAAGGCTTTACCCATGTGGAACCCGGTGGGGAAACGGGTCGTCGCTTTTACGCATCAGTAGTACTTTTTTAAAAATAATATAATTAAATAATTATTTAATTTGGATTAGTCTTGCATGATCCACATAAATGTTCTTTAAATGGAGAATAACATACATCCAAAGATCATTAAAATATAACCTTTTAAATAAATTTAATATATAATACTTCCATCATTATAATTTATATTGCTCAAAATTAAAAAATTAACATTATAATTTTATTTTTTTATACCTAACACAACAAAAAGAACAATTTTGTCCACTTAAATTAAACTTTTACAAACATCTTTTATTTTTTAAAAAATTAAGTTAAAATTTTAAAAATTCAAAATTATGAGAAAATTAGAAATTGAAAGAAGGAGAATTTGTATTGGAGTAGTATTTGTGTGCATATTGTGCACAATAAAAGATCGTGTGCATAAAATTTGGTTACAGTGTAGTATTATTTCGTAGTCTTGTATTGTATTAGTTTGGTTACGAGTGTAGTATTATTTCGGGCATTATATAGTATTAGTTTGGTTACAATATAGTATTATTTCGTCTTTGTATAGTATTAGTTTGGTTACGGTGTAGTATTATTTCGGGCATTGCATAATATTAGTTTAGTTACGGTGTAGTGTTAGCAACATTGTATAAAATTAATTTAGTTACGGTGTAGTATTAGGTAAAAAGTAAAAAATATTATACACACTATTTTTTTAATGTGCACAATGTGCACACAAATATTTGACTTTGTATTGAGACATGTCGAGTAGGAAATTGTCAATTAGATGTAAAAGAAGATATTGGAACGATTAATAATATAATTTTAAAGATTACTTATAAACTAAAACTATACGGGTATATATATAGATATGTATTTATTAAATAGTCACGATAAATATAAATAAATATTTGTGATATATATAAAATAAATATATCTAAAATTTTGTATGCTATTTGAATACTCCTAATAAACATTCTAAATATTTATAAGATACTACAAATTCTTCCCGAACTTGCAACACACTGTGAAATTCAATCTCCATAGAGTCATAAAATGTCTAAATTATTATTATTATTATTATTATTATTATTATTATTATTATTATTATTATTATTATTATTATTATTATTATTATTATTATTATTATTATTATTATTATGATATTTTTAAGAGGATATATAGATTATTATCTTACTCATTTTAACTAAAAGTTGATCCCAAATATCTCAAATTAGTTAGGTGACACCTTTATAAACAATATACTATATTAATATAATATTATGTTTATACTTTATATTATGCTTGTTACATCATAAATTTAGCAATTATAACTTAATTAAATATTGTATCTTACAAAAATAAAGTACAATATTGTATAAGTATTAAGTTAATTTTTTTAAAATATTGTATCTTATGAAAAGCGCATAAAGTACAATGAGTTAAAATCTTTTTCTTTTTTAAATATTGTATCTCATGAAAGGCGCAATTTTTTTGTAAAATTTATTTTCTTATTTATGTTTCGAGTTCGATTTATTCAATATGATTTTATTATTATTTAATACAAATATAAAATTAAGATATTTGATTCGGAAATTCATAAATATTTGACTTAATATTTAAATTTATATTAAATATATCATTATCATTATCAAGATTGAGCTATATATACTTGTAAATAAATGCCTTTGGTATATAATTGTCAATATTTACAATTTACAAAATTACAATCACTCAAAATAAATCAAATCTATACATTAATTAATTCTATAACAAATTGAAATTTTATTTCAATCGAATACAAATAAACAATGGATTGAAATGAAATATTCTTTGTAGTCTTCTAAGTGATTGATTGTCCAACAACTTCATTGTCATCAATCTTCTTCAATATAAAATATGTAACATGAACACCAATGAGTAATAATAGTGGCATAGATCGACCGATGACGAATAGACAAATCTACTAAATTTTTGCAAAAATACATCATATAATCTACATAAAAAAATATAATCACAATCAATATTTATTAATGGATAATCAAACAGCGGAAAAAAGTCATAATAATTATGATGAAGATCATAATACATTAGAATTTTTTGTAATCTATAATCAAAATTAAAAAAATCGGGTTTTACCATTGACTAAATAGAAAAGTTAGTTTCACACCTTATCATACTTTGATTCATACCTTATCATACTCTTCATTTTCATTCCACACACAGGAAAGTCCACCCTTGGTTCCCTGCTTGGAACATGGAATGAGTTTTCAATCGATTATACACCTCAACTAATAAAAAGATGAATTATTACGATTTCAAATAAGAAGATTTAGAACCCACATAAAAAATAAATAAATAAAAATATAATTAGGAGTACGTAATTAAAAGATAAAATAAAAATAAAACCTAAATATGATAAAAAAAAACTAGTAGAATCATTCTATAACTTGCAATATGCATCTTAAATAAAAATTAAGAAATATGGAGAAATAAATTAAAATGAGAAAGAAGAAACTTAAGAATGAGTGAATTTTTTTTTTTAGGATTTATAAAGAGAGATTGCGAATTTATAGAAAAATATGGAATAAGATGAATGATTGAGATTAAAAGGAAAAAATTGATGGTTGTGATCAAATTTTAAAATTTAAATGAATAGAGGAAAGACATTTTTGAAATAAAAGGATGTGATCTTTGAATTCATCTTCAACTAACATCACCAAATATTGGCAGACAGCTGCTCTGCCTTCCCCAAATCCTTGCTTCATTCCTCCCCATGAAAAACTATTTGGTGTAGCCGATTCAGCGAAGCTTTTGCGAAATGGGAAGTGAGCATTACAAATCCCTCGACTCTATCACTTCATCCGACATTGCGGCGTTGGGTATACCCAACGAAAAAGCCGATGAACTCCACCGCCGCCTCGCTCGAATTATCGAAAACTGCGGCGCCGGAACACCCCAAACGTGGCATAGCATTTCCAAAGACCTTCTCACGCCGGAGCTACCCTTTTCTTTGCATCAGATGATGTACTATGGTTGCTACAAATACTTCGGCTCCGACCCTCCTGCTTGGTTGCCCGACCCGTATGTCTATTTTCTTCTTCCTTACTGTGGAGTCATTGCAAGAGAGCTTTTCCTCTGTGCTACTTTTATATATTCTGTGTGGGGCATTTAATTTTTTAATTTTTACTGGATAATAAGTGTTGGAAGAAAGGTATATTGGCTGAGTATGAACCGTGAAATCTGCTGGGAAGATAATTTCTGGTGTTGATAAAAGTTTGCTGCTAAGAATTATTATTGAACTAGTTTTTTTGTGAACTAGTTAGAAAAAGTCAATTGTGTGCTGGAGGCATTGCAAGTGAAGATGAAAGTGAAAGTTTACATCCTTGAATCAACTCTTGAGCAAGAAATATGTTTGATGATATGCAGGCAAAGAGTATTGCGGGAACAATTTTTCACTGTGAACTTTGTTCTGAGAGTATTAGTTGTTTTACTACAAGATATTAATTTTGAATGATATTAGTTGTTTCATTAAAGGAGAGTATTAGTTGCAAACCAGTTTCATGTTGAAACTTGTTCATACAATACCAACTCTGATAGGACATGAATTTTTGTATTGATTTTCACCCAAAAATTGACATTTGAGATTCTGAAGGGCTAAGAATACTTTTTATGCAAAATTACCCCAGAAAAGGTTCTAAGATTAAAACACTACAAAATTAGTGTGCCTATGTGCAAGAATGAACTTGTATTTTTGTTATAATGAACTTGTATTTTTGTTATCAACGTCAGGATAGTGTATCTGACCTTGCTCTTCAACTTCAAGTGTACAGTTTGCCATTACTTCTCTGGATAGTGGATACTATCCGGAGTTTCTTTTGATATGTGGATGTAATGCAAAGAAAAATTGTATGTAATGCAAAGAAAAATTGGTAACTGTATTCAAATTTCAATATACCATGACTAGGTCCAACTACAGAATAAGAAACAGTCAAATAATATACTTAAAAAGATTGTTAAGTGTATCTAATTTATGTTCTTAGTAACTGTTCCTTCTGCACAGAGGTGAAGCAAAGTTGACTAATGTTGGCAAACTACTGGAGGAGCGTGGAAAAGAATTTTTGGGGTCCAAATACGTGGATCCTATTTTGAGCTTCGCCATTTTTCAGGAATTTTCTGTCTCCAATCCTGAGGTCGGAAATCATTTTGAGTTCCTAATTATGATACATAGACGAGCCCCCTTAGCTGTTTTCTCAACACCCTCTTTTTGTTGGCTTCTTTGTCTCTTAGGTTTATTGGAAAACTTTATTTGGCAAAATGAATATATGTTTCTCGAGTCCTCCTGAATGCATTTTGCATGAAGATCCTACTCACCCTGGTGGTAACTGGCTTCCATCTGCAACTACAAATCCTGCAAGTAATTGCCTGGCTTTGAATGCTCAGTGGACCTTCGAGGATATTGCTGTGCTATGGCGTGATGAAGGAGATGATGATGCATCGGTTAATAAAATGACCATTAAGGAGCTACGTGCATCGGTTTGGTATGCTATTATTAATTTTTATGTTGGCAGTATTGGGTATTTGGTATGAATGAATAGGTGTTCCCTTGACTTGTATCATGAGATCTACAAAGTAGAGTGAAAATATGCATACTAGACTCATCGGTTTATTCATCTCTCTTCCCCGACATCCTTTACATACAAAGGACTCTATGGAAAATGACTGTCCAAAACAAAACGGAGTTTCTTTTTCATCTCGAAAGCTATCAGAAAAGAAAAATCATTTAACTTTCTGTATTTTGTTTTCCATATGGATTTTATGTTAGGATTTATATTGAGTGTTGAGTTGGATTTTAAGCTTTAGTTTGACCAATTGCCTTTTATATCTCCTAGTTTTGGTTGCATGTCCACCACAAGACACTTGTCAACTTCATTGAAAAATCATGCATTGCTCCTTGATGATTTTTGTTGGTTGCTATTATACATCTTTCTTCTTTATATTCAGAATTCATCTTGTCATTTCAACCAAACTCGCCTCTTATTTCATGAATTGTGGCTATATGATATTTCGTATTTTTGGTTTCAACTGCTCTGCCTCGTTCTTAGGATTTCAATAGCTCCTACAGATGATGATATGATGCTAACATTCCCAAGCATTTGAGAACCTATCTTTTTGATGATGCGGAACTTTGTTTAGGATTCTTTTGCAGGCTTGTTGCCCATGCTATGGAAACCTTGAAATTGGAGAAGGGCTCTGCAATCGCCATTGATATGCCCATGAATGTTAACTCTGTGGTGATTTACCTTGCCATTGTACTTGCTGGTTACGTGGTTGTATCTATTGCTGATAGTTTTGCACCAACTGAAATATCTACAAGGCTCAAAATATCAAAAGCAAAAGCAATTTTCACACAGGTTGGAAATCTTTTAATATTATGCATAATTTCTTATCAATCTTCGATGTAATGAAGTAAACCTTGTAGTGCGTTTTGCAGTTAAAAAATAATGCATTTTTCTTACCACATGAATGATATACAGTAGATGTGGATGCTTTTTATGAAATACTTTATGTCAAATTATAAGAGAAGATTGTAGTAATCATGTTTTCAATTGTTAGGATGTGCAGTATCAATGTGCTAGCTGTGTTGGTTTAGGTGCTATATATCTGGCATGTTTGCTTTAATTACCACTCTTTGTTGTCTAATATCTTCAAATGGAACCCTTTGTCCCAGGACTTCATTATTCGTGGTGATAAAAGACTTCCCTTGTACAGGTTAATTCTCTCTCTCCCTTCCTCAACCCCGCCCCCGCCCCCGCCCCCTCCCTCCTGTCCCACCCCCTTGTGGTTAGCTTGGATTTGCGTGTATAAATGTTCACTCTAGAGGAAGAGGAGAACTGTAAAAGTTCTGCCATATGAAGACTTACCTTTGTGAATTCGGCTTACAGTATGTTAATAATTTACTATATACCAAAACATAAAAAGAAAAAAAGAAAAAAGAAAAAGAGATTTTATATTTTGATTTCCAAGCAGCTCTAATGCCTCAAGACTTTGCCATCAACTTCTTTGATGATGGGATTGGTATCCATGATAATAGAGTTTCAAAAGTGTAGCTGTAATTAGAGAGAGAGCATAAGCATATTAAAGAGTAACACTTCACTTCACTGCTGCAGTTTCTTGCTTCTAACATGATATTCACATAAATAATTACTGACATAAATTAAGCCAACTTTGTTTCCTAGGACCTGACTGCACTACTACAACTTTTATATAAATTTATGTATACATCTATTTAGTTCCCTGTACTATGACCTAGTTTCAGTAGGTCCCTGTACTTTAATGTTGTTTCAGTTGGTCCCTGTACTTTAACGTTGTTTCAGTTGGTCCCTCTACAACTTTTATGTGTTCATCAATCTATCAACTTTTATTCATCTCATGCAAGTCTTGGTAAGGATGTCAATATGACCTCGTGAGTTGAAAAACAAAGGTTTAAGTACTGTTTATAACGAATAAGTGAAAAAGGACCTGTTAATACAAAAGTTAAAAGTTAATAAGAAAAAATGCTTTCTTGAGCTACATTATTAATATTGGCTCCAATTTAGCAATATCATGTTTTTATAAGAAACTGAAATTTTTAAAATAGAAAGTGTAGGGGATGAGAACACCCTTACACGAAGTACAATTGTCAATTACAACGCATAACACCAATCTCTAGCTAAATTCATTACATGCCTGCACCATACAACAACGCTATATTTAATTCTATCCCAAACATCATCTAAGACTGTATTGACTCTTCAAAAATTCTTTTATTTTTTTCTAGCCAAATGGACCAATATTCACCTGGTACTATAAATCCCCAAAATAATTTCCCCTTTCTGTTATTAAGACCACCCATATCAATCATTAATAAATCTAAAACAGAATGCGGAATTGCCCCATTGTATGCTCAATTTGTCGAGTACTTTTTTCCAAATGCCACAAACGAAATGGCAATGAAAAAATAAGTAATAAATATCTTCAAGGCTGCACCTGCACCTGCACATAGCTCACGAATTTGGAGAATAAAAACGTTCGTGAATCGCTTTTGTAAGAAGCCACCAGTAAGTACCTGCCCCAATACCATCAGCGATAGAAAACCTGATTTTTCTTATGTATTGGAACCTTCCAAGATATCAATATCACGTATGTGCTTAACACTCAACTTAAACATGGAGAATATGAATTTACAATTTATAGTTCTATAAGTGACATGCACATGCTAGTTCAGAGTTAAACATTTTGAAATTATGAGCTATATATAATTATAAGAAAATTAATGCAAACTAGAACCTCGATTAAGACAATCAAACATACCTATAATTTACTAAACACTATCAAACATATAACTACATTATGTACTGCATTGTAGTCTTTGATTATTCTTTGTTGATCGTTTTGTTCTTTCATGTGCTATACCTAACACCTGTTTTATACTACTGCAGTAAAGTCATTGATGCTCAATCACCAATGGCAATTGTAATTCCTGCCAGAGGCTCCAGTTTCAGCATGATATTGCGTGACAATGACATTTCCTGGGAGAGTTTTTTAGAGAGAGGAAATGGTTCCAGGTAAGCATGCCAAAGAAAATGATTGTTTATGATGCTTTTTATGTTGATCTAGATGCGGCTCCATGTAATTTTGTTCTCTGTTTGTTAAAGTAATGTGTGGAATGCATGAAGTCCCAGACTCTGTTACTGGTTGATCAAGTTATGTCTTACTTGAGCCCTTGCTAAAAAGTTATCGATCAGAACACTAGCTTTTAATAAGAATTTAGTCGAAGTAAAATTTGACTAATGCTTGTGAAGTACTATTTGTACTACTTATGGGTCCCACAAGTTTGTGCCATCTTAATTCACAATCTTGGCAGTCAGTATTTAAAGTTAACATGCAATACACCATTTAAAGTGCATAAATTTCATTACATTTATTATTGTTTGAATGCGAAGTATAAAGGATGGGTTCTGTTGACTATAACCCCCAATCTTTTCCACATTTTCAAGTTTAAGATATCTGTTCAACCTATTTCTTCCCTCATTCTCTCTAACTAATGATGTTTAAATGTATCAGAACAATTGGTACAATCTGCTAAGTATATGCTCTCTTACTAGTATATATGTTCACTTGCAGAGAGGTTGAGTTTGTTGGTGTCGAACAAAAACTGAAGCATTCACAAATATTCTCTTCTCATCAGGAACAACAGGTATATTGCAGTCCAAAGTTACACTAGTTATTTTTAAGCATAATTGGTAAAATGATATACTCAAAACCTCAAAAGAAATGTCTGGCCCCGTGTCCAGCATGTATGCAACTGAACAAACTGAACATTTGTGATGGTAAATTTGTGGGATATTTGATAACCTTACAATGCAATAGTTGGCCAACTTCAAATGCTGGTTCAAACAATGACAAGTTCCCTTCAGTGACTTGATGCAATATCACGAGCTTATTTTGTGATGAGTTTGTTCCTCATGATACTCTCAATTGGTAATAATGGCCTTCCTACTGTTAGTAATGTATGTTAGCAGTGACATCCATAGGGATATTGAAGTTACTTTTAAACAAGTTTTTGTTGGAAACAGAAGAAACATGGGAAAGGTGGATCCACATATAGTTTGCAGTGTTAATAAGCTAGAAACTCTTGCTACAAATGTATAACACTTAATGAACAGACTGGTAGTTTGATAGGAGACACCTTATCCATCTTAGGAATTTAGGAATAGTACAGGTAGCCTTAGTACAAGTTGAACCTTAATTTGGTTTTGATATATTTAGAACCTTGTGTTAATAATTAGTTTCATGAATAGATAATGGTTCGAGTTTTTTTAAACCCTTGATTATTTGACTACAAGCCGTATTCAAGAAGTCGTCTATTTACACTTCTCTTTATTGGTTAGTTGTTTCCTCCTTTTCCTTTAGGGCCTGTTTCGTAGGCCTTATGAGAAAAGGCATTCAAGAAAAGCAACAAGAAAATGTTTAGGGATGCGGCGACCACAATTACGGTGTTTGTTGGTGTTTGGTATTAATGAAAAGAAAACTTAACACTTGTTTGGTATGTCCGAAACCTGGTCAAGATAATTTAAATTTACAACGTTTGGTAGATAAGACAAGTCATGATAATAAAAAAGACATTACTACCCTCTGAAAACAAAATATCCCCAAATTCAGCTTCCCCAATTCACATTCACAATTTTAGGGTTTGCGACGGAGAAGAATCTCTTCGACCCTAAGCGATTTCTTCTTCTTCGACTTGACGGTGTCTTAGTCGTCGGTGGCGATTTTCTTGAAGTAAGTAATCCCACTCATCGTGTATATTATTTATCAGCGTCTATTTTTCGGCCCGAGTGACCACGAATCAACAAAATTCCATACAATACCCAAAGTAAGGCCAACTTCAAACTTAGATCATTCTCTTCGTTGTCAATGACCTTTAGAAAAGCAGACTCGGCGTCTTGAACATTGAGCACACTTTTATTTTTGAATACCTTTTAAACAAATCGATTCGGTTGGGATTGGTGTCTTCTCACCAAAATGCAAATCGAGTGATTAGAGAGAATTATGTAGGTCCAAATGTGCTTCAACGTTGTTAATGTGGAAGACAAGTCTATTGCGGAGCTTTAAGACATCCTGCTTAAACAACAAATGCGAGATATAGCTGCCCTGGAATTGCATCTCTTCCATCTCTACAAATTGGCGAAGCATGATTTCTTGAACCGCATTCGTCCATGGTGACAATTTTGCCATGATCGTAGTAATGATGGACATATCAGCTCGACAACCAATCCTTGCCCTAAAATACTTATAAAAGCTGACCATTGCCATCTACGACAACAATGAGCAATATTAACGGGTTATTAACATAAAGCGAGTATCACTATTAACATTGTACTCATAAAAGAATGAGCAATTACTAACATAGTAAGTACAACTCAATGAGCATAAATAGGAACTCACATAAGAACACTAATTTCTATTACCACATCAACCAAAATTACACTGTATAATTGATCATATTCAAGATATCATCTAATAATCAAGAATAACTACATAAAATGTATCACTTTGAAATAGGTATCGAAGATAAACCGATTGTAAAAGAAAGGCATAAATCCTCATCACATGAAATAAACCACACATAATCTTCATAAAATATTAGTTGTTTTCCAACTACAATAATAAACACATTCCAACTTACATGTACAGAGTATATAAAAAATATGCAAACCGAAATAGCGGGACTACTTAAGGATTAAAGCAAAATTCCTCGATATATAGATTATTCTCGTTAACAAATACCAAAAATCAAAGAGTACAAACGTTACAAGCCTATTCCAAATATTAGTAACAGAGCACCAACAAAAAAATTTGGGACAATTACACATTTACGTTGTCGGCCTATATTAGTACTCACACAGACAACATATATAAACATGGGTTTTTCTAAACCCAAACCACTAAAATTCCCCAAAAAAGCGGACAACATCCAACTTGAGACAAGATTTACAATCACATTACAAACCCTTATCATATATATTACACAGAAAACCAAATAACCAATTGCATGTAGTGCGATTCACTAGAACAGGGTTTTCATGTATTGTACAAAAACATACCTTGAAAGCGGGAAAATGGGGCCTTGTTGTTGCGAGTCTTGTGTTGCAGTGGGCAAGCGAAGGAAACACAGGATGGAGTTCGCAGAGACACGGCGCATGTGCGGCGAAGTTACAGTGACTTTTCGTGTTCCAAGGAGTGGCGTGTTTGTGAAGATGAAGAACCAAATAAGCTGATTGCATGTATGTTGTGCGATTCACTAGAACTGGGGTTTTCATGTATTGTACAAAAACTTACTTTGAAACGGGAAAATGGGGACTTGTTGCGAGTCTTGTGTTGCAGTGGGCAAGCGAAGGAAACCGGGATGGAGTTCGCCGGGACACGGCGGCGACTTTTCGTATTCCAAGGAGTGGTATGTTTGTGAAGATGAAGAAGCGAAATGAATTTATTATGAGACGTGGCGATGCGGTTTTTGAGGGTGTAGTGGATTAATTTTTAGGCGGTATTTTTTCAAGTTATTTTGGCATTATCCAATCAAGCAAGAAATATGATATTGAGTAATTTATTAGTTAAGCTTTTATTCATTTTTTAGAAATTAGCACCGATATTTGACAATTGTTATCACGGATAAAAACACAACACAATATCAAAATGATGTTAAA
Source organism: Paraleonurus japonicus (assembly GCA_030762865.1). Lineage (NCBI taxonomy): Eukaryota > Viridiplantae > Streptophyta > Magnoliopsida > Lamiales > Lamiaceae > Paraleonurus > Paraleonurus japonicus. The sequence continues at coordinate 22,573,954 of CM061054.1, forward strand.
GAATAGAACATTAAGAATTAAAAATTAAATCCTAAAATTTCAAATTAAAATGCGATTCTTAAAACAACAACAATCTTACAAATTACTTACTAGGAAATCAAATTAAAAGGTACGCGCCTAAAAGAGCAACAATCTTGAAAAATACTATCCAAATTAAAAGTACTTCCTAAAACAAAGAATAATAAATGATACTAGAAATAAGACCACTACAACACTCATTGAATGGTTCATTTATTAATCTCTACGAGAGAGAGAACCATTTATATAGACTAGTTGATGCACAAGAGTTAGAGGTTTGTGCTGTTTGATGAGTTGAAGCTTGATCTTGGAATTTCCGAATTATTATTGCGCGGGGGAGTAAATGACCTTCTTTGGCGAGTCAAACTACCTTCTCGACTAACACCGTGCTTTGTGATCAATGGTGACACAACTTCATCGTCCTCCGAGTCATCCACCACGATAGTGTTTCGTTGGGGACGGGGACAGGGTGACATGGTTAGAACGTGTTCCATCGCTAATCTCAATTACTTCAACTATGGTTAATGGATCAATGGCCGGTTCTGAGAATCGGTGAACAACTCACTCATACAAGCTATGAACGGTTCCCCTTCGTGAAAGTATGCCGCCGCAAGTCGATCACGCTACACCAACACACATATATATTAGCAAATTAAAATTTAAATGATATATGACCCATAGAAGTATATGTATATATATATATATATGTATATATATTCACCTTAATCATCATTAACCACTACTTCTTGGTTGCAATAATCTTGTTTCTAGTTTTGTCCTAATGCACATCTTTAGTGGCTATGCATTTGTTGAAAGTTTCGTATCTGAATTAGAAACATGAGATGAACTTGTGCCTCTTCAAGCGAGAAATTATTAGAAAAATTCTCATTGATGGTGCCCAATTGACATAGCGATTGCATGAAAATTCAATGCATCACGACCATCCTAGTTTCTTTGTTGCTTTTGCTGAACCAATGTGTTGATGAACAATGATTCCATTTCAAATGTCCAAATACTATCAAAAAAATTTCATTTTACGGAGGTATGCGTGTTGGTGCCATTGACTACAACAAAGGTTTGAATGAAGGGTTTTTGATGAGCACTTACGGTTGTGTATAATGGCTTTTAAATAAGCCTATTACTATCCAATAGAAGACAAATTCTGGAAAAGTAGACATGACCAATGCTTTGAATGACAATTTCGTGAGATTCGTATGCAAATTTAAAGTGGAATATATGTACATGGTCAAAGTGGTAGTAATGTATTTGTATCAGGCTATTTCAATAGGGGTCAAATGCGTACAAAAGTGGTAGCAATAATCAATTTAAAAATCCAAGAAAAATACAATGCAAATATCACTTTTCGCCGATTACAACACTTCCCCAAGCAATAACTGGACAACCCAAAGCGGATAAGGTTGTATTTGGACAACACAAAACTAATAAAACTAACCAAATAAAATCAGATTAAAATTTTACGTACAACACACGTATTAAATCTCATAACCAACACAAAAGCAAAGATGTGATGAGTTCCACTTTCCTAGTAGACTCGGCCAACAACAAACGTAACATAGACTAGGTGCCCTATCATCATCTATAAGATAGTAGGACGATTTCCTCGTGACATCTTGTGTAGTCCGTCGACGCATTTGGTCCGGATGAGAGTGTAGTGGTTGATTGCAACACGAGGAACAAGTACCTACTTGCGCCTTTAGATTATGAAGTTACGGAATGTTGGACACGAGGGTGTACATTATTGTTACGTGCATCATCACACCACAAAAATGTCTCTTGTGCTTGCCATTTAGTGGACAAATGAAGTACCTTCGTCTTTACGGGTGCATGGAATTGGGTCCGGCGCGGCGTCGGATCATTACACCATTGGCACAAAATCATTCGGTGGTCATTTTGCATCGTAGACGGGGTCATTGTTGCTGATAATAACAAAAAAAAACCAAATGATGAAACAACAATGTTCGGTTTCAAATTTCTAATTACACAAACATGTAAATGACCACACAAAATAAACTCGGTATCTCAATACGAAATCGACATAAAAGAATTAAATTCATAACACATAAAAATTCATTACATAAAAAACCAAGTTTGTACAAAGAAAATAAAACAAACATTTGTCTAAGATGAAGATTGATACTCTTCGAACATAGAAATAGACAATTGTTCGCGGAGTTGGGTCCATTGAGGAGATGTCTCGACTCAAATCAACAAATTCTACATTCTCCTCGTAAACAAGGTATTTTTTTGCGGGACCACCGATCAAACTCTTCTTCACATGGGTCAATCGGCATCATAGATCGAATACAATTGTGGAGCAGAAGCAAGCCATAATTAGTCTAACTTGGGTTTTGATCGGATAGTACGCAGCAATCCTAAGAATCCCAAACTGCATTTTAAGGACACCAAAAGCATGTTCTATGACATTGCGTGCTCTAGTGTGTCGCATGTTAAAGTGCTCTTGGTGATTAATAGGCCTCTGTGAAGGACCCCATTCTTTTAAATGATATCATTAGCCTCGGTAGGGGTGAGAAAACTCTCACTATTAACATACCCATTGTCGCATAGGTAATAGTTTTCTAGGACAAGATTAACAAATATTATTTTAAGCGGATGTGCATATTATCTACATAATTAAAGTTTCAAATAATTAGAATTAGAAATTTTAAGGAATAAAACCAAATACCCTTTGGAACTTTCAATCCATACGGTCTCAAGGCGGCATTGTGAAGGATTCTACAATCAGTGTCGACCCTTCCCACCTCGGCGGGACATACACAAACCGCATTTCATGATCACAAACTCCTAGGACATTAGTGGATATGTGGCCTTTCCTTGTTCTAAATCGAGGTTTATCGATAGACGGGACATGGACATCAATGTAGGTGCCATCCAAAGCCCCTAAACAACCCTATTTTTAAGAAAGATATAATTAAATTTTTAAGCTGTATTGTATGCCTAATACTAAATCATGAGCTTATGATTTGTTTTCTTTACCTTAAACCATTTCCAACGTTGATTTGTTGAATTCTCGGGCACGAGAGTGGGAGTAACCAAAAATAGGTTGTGAAGTTTTAAAATTGCTTTAAGAACGAGGTGAACACAGGTCAAAGCAGTCTGCCCCGGACCTCTCGTATTCAAATTTCACTAGAGTTTTTCTTTGATGAGCTAAAATAGATAAAAAAATTGAAACCCGTACTTCACGCCTAAATACTTATGGTCCACTAACCCTCCAAAGCGCCTCAATAAAAAAACAAAGATGTGCAAAAGTGTTTCGGTTCATTCGTAACTTTGCAACACAATTTGAATCACGTAGTGAATACAACCTGTTCAAACGATTAATTTGACGAGGAATTTTATCTAACATCGTGTATTGTTGAACATTGACAACACGTCTTCTAACCCTCCTATTGTCTTCATTAAGCACACAATGTTTTATAATACGAATAATGATTGATCGGAGTAACATCTCTTCTAGTCAAAAAATACCCCAACACGTTTTCTCATTGCATTCGACAACATAGTGATTGTTATCTGCAGTGTGAAGACAATGATAACATCATAAATTCAAAGCATAGTTGGCTGTCAAAATTCACATAAACAGAGTATTACGAAATAGGGAGTACACGAAATATAAAAATGTATTATACAGCTGCATATATTTTTAACACCCAAGTTATGAAATTCAGATCGCGTAAGAGGTAAACACATACTACTAAAATAGTCAAAAGAAAGGATGAATTTGATATTCCCAAATGAAGTGCATAGTTGGGCAACAAACCTGTTACGTATTTTTCAAATAAACAGATGCATATCATACAATGAACAACCACAAAAAAATCAGCTAAAAAAAGGGTAAACAATGCGTAAGAACGAAACACCGAGTCAACGCATATCATAATATATAAACAGGGTAGAGATCGACAATGGTAGACGCACTGTAGGCAAATCTTATCATTAATTACATAGTAACGAAAGAAACTAACCTTGACTTCTATTATTTAGTAGATTTTTAACAAATTTGAGGTGTACTTGACTCCGATTAACCGAGAAGGGAATAGCATACACTTGTGGTAAAGTCGATTCGCCTCGGCGATGGAGGATGGAAATTCAGGATTGGAAATCGCTGCTCGTTATGTCGCCAAGGTCTAGGGTTTTCAATTTTTTTATAACACAAAGCTAATTTGGAGGATGAGGGAAGGGTATTATCGATTTTTGAACATTTGTTTTCGGAGGATGAACAGTGCCGTGAAAAGTAATCGGAAGGAGGGGTGCTCGATGGGTTTTGTGAATGGCTACAAGTGTTTGTCGAGTTTTCGTTAAAAGAACCGAGGATTTTAACGGGCCATTGAGTTAAATTTTCTGTTCTACCAAACACAAGAATAGGCAATAAAGTTTTTTTTTTTTCGTGGGTCTTTTCGTGTCTATCAAACAGGCCCTTAGTCTATTATGGTGATCGTGGTTTTGAGAATTCTATTAAACCTTTATACCCTGATCAATTTGTACTTGTCTTGAGCAGCCTTTAGCAACATGATTAATTTCATCAAAGGGCTAATTACATCAATCCATACCTATAAATATCTATAAACCTATTATTACTTTTTCCAATACAAACTACTTTTTCACTCATACACGAATACAATATAATAATACAATATCAACCACTCTTACACATTAATTTGACATAAAGTAAAATCCCACCCTACTCAAATCCCAATAGAAACACACTTTAACTATTCATCAAGGATTTTAACTATTCATCAAGGATTTCAAACTCGGGATTCTAGAGTCATGACTCTCGATGAGAATCACGATTTGAAACGAATATCCGACGTCGCTCGCTCGGGCCAGCAAGAAACGGCGGTTGCAAAACAATTTTTGCTTAAGAGAGAACATTATTTTTACTTTTTATAGTGCAGGAAAACTAACTTCCATGCACGTGACTATCATACGTCTATTTTACTAATACAAAGAATACAACTTGCCGCCAATATTGATAGTTACAGGACCATTTCTTCAACTGGGCTTGAATTACTCTTGATCACCATCTGCTACTCGTTGGCCCATTTGCTGTGAACTGGCCACATTCTCAGATTGGGCTGCGGCCTTAATTTGTGCTCGCCGCATACGATTATATGCGTTTTTGAGTTCTTTACCTTTGCTCCTATCATTCCCCCTTCTTCACGAACTTCCTTGTCCTCAAGGATGAAATTTGGAAATCGGTCCTTTATCTCTTGCATGTTTTCCCATGTCGCTTTTTCTGTTGGTAAATCTTCCCACCCAATGAGAACCTCCGAACAAAACCTCCCGCTTTGTTTTAATTGCCGATAATCTATTGCCCTTGCTGGTCGAACTACTAATGCTCCTTCATTAGTTACAGCAGGTAACATATTTGCTGCGATTTCAACATCTCCCAAGGGTTTCTTCAGTTGTGATACACGAGTATTGGTGGGTGGATTTGCGCATCATCAGGTAACTCTAATTTGTACGCCACCTCGCCGATCCAAGCTGCTCTTCCGAATGGCACGTAGTACCTGCTCCCGAGTTTGTATAATGCTTTTGAGACAAAGTCTGCTACCTATAAGGTCTTAACCTTAAATAGGCCTAATCCCCCACGTCGAAAGTTTCTTCTCGTCTGTTTGATCATGGAAGGTCTTCATCCTATTAATTGATCCCTGCAAAATATCTTTAAGTTCTTTTAACAACAAATTACATTCATATAACTCCCGATCAACTTCATCATTTGGTATGTCCCTAGGCGAATAATTGATCGAGATGGGGTGGAGGCCGACCGTAAACCAACTTGAATGGGGTGTGCATAGTTGAGACATGGAACATAGTATTGTACTAGTACTGCCCACGGTAAGAATGACTCCCATTTCTTTGGATTTTGATGGACGTAGCACCGTAAGTATTGTTCAAGGGTCCGGTTTGTCACTTCGTTTGCCCGTCAGTTTGTGGGTTATAAGCGGAGCTCATAGCAAGACGGGTACCCTGCATTTTAAAACATTTATTCCAAAATTACTTAAAAATATGCGGTCCCTATCGATAACTATTGAACGCGGCACTCCATGGAGACTAAAGGAATGAAGTGCCCATATTTGGTGAGGCAATCGACTACTACTAAGATTCCGTTTTATCCGTTCGATCGTGGCAACCCTTTAATGGAATTCATAGTGACGTCTTCCCTGATTATTTCTGGTATTGGCAATGGTTGCAATAAGCAGCTGGGTCTTCTTGAATCAGTTTTGGCTTTCTGACAAATATCACAACTTTGTACATAGTTGCGAACAGCCCCTTCCGTTCCTGGCCAAACAAAGGTGGAGGCGAGTCGTGCCCAAGTCTGATATACCCCTGAATTGAATCGTGGAAATGTTGCAATAAATGGCCCCTTAAATTTCCAGCAGCTGGAACCCACACCATTCCTTTTAAAAATAGCAACTGATCGCGCCTCTCATAATCATCTATCTCTTGATCATTTTTTTCCATATCTTGCCGAATTGCTAATACTTCAAGATCAGCTGCTGTTGCTTCCCTAATTTGGTCCCATATGGCCCAAGCTGGCCCTGTTAATGCACATATTTCAGACTCCCCATGCCTTCGTGAAAGAGCATCGGCAACAACGTTTTGTTTATCCAGTCTATATCGTATGTCAAAATCGAATCCCATGAGCTTGGCTGCGAATTTCTGCTGTTCCAGCGTAACGATTCATTGCTCTAACATGTATTTTGAAGGTTGCTGGTCTGTGATGATACAAAACCTGCGACCAAGGAGATATGGCAGCCACAACCTCTCCGCCTCTTCTACCGCCATCATTTCTTTTACATATGTGGACCACTCGCTTTCTTGGCTCCCAAGGCTTTACTCAAATAGGTTAGGGGTTGACCCTCCTGAATGGGAACGACTCCAATTCCGATATCACTTGCATCCGTATGAACTTCAAACGGTAATTGAAAATTAGGCATGCAAGTACGGGTGTAGTCGCCATTGTTATCTTTAACTGCTCGAAGCTTGCTGCCCTTCTCAGTCCATTTAAATCCCCCTTTTTTGTCATATCAGTTAGTGGCCTTGCTATAGACCCATAATTCTTGACGAACGTCCGATAATAACCGGTTGGACCCAAGAATCCTCTCAATTCAGTGATGTTCGTTGGTTTGGGCCAATCTTGCATAGCTCGAATTTTGCTGTCATCGACCGTAACCCCTTCTCTTGTTACAATATGCCCGAGGTATTCTATAGAAGTTTGGTGAAGCGTGCACTTTGATTCCTTGATATAGAATTCATGCTCCTGCAAAATTTTCGACACACAGACGTAGAAGTAAAATATGATCAGCCCTGTTTTTGAGTATATAAGAATATCATAAAAACAAGTATGGACTTCCTAAGATAAGGCTCGAAAATTGTATTCATGGCACTTTGAAATGTAGATGGGGCATTGCAAAGCCCAAAGGGCATAACCAAATACTCATAATGCCCGTGTTGAGTGTGGAATGCTGTTTTGTGTATGTTGCCGTCTGCTACCCGGATTTGGTGATGCCCGGCTCGAGAGATCCGGTTTGGTAAAGTATGTCGATCCTCCTAATTCATCCATCATACATCAATAGTCGAATTGGAAAGCGATCTTTGACGGTTGCGGTGTTTAATGCTCTATAGTACGTGCAAAATTGCCACGTTCCTTATTTCTTTTTACTAATAGGATCGGTGATGAGAACGGGCTCGTACTAGGTCGGATCAACCCTTTATCCAGCATTTCTCGCACTTGACGTTCGATCTTTGCCTTTTGGAAATGTGCATATACGTAGGGATGGACGTTTATGGGTTGTGATTCGTCTTTTAATGGGATATATGTTGGAACCACCGGATCACCGACTCTATGTGATTATCTAATTCGAGATCACATGCATAAAACGCAGCGGAAATAAATCATACCTCTTCACCTTAATAGGTGAAGTCGGGCGATTCTAAGGTCGAAGCTGGGGTCTAGGATGAGCCACGAACCTCACGATCTTCCCGCCGTATTCCTATTCCTTTCCCTTGGACGCCGAGTGGTCGACGATCCTCCAAAGAATCGAATCTGTCTCTCTCGATCTCACGTTTTTCACACGTCTAGAGGCTCACGATGTAGGGTTTATTTATAGGCTACAACAAGGACCCTAAGGAGGAATTAGGGTTGGGCCTCCCGATAGGCCTAAATGTCACGTGTTCAATCCGAAAACTCAACTTAAGCCCATCAATTATAACTCGGTCCACTAAAGAGTTATAATTGAATTAAATCCTAATCCCATATTATAATATGGGCTCCTTTATTATGTGTACGTTTATTTCCCGTGTTTAAGATATCGAATGTCCATAAATTAATTAAATTCGACAACTTAATTAATTTATATCTAATTCTAAGAGTAGTACCACTCATCTTTATTATTATATCGGATTAAATCCACTGCGGGGGTTTACATAATAATTTTTATGAGCTCCTCAAGGGGACATCATCCTAAATAATTAGGACACGGATTCCTTCTATAATCAACAGACACCATATAAACGGTGTTATCTCCCAATTCACCGAGCCTATTGATTTAATAAATCCCACTCATTGGTAAATCAAAGAAATATACACCGAGTACACGTGCCCATTATTATATAGGGATTAAGAAGACATATATCCATAATAACAGAGGTCTTGTTCTTTTATATAGTCGGTACAAATTGAACAACCTCATATGGTCCTGCTCAATACATACAAAATGTACTAGTGCAATTTTATAGTCAAGATAGACTAATACCAAATTACACCACAACCGTTCAATGGTTTGTCCAAATTCATCTTGGTTGTGAGCTCTTATTTATAATCTATAAGGAACCGATAGCATGATCTTCGTGTGATACCACACACCATGTTATCTACGGTATAGATTAATCTTGACAAAAACAATGATATATGTAACAATCATAAAAAATAAGTATTTTGACCATAAAGAATCTCATATCAAAAAGATGTTCATACAAAAAGCTAGACTTATAGTATACATCCTAACAATATAATGGTCGTATGTTTGCTTTGGCGGTATGCCTTGAGGATCTGCAAAAATGGAGAAAATTCAATTAGCAATTTTGTAAGTTCAATAGGATGGTTCCCCTTATTAACTAAAGAATCTGTTGAAGCCTTTTCAATTTGCACCGCCGCCGCCTCATTCGTTCAATGCTTTTAAACCCGACTTCTTTTGGTTGTTCTTCAATTCCGGACATAAGTTTAATAACCTCATCATTCCTTCTCGGTTGTTTGTTACTACTCTCCCTAGCTTCTCTAGCCATTGCACGCCTAACACCAAATCACGTCCTACCAAAGGTAATGCAAATAGGTCGGCTGTCAAGACCACCCCTTGTATCTTAACTGGAACGTCTGGGTATTGCATAATGCAATTAAGTCCCTCGCCATTTGCAACTCGAACCTTGAAGGGCTTGACATTTCTTGTAGTCAATTTGAGTCTTTCGGCAAGTTTCATATTGATAAAATTGTGAGAAGAGCCATTATCGATGAGAACTACGAATCGATGTTGTTTAACCCAAGCGTTGAATTTCAAGGTTTGGGGTCCATGTATCCCAGTGATCGCATGCTGAAATTTCAGCTGATGTGTGCTCTTGTTCGCTCTCAGTTTCGTCTGATTTCTGCTTCATGACCCCAGGTTCGATCAAGAAAGCTTCCTTGATCTTGCAACGGTGTGTAACAGTAAAGAAATTGCAGAAGAAAATAGTACGAAATACGGAGAAATGGGAGAATAATTTCAGAGATTTGATTTCACAATCAGTTTCAAGATAGTGGAGCACGTACAGAGCATGGCCATGAAATAGGCTTTGAAGGGAAAAAGCGTAAAACAACTAAATAAAACGCTGACGCGTTCTAACAAATTTAGGGAAAGGAAAACGATGCCGCTTTTGAATAACAAAAACGGGATTCAATTATTCAGCAATCCTCCAACCAGACGCAACTTCAACAACGGTAATTCTCTTCAACACTTTCAGTCGTAACAACTTCCCCCTGTTACTTTTTGCTTGTCCTCAAGCAAAGAGCTGAGGAAACTTCTTCTGAAATTCATCATAGTCCTCCCACGTAGCTTCCGCATCTGGAAGATGAGACCACCGGACCAATACTTGAGCTGCTGCTGCCTTGCCTCGTTTACCAACCTTCGAGCTAGAATATTCAGGGGCTGAAGAATTACTCTGCCATCCTCGTCCATCTTAGGTAACTCTTGAACTACAATGTCTGCATTTCCTATTTTCTTTTTCAATAGTGACACATGAAAAGTAGGATGCACTTTTGCTGAAATTGGTAGTGCTAGTGTATAAGCAACAGGGCCAACCTTAGCACTAATCTGAAAGGGACCAGCAAACTTAGGGCTCAACTTCCACATGTGGCTCTTGTGCAAAGTTTTCTGTCTATAGGGTTTAAGCTTCAAATATACCCATTCTCCCACCAAGAACTCCCTCTCTGTCCTGTTCTTATTAGCAAACTGCTCCATTCTTTCTCTAGCCTTTTGTAGATTTTTCTTCAATATTTGCACCATACTTTGCCTCTCCTGTCTCTTCAACACTTTGGACAGAATGCTCCAAATATGAGTTAAAAGTGAGCATTAATGGCTTCTGTCCATATAAAGCTTCAAAAGGGGATATTCCGATTGAAGTGTGAAAATTGGTATTATACCAATATTCTGCCATAGGTAACCACTCAACCCATTTTTAGGGTTTTGCCCAGTCATGCATCTCAAGTACCCCTCCAGACATTTGGTTTAATCCCATCTAAGCGAAGGGTATAGTAACTGCATCCCGCAAAGGGTTTGAATTCAATAGGATTGATTTTGGTTATTTGACTTAATCTTCTGGGATGTGGATTCAATGGATTCTGGAATATAAGAATATGTTATGATGAGTATAGTAGTTGAACTTAGAAACTCTTATGTTTCAAAAATATTGGAGTTGATTAAATATCTTCAACTGCATCAATAACCGGTGGTGTTTGTGATTCAGGGGAGCCAAAGGCAATCCCATGGACTGTCGCTACACCTTTTAAAGCTGCTGCTGATGGTTGGTGCCACATGGACATTCGAGAAGGTGATATAATTGCTTGGCCTACTAATCTTGGGTGGATGATGGGTCCTTGGCTTGTTTATGCGTCGTTGCTAAATGGGGCTTCAATAGCTCTTTATAATGGATCTCCTCTTGGTTCTGGATTTGCCAAGTTTGTGCAGGTAATATTGGAACCTTTATGTTCCTTGTCCCTATCAAAGTTGGCCTGGTTTGCATTGTATATGAAGAAATAAGAGATAATAGCTATTTTTGTAATATATATAGATATTTTAATGTAATAATGTAGTGCATCCTAATTTTTGTTCAAAGCCACTACTTTGGGGCCTGCTCCTTGGAGGTCAAAAATGTCTTGGGATGATGCTTTACCAGGATTGTGGGTGTTTCTTTCAGTTATTAATGATATGAGTGCAGGGGCATATTGCATGCTAGATCAAACTATTAAAGAGATGAGTCATACGACTATTGATATTAGAACTTCTCTTCAAAACTTAGCCATGTCTGCTACTTTATTTACTTACACGAATTACAAACATCAATTATAAAGCATTATACCAATATCTAACTAAATCTGAGGCATATCATAATTGTTAACTAAGAAATGAAGGTAAATATTTGTTTATCCCCAATTGAAGCTTGAGAGTGTGGATCCATTCCCTGCATTCAAACTGTGAATCAACATTAAGAACACTTCATGAATAAAACAATTAATAAGCTAATAAAAAAAGTTTGTAAAGAGAAAAGTGGGAATATCTATATAAATAGTTTTTGATTTCTGATACGTAGATTAACAGGATTTTTGACAATAGTTGTGAATCTTTAATTGATATATGGGATAGGATTAAATTTTTAAGTTGATTTGTGGCCCTTAAGTCAGGGTTCTTTTGGGGGAATATCTTTGTCAGATGTAGCTAGGAATTGGTGTTTGCTTTTAGTTCTCTTCTTTGTAAAAGTAGGGATTTCTCTTCCCTAATCTTTCTTAGCAATTAAGTTCTGTTTCTTATCAAAAAAAAAAAAAAACTTAGATTAAAATAGTTTGACTTTGTGTTCTGTCTTTGAACTGTTCTTACATCCAATGGAATTCTTCAGGACGCTAAAGTAACAATGCTGGGAGTGATCCCTAGTATCGTGAGGGCATGGAAAAGTGCGAACTCTACAACTTCGTATGATTGGTCAGCCATCCGGTAGGTGGTATTATTTTCTCTAATCACATGTTCTTAGCAGGGCGTTACCTCATTCTATTTTCTCCTTGACTTGAATTGTTTTGCTTATACATTTTTGGTTGTGTATATCTGAAGATCAGTAGTTTTAAGTCATAGCTCATAGTATAGTAATACTGTTGTGATATGTGGATTAAGGTGCATTCTTCTATGAGACGAGTTAATCTTCTCCAATCCTTCGAGATAGAAAACTGAAATCTGGATACTTAATTATTAGGCTGGAAGACTTTAACTTGCTGAATCAGTATTCAAAATGACGTTGCATCACTGAAATAAAGCACTAAACCAAATAAAGCAGTTCCCTTTGTTTGATACCATACACAACCCCACATGCATGCCATAAAATTAAGATAATGATTTCTAGTTGGCAAACTGTATTTTATCTCCTAAACTCGGCTTTGCTTATAAAGATTGTAAATATTTGTTTGGAATATGTTGGTAAACAGTTACAGACTATCAGCATGTTAGTTTATTTTTATTTCATTTTCAAATTTCCAGCACTTCTGAGAAAAACTTTTCACTAAGTTGTGTAAATAAAATAGATTTTGAGAATGAAAGTGATATATTTTTCTGATGAAAAGTAGCAAAACAGACGCATTTACAGAGAGACAGATATTACATCAGATATTTAATTTTGCCACTACTCTTATAGTAAGCTTTCACTATCTTTACACCCTATATATAGCTTAATAAATTTATAAATCTCTTATAGTTGCTTTGCATCAACTGGTGAGGCGTCTAATGTGGATGAATACCTCTGGTTGATGGGTAGAGCTCGATACAAGCCTGTTATTGAATACTGTGGTGGCACTGAAATTGGTGGTGGATTTGTTACTGGTTCATTATTACAGCGTCAGTCTCTAGCAGCCTTTAGCACACCGGCCATGGGGTGCAGTCTGTTTATTCTTGGAGATGATGGTTTCCCAATCGTAAGCAACCTGAAACCTTGATCTTGCAGCAAAGCATATTGAAGTCTTCATAACTTTAGTTGTCCATGGCATAAACTTCTTGATTCCTTGAGGATATCATTTCTCTTGTTGACTAAACTAATTCCTGCACAATTAAGAGTTTTTAGTTCCAACTTTTTCAACAGCCCTGTCAAGTTGTTCAACCTGCCTTCTAAGAAGTTGAATCCCTCCTTAGACAAAGGTTTTGTTGAGGATATTAGACTATATTTATCAACCAACTCAACCCCACCTCTTAATAAATTATTTATTACTCTCTCTTCCACATAGACAACCTACACTACAACCCAATCTCAATTTTTTCATACTTTATTAATGACCCAACCCAACCTAAAACAATTGTTATTTAATACTCCCTCCGTCCGGAGTTAGGTTCATATGTGAAGTGGCACGTTGTTTAAGAAAACTTAAATTAATGTAGGAGAGAGAATAAAGTGTTAAGGGTATTTTGGGTGGTTATATGAGATAAAGTGTAGGAGAGAGAATAAAGTGTAAGGGTATTTTGGGTGGTTATATGAGATAAAGTGTAGGAGAGAGAATAAAGTTGAATAAAGTAAGAGTGGTATTTTTGAAATTTAAATGATATTGTGAGGGTGTAGTTTATGGAGGGTATTCCACTTAAGGGCGTGAAGTTAATTGTGGGACATCCCAAAAAGGAAAGCGTGAAGATAACTCCGGACGGAGGGAGTACTTACATATTATCTATTACCAGTTTTATTATATTTAAAAGATGTAAGAAATATATTAGATTGTTGATATTCAAATTTCATGTTAAAAAGAGATTGAAAATTTGGATAATCTTGAAAGTTTGAATAATTTGGGGAGTTTGAAAAATAATTTGAATAACTTAGATCCATGATAAAAATTAAAAGAAAAAAAGAATATAAAAATGTGATTCAAATATTATCAATATTAATCTCTATTTATAAAGGGAAAAATATAAATTTTGATACATTATATAGGTAGTATCTCTAAAATAAACATTTAAAAATATTTAATAAAAATATTTAACAAACATAGTCTGAGAACCAAGTAATAAACAAGTCCACAACCTGGGGTCAGATGGCCAAGCGGTTGTTCAACCAAGTATTAATTTTGAATTTTTTTAAAATTTACTTTGTCTGTAGTGATGACCGGTCGTGGAAGACCTTTAATAAACATAGTCTTAACTAATTAATGCTAAACATAGGATAGTCTAATTTCTCCTAGGACAATCTCATGCTTAATGAAAGCTTTAATAATATACAAATGCTTCATGCAGTTCTGACTTACAGTTTTTATACATCTTCAGATGGGATTCTGTGAATGCACTGATGTGTGTTCCTCATATGGTTTCACTTATTGCGATGATTGTAGTTGATGTTTACCTGAATATTCTTTCCTCAGTTTGAGGACTTTGTCTTGCTTTGTACTGATGGTAACATGTTAGACCCCGTACACAAAAGGTTGAACATTACCCATCCCCTCTTTCGAACAACTGTAAATGTCCATAAATTTGGGATGTACTTCGCATAACCACTGGTCTGAGTATCTCATTTAATTCCTTTCCCATTTGTACAAAAATGAAAATCTACCATCTTAATGGCATTTCCTGTGGTAGTCTGGACTTTTCCTTCTCCTATCATAGATCATGTTTCATTAGTGTGTGTGTTCTCCAAGTCTGAGTGCGTTTCTTCAATTGCTTTGTTTGTCTTGTAAAAAACAGTAGTACCAATTGGAACTTCTTACAGGACATTCACAGTGGAGTTTCCCATTGTGTGTGTGTGTGTGTGTGTGCACGTGTGTTTTTCCCTTTTAATATAATTAAGAAAGAAAAATAACTGTTCCCTTCTCTTTGGTGGCAACTCAGAATGCTTTCTTGGCATTGCCTCTTCCACTACCTATAAAGCATGATTCAACACCTGCTGAAAAATACGTTGCTGCCTTTTGTTGTATAATCCAAATTCTGATATATCTTTATTGATGATGATTTATCTTGATTTGCATATTATTGTGTACATCAATTTAGCGTGAAGAAATAACTGCTTTTCTTAACAAAATGAGACATACATCACTTGGTTGGTGTCTGTGCTAAGCATTTTTCGTTTTCATTTCAATTGGTGCTTTGGTATATTTCTGAATGTTGGTGGCAGCAGATGTGATGACTTTTATGATATTTTCTCATGCAAGAGATTATTTTAATATCATCAATTTAGATTGACAACACTGCAAGATGACGAAGAGCTGTGCTATGTAGGTTGCGAAGCCTAGGTTTTGCGGATGGAGAATTAGAGATGGTAGAATAGATTCCATTCATACAGAAAATTATTCAGGAAAGGGTCGATACAACGTACAAGCATTTAATAGTTGAATAAAAAAACAAAATTAAAACCAGGTATTATTTGGTAGGGTGAAACTAAAGAATTAGTCCTCCTGAGAGAAAGATAGTTGCAGGTGATCTAATGTTTGTCTGCAGTTGAGATATAGCAACTATTATGCTGTCAAACTACCGGCCCTCCCACCACCCCCACCAAAAAAATAATAATATAATAATAATTTAATTAAATTAAATTAAATTAAATTAATAATAATGATAATCTATTATACTGCCCTAGTCATAACATAGTCTATCTTCATTAGGTAGGGGGTAAAACGTTTGAAGCACAAAAAATAGGAAAAGATTTCAAAGTTAAAATGTTAGTAGAATGGACAAATTTGGGAAGTCATCTTCACAGAGAAGAAATCTAAGGTTGGCACATATTATGACTGTAGTCTGTTGAAACTTTTACCAAATTATAATCCTGCTTTCTTTTTTTCCTTTTTGATTTGTTGTGAAGCCACAAGACTCTCCTGGACTTGGTGAACTAGCCCTCGGTCCGCTCATGTTTGGAGCATCTACCACTCTACTGAATGCTGAACACTATGATATTTACTTCAAGCACATGCCTGTATGGAATGGGAAGGTGAACGAACAGCTAATCTATTGCTTCCTTACGTCACTTACGTTACTAAACTAGTGCTCTGTTTTGTTTTCCTTTTCCTAACAGGTTCTTAGAAGGCATGGGGATCTCTTTGAGCGCACTTCGACAGGATACTACCGTGCACATGGTCGTGCTGATGATACTATGAATCTTGGTGGTATAAAGGTGTGTAGAGCTGGATATAAATTCCTTTATCATTGAGGTGGTTGTGGGAATTGCATATAAGGGCCATCTCTAGAGCTCTGGATTTAAATGAGCATCAGTACTCAGAATCAATGATATCAAAGATCATTAAAAACTCCTTTAAATGTTAAGCTTAGTTACACGAAGAACCAATGAAGTAGTTCCTACAATTACCCCCAAAGGTATTTATTACAAAAACTAGTTGAGGTGTGTATTATCGTATAAACGACTCCCTCAACTGGACACTTTTCAATTTGCTAGATAACAATTTTTTTTTTTTTTTAAGAATTGGTTAAACCTCAATGTAAACTTTGAAAATATTGCATGATTATAGGCACTGCACGACATATATGCTCTGGCCCAGTTTTCAATTTGCTAGATAACAATTTTTTTCTAAGAAATTGGTTAAACCTCAATGTAAATTTTGTAATTATTGTGTGATTATAGGCACTGCACGACATATATGCTCCGGTTGGCTTATTATCTTTGGATTTATATACAGACAAACTGCTGATGACTCTTTGCGTTCTGGATTCAGGTTAGCTCTGTCGAGATTGAGCGCATCTGTAATGCAGTGGATACTGATATCCTAGAGACAGCAGCAATTGGGGTGCCGCCTGCTGGAGGTGGACCCGAGCGGCTAGTAATTGCTGTTGTGTTAAAAATCCTGACAAACCATCGTTGGACTTAAGTGATCTAGTGGCATCTTTTAATTCAGCGCTTCAGAAAAAATTAAATCCTCTATTCAAGGTACGATATACAGGACTGCTCTCCTTATCCTTAGCTGCACAGTTTAATGTGCCGTCTACGGTGGGTGGTTTCATGATTTAAGGCTCACCATCTGATATGTGTACTCTCCATTTCTCGACCTTTTGCCTAAGAAAGTGCAGCATTTATTCTTTTTAGTTTTAAGTAGGTCTTGCGTGAGACTATCTCACGGTGAGACAAAACATTATTTGGAAATAGTATTTTAACACTTTGGAAGAAATGAGTGTTAATTTGTGCCAGTTTGTGAACTGTCTCATGGTGAGACCGTCTCACACAAGGTTTTGCCTTAGTTGTTACAAGCTCCATGAATATTGAGCCATCTTTATGGCTAAAACTTGCAGGTGTCTGAAATTGTTCCTGTCGCTGCTCTTCCTAGAACAGCCACAAACAAAGTAATGAGGAGAATTTTACGGCAGCAGATCCCTCAAAGTGATCAAAATTCAAAATTGTGATGCAAAGTATTATACATTTACTTGTGTATTCAGTACATAATTTGGACATACATTTCATGGTATTATTAGAATTACTACATATTTGTATTCCAAGCGTGATCATATTCGAATGACTAGAGTTAAAATAAGATTAATAATTACTAACGCAATGTATTTGAAAACGAGGACATGTTTGCTTCAGCGGTATGGATGTCAATGAGGCAGATTTGTGATGTGTTTGACCTATATCAGGACCTGCCTCGCTGAAAAATATTGGGCAAGGGTGTCTTCCTTAATTTTAAATTAATTTACGTAGCAGCCTGCACAAGATATTGAAATGTTCCTCTTCGAATGAGTCATATCATCAACTATAATGGCTGCATATGTAGGTTGGTAGAAATTTCGAAATGTAATAAACGACAATTTATGCATAAATACTTTGACAATCATTACTCTTCATTCCGAACATCTTCAATTTTTTAATATATATGCAATGGGATGTGTTTGACACATATCCACACGGAATTTTAGTGTTATGTTTCACCGATAGGTTTCACGCTAATTTTTCGATAGATCAACGCTCCGACTCGGGCCGATGATGATGTCTCAACAAGAAAGAGTTTCTTGAATAAAGTATTAAGTTTTCATTTAAACCAGAGAAATACAAAACCAGGTTATATTAAATAACAATGGTTTACAAAGTTACAAAGTTATCGGGCCTTTTTAGAAACAGGTTATTGGGCGAAGTTAAAAGAAAACACAAAAATAAGCCCAATGTAATCGATACTAACATTCTCCTTGCTGGACTTGTTGATTTGCGGCCCTCTTCATGACTCGACGAGCCCGAGTATACGCATGCTTAAGCCCATGTGCCTCGTCTGCATCATTCCCCCTTCCTTCGAGATTGTCCTTGTCCTCAAGCGACGAACTCCGAAACCTCTCCTTCATCATATCTAGATTTTTCCAAGTGTCTTCGGACTCGACAAAGCTTCCCATTCAATTAAAACCTCCCAAATGAAACCTACCACTCCTCTTGACGCGTCGATACTCTAAGGCCTTTGTTGGCCTAAATGTCACATGCCCTTCCTCGGTTGTTGCCGGTAGTCTTTCCGAAACCACGTCACCGCTACCTACTCGCCGCTTAAGCTGCGAAACATGGATGACGGATGAATTTGAGAATCCTCAGCAATGCTAACTCGTATGCCACATCCCCTATTCTTTCTACAACCGATATGGGCCATAAAACCTACTCTCCAACTTGTAAAGAGCATGCCGTGAAACCGAGTGTTGCCTATATGGACGAAGCTTCAAGTAAGTCCACTCCCGGTCGGAATTCCTCTTCTCGTCTGCCTCGATCATATGCTTCCTTCATTCGGTTACTTGATGTTCTCAATATATCCTTTAATTTCTTGATTTTCAAATCCCGCTCACATAATTCTTTATCGATTTCAAAGATTAGGTGAGTTTCCTAGAGGATAACTAACCTAGTGAGGTGGTTGCCGCCCATAAACCACCTCAAAGGGTGAACACTTAGTCAACGCATGATAAGTTGTATTGTACCAATACTCGCCCATGGTACAAACTCCTCCCATCTTTTCGGATTTTGATGGACAAAACACCTTAGGTAATCTTGTTCTAAGGTCCTATTTGTGACCACCGTTTGGCCGTCGGTTTGAGGATGGTAGGCGGAACTCATTGCTAAACGTGTGTCTTTCATCTTAAAAATTTCTTCCAAAAGTTACTAACAAAGATTCTATCACGATCACACTATCGATCTCGACACTCCATGGAGCTTGACGATATATTCCACGAACAATCTTGCAACCAATTTGGCGGTATAGGGATGCACCAATGGAATGAAATGAGCATACTTGATAGCCTATCTACCACCACTAATATCCCGTTGTAACCATTAGATGTCGGAAGACCTTCAATAATGTCCATTATGACGTCTTCCCATAAATATTCAGTGCATCGTAATGACCGTAATAGCCACTTGGTCTTCTCGAATCATATTTCACCCATTGGCAAATATCGTAATAACTCACATATTCTCTAAAGTCACTCTTCATTTCGAGCCATATAAAACGAGGTAGCTAATCGTGCCCATGTTCGTACACTCTTAATGGACCCCGTGCCTGGAATCGTGAAAATGTTGAATTAGTTTAGTACGTAAAGATTTAAATTTGGAACCCATACTTTACCCTTTTAATATAGCAATCCTTCATTCCATTCGTAGTCCTCCTCAACAACCTCATGATTTTGTATTTGGTGTTGCTTTTACGCCACAAATGTGTCATGGTCTCGTAGCTTCTCGAATTTCTTACCATACCGCCCACACAAGACCTATAATGAGCTTAATTTTGGTGCTTCGACTTGACGTGAGAGTGCATTAGTAACAAGATTATGGTTTCACGACCGATAAATGATATCAAACTTAAACCCCATTAATTTGGCCATAAATTTTTGTTGTTACATTGTAATTATACACCGCTCCAACATATAATTCAAAGGTTGTTGGTCCGTGAGTATTCTGAATTTTCACCCAAATAAGTACGGTCGCCACACTCGTAAGGCTTCTATGATATCCATCATTTCTTTCACGTACATGGACCATTCTAGTTTCATAGGACCTAAGGTTTTTCTCAAATATGCTAAAAGTTTCCCTTCTTGGACAAGAACCGCACCAATTTCGGTATCACATGCATCGGTATGAACTTCAAATTACCATGAAGTTGGGCAAAGCTAATAACGGTGTCATCGTCATCGCCTGCTTAAGAGCTTCAAATGTTGTCTCACTTTTCGGCATCCACCGGAAGGCTCCTTTCTTTGTCATCCCTATAAGAGGTCGACAATCACCCCATAATTTTTACAAATTTTTTGTAGCCCAGTGAGCCCGAGAAATCCACGTAACTCGGTTATTGTCTTTGGTTTTGGCCACTTTGTCATGGCTCGAATCTTTGTTAGGTTGACTGCAATCCTATTTTAGAAATGATATGGCCTAGATATTCTACGGTTCTTTTTCCAAATATGCATTTACTCGATTTAACATGGAACACATGCAATGCTAGAATTTTCATTACTTCTTTCAAATGTTTTAAATGAGTTTTCCCAAGATGGTGAGTGGATTAGAATATCATCAAAAATACCAGCATACCGTCTTAATTGTTGCTGAAATATTGTGTTCATGGCACCTTGTAAAGTTGATGGAGCATTGCATATCTTTGAAGGGCATCATGAGGTACTCATAATGTCCGTGGTGAGTCCAAAAATAGTTCTATATATGTCGTTTTCATCCACTTGAATTTGATGGTAACCTCGCTCAGAAATCCAGCTTTAGTAAAATACTTTGAACCTCCTTGTGGCGCCCGGAGGACTCACCCGAAGAAAATGCATTTTAGGTATGAAAGATCAAAATATTTTAATTTAAAGTGGTTCAAGCGTAAGATGACATTATAAAAATACGAGTAATTTTTTTAAAATCAAATTATTTAAGTGCCTCACCATGCTTGTGTGTGACTCGTGTCCTACTCACATTTCTAAGTCAAACACTTACTTAAATAGACATTTGCAAAAATTAATCATCAAGCATGTGATAAAAGTCATAACTAGCTTAACATAACAAAATATAATATAATAGACATATACTAGTCATGCATGCGTATCATTTTAAAATACTAACATAACTTCCTAGTAGTTTTGAACGGACTCGACCACTTGACCTAGTAATCCATACATAAATTAGAAAAGATAAACCATGACATAAGTCCTACTAGTACTAACTTTAGATTTTACTAAAACTTAATTTGTAGTAAATTATTTAGAAGAGTCTACACAAGCAGTCACACGTTTGCCTCGTAGTCATCAGGACTGAAAAATTTAAAGTAATATCATGAGTCTTCCCCGAAGGAGAAGCCCGGTGGGATAACATTTAATAACAATTGCATTAAAAAGACTAATATCATGTGTTGTATCAAGGATTATTTGGGCTCCCAGGACACAGGCCCAGCAACAAGGCCCAACGACCGAGCCGACCAGCCAAGGGGTAATGTCGAGCGGGGAGCTAGGGTCGGGGGCACCAAAGCCGACCCGGGGTTCTTCAGCGGTTCGTGGCCCCCATCTCAAGGCGGCCGAGCGAGATGAGGATCCGGCCGACCAGGTTTCTTGCTAAAGAAGGCTGACCAAGGAGAGCGGACTGAAGCGTCACGGAAGATCGGCTAGTTAAGAAAAGAAATATTGTCGTCACCACGGTAGTTGATGCCAAGCATACCTTGTAATAGGAATAAATATTTTCGGTCGAGAAAATCCTCTTGCCAGTACAGTGGCATGACCAGATTGGATGACCGCCCGGCCTTGGTACGGGCATAGTACTTCCAGCATTAAATGAGAATCCTCTCATTTAATGCACATCCCCAAATTCGGGATTCTAGGGCAACACCCTAGCCCTATAAATAAAGGCTTCAATGCACAATAAATGGATCTTGGAATCCACCCTTAAGACTGGGCTTAACAAACCTAGCAATTCTCTTGTTCTTTATGAGCTTTTTACATTTATTTCCATATTTATTGATCATCATCACCATTGATTGTTCTTGGGAATTTATCATCATAAATTTCACAATCAATATTGTTATTAACCGATTCCTAACCACATACACATTAAATGCTCTCATTTATTTCGGTTAACAACAATTAGAGCTAGAAGGAGGGTGTTTGTCATCTCCCCGCAAATCTCTAAGAAACCCGAAGAACACTCACTGTTCTTCGTCAAAATATCCTTGAAGAACATTCACTGTTCTTCACGCAAAACCCATTCCCACCAAAAAGAAGATTCGATTCTTTTGGAGATGTCAAAGACTGGAAACACCATTTCTATGGGGAAAACCCTACCAACGCTGCATGAATGGAGCCCATTCACGTTCATGAAAATGGACAAGGTGCTGAGGATGTCACCCCCATCGTGGCTACGAGAGAAATCGCTCCCATCCCGCTTCAGAGTACAAACTTCGAGCAAATCCAGACGGCCATCAAGCTTCTTCAAGCTCGAGGTCACGAACTCGAGGCTACCAACCCAGGTCCATCGACGGTTCCCCGAGAAAAACAAGGGAAAGAGAAAAAGAAGGCACCGCGGGCACATAGCGAGCCCGGCTCGCCGGGAAGGGAGAACAGCCCCGAGGGTCTAAGACCGTCTTCGAACGGCTTGGATCCTCATGACAGCTGGATTTCGGGTCGGACTCCGAGATGGAATCCGAGGATGGGGAGTACCCGGCCGAGGCGTGCAGCGGGTGACCTTCCGCCCATCAACAGGGGCCCCGCTCCCGAGCGCACCGCCGAGCGTGAGGGGAGAAAGGTCTCGGCCCAAAGATAGACTAGGCACAACTCGGCTAAATTCATTGACCGCTCGGGACCCGCCGCGAACATGACCACGACTCTCGCGACGCTCTTCTCGTGGCCATGCGTAAGAAAATCGATGAGATGGAATCCCGCTTTGGGGCCCGCGATGGGCAACCAAAGCGAACGTGATGAGCGAGCCACTCTCCATGGAGGTTGAACACGCAGCAGTTTAACCCAAAATCCTCCCGACCCGGAGACCCGCCTCAGCAAATACAATATTTACATGGTTGAGAGGGGGCTTCGACACAACCAAATGTCGTCGGTTCCTCTACCGACCTTGGGCGAGCTCGCCCACAAGTGGTACGTTCTCTCCCCGCTCGCTCAATCCACACTTTCGAGCCAGGCGGGCGAAATTCATCACCTACTTCGTCTCAAAGATTCCCAGAGCTGAAAATCGATAAAGGCGATGGGAATCAAGCAAGGAAAGAAAGAAAGCGACGAGGCTTACCTCAATCGCCTCGATGAAGTCCTCTTGACGGGGGCATGTTGGAGACGAGCTCCAACTCCACGCCGCTCTCGGCGGTTTAAGACCGGAATCTCACATATTTCGGCACATGACCAAGAACTACCCCACCTCCTACGCCGAGTTCGACGGTGGGCAAAGGCGAGCTCATTACTTGCCGAGAAAATGCTTGCTCAAAGGTTGGGCGAGGTAAAGGAGGAGGGAGAGGAGAAAGGCAGACAAGGTAGCGCCCAAAGCACCTTCCACCGCCGAGCACACAGCCCCAAATGAAAGAGGGGCCAACAGAAAGCTGCTGGGGGATCTTTAAGAGCTTTGAAAACCCCCGCCCCGCCCCGCACAAATCTGTCCAGTGTCGTGGTCGACGGTGGCGGCTCTGCAACATCCTCTTTAAGTCTGCCGGGGGATATCATAGATTTCACTATGCCAAATTTTACTTTTAATATCATTAAAATAATAGCATTTTTCAAAAAACCGCTATCATATCTTTAAAAACCGCTATAATAAGTTTAACCGCTATAGTAAGTGTAAGGGCGGAGCTAATACATAGCAGTTTTTAACAACCGCTCTTAATGGACTGATATCTTTTATTTATATTCAAATAGAATGATACATAGCCGTTAATAATCGCTATAAATTTGCTTAAAACCCGCTATAAAAACCGAATTAAAAACCCATTGTTAAATGCTAGCCAAATCAATATTTTTAATATATCTTTTTAAAAAAAAACACCGATAATACTCGAAAAGGCGCTAATAATACTTAGAAAACTCTAATACTCCCTTTGTCCACCAAAAGTATGCTCACACTGCTTTTTTCATCAATTTGTTTTGCTTCACCATTTAACCATCACTTGATATTTCCATATGTTGTTGATTTTATATTCATAAAGAACCACTTAACTTAACTTTATCAACGTTTTTTAAAACTGTCAAAATCAAACGAGCATACTTTTATTGGACGGAGGGAGTACTTAATTCGTCATTTTTCAATCCCTAAATCGATTGCCGTCATCTGTTATCGTCGCCTCCACCATGTAATTAGCCCACCATCGCCTCCACCGTTCGTCACTGTTGCCTCCACCGTTCATCATCGTTGCTTCCACCGTTCGTCACGATCGCCTCCACATTTCGCTAGTTTGTACATTGCCCTAATTTCTCACCGGCAACGTCTCTATTCGAATCCATCTCCAATCGACGTCGCCTCCACCATGCGCCGGTGGTTCGTCATTTGTAGTCTATTGCTCGCTCATCGCCGTTACACTACATAGCCCTCGCTTTCACAACCGCTCGCAGCCTTCTCGCACATCGCCGTGCTAAAATTTTCGTCGGTGGTAATCAATTTTCCTATTCCCTTTTATTTTCGCTCTTGATTTTATATAGTGGAAGTTGTGCCATCCACCGTAAGATGATGATTACTCGAATGAAACAGTTTGTTATGGTGTTATATCTGCGTTTTCTTTGAAATGAAGAAGTTTTATTTATAAAATAAAATAAAATTAGAGAGAATTGGCGAAGGAACTAGAGGAGGATCCAATTTTGTTGGACGTGGTCCTTGTATTATCAATTTCTTTTATTTGTTTGTTTTGACATTTTTTTTTGTTTACTATTTCTTAGATTCAATGATGATGATTGGAAAGTTGGTCTTAATAATTTAAAGTGTACGAATTTCATATTTGTGCAATTCGCTCAACCTGGTATAGTGGTATGCTTCCTTCTAGTCTTTTATCTTGAAATGATACATCATATTAATTTTAAGAATAATGATAATAAAATTGTTGAAAACTTCTTCTTGGCTTGATAGTATCTATATTTTTTCTTATGTGATTATATATCAAGTATGTTTATGAGATTTAGGAAAGACTACTCATCCGCCTCCGAGTTTTCTTTGTATTTAGTGGTCACCCATATGTTTACGAGCATAATTTCATAACTTGAAAAATATGCTTTTAATAAATGAAGATTGTTCTGCATTTTTACAGCTCATATAAGTTCTCGCAATCATCAATGCCAATGAGGTGATTTTGGATTTGAAGTCCCTGAAGTTGCAACATTTTAGACTAAAGCTCGCTATTTTGATTAAAGTAAGTTTCTTCATATCTGAATTTTTGCTTGAAAATGATGTCGATTTTGTTGAATTGAATAAGTGTAACTATGTTGGGACTTTTTTTTAAGCTCTAACTATTATTGTATTTTTATATCTAATATGCTTTACGGTTAGAAGGGGAATACCGCTATTTTGGTTGGATTTTATCACGTTCATTCATTCTTGCCATAGCTTGCACACAATTTGTAGAAGATATTGACTACAGAGAATGCTAATTGCACGATAATTATCATTATCGTTGGTTTTAAACCATGAAACACATCTCACACTTTTCCCATTAATTTTCAATAGAATGTTTGTTGAGTAAAATTTGTATGGGTTTCTTGATGAAATGAGAAACAAACTAATAAGCTTGGATGTACGTAGCTCTAGGGGATGATTGATAATTTAAATGAAATTTGGTATATATATATATATATATATATATATATATATATATATATATATATATATATATATATATATATATATATATATATAGGATTTGGAGGGTTTGGGTAGACTAATTAGAATTAAATATGAATTGAAGTTTACATTAGAGACACAAAATGATTATCTCTTCATATTTTCAATGGCTTCCTCATTTAGACCTAACAAATGGTCCCCTGAGTCATTAACGAGTAAATAAGTGTAGCCCTTTGAATGCTAATACTTTTAAATCTGGGCGATTAATTATGCATAATTATGAATATATTATTATATATGTTGGGCACCTTTTCCAAACATTAATAACTTAATTATGTGGAATTATTATTCTTTCACCTTGCTTTGAATGCTGATGTTAGTTCGTTGTTGTAATATTTTAAGAGAATTCGTCTAATTAAAAATTGGAATTATTATCATCGTGCATCAATTATAATATATTATGTAAGTTTAAAGTTTAAACCCACCAAAAATATTATGATACACTTATTTTTTAATTCTATCTCTTTCTTGATTGATCTTGTCGGGGCCATCGTCAATACAACATAATTGAGTCACCAAATTGCATGACCTTTTTGACAAACTTAAATTTATTTCTAGATTTTCTCAATCGAAAAAGAATTGAAACTATTGCTCCCCATTTTTACATACCTTTGAATCGCAACCCTTTTTTTTAATTAATATCTTTTTAAATATATTCTTTATATTTTTAAGCTTTATTTTTAAAATTAGGTTTTTGTAAAAGATGGATAAAGGATGGATATTAAAGGATAGGTTGTCACGTGAGTACCAGCGGAGTAGAGCTATTCATGCGGTTTGCAAAGCAAAATCTTGTAGATCTTAATACAATGTCATGCCCGTGTGCACAATGTGGAAATCTAAGGAAACTTAAGTTTGATTGTGTAAGGGCACATTTGTTGTCTAAAGGTGCGGATAGAACATATACCACATGGGTATGGCATGGAGAGAGTTTTATGGAAGATTCTCCGATGCATGATAATGATGAATATAATGATTTTTCGTAACCCTTAGATGATATGGTACATGATGCATTTGAAAATAGTGATAACCCAAATGATTTCTTAGAGTTACTTGAAGATCTTTGAGAAACCATTATATCCTGGATGCATTAAATTTACAAAGTTATCTGCAGTAGTCAAATTATATAATTTGAAAGCAAAATATAGTTGGAGTGATAGAGGTATGAATGACTTACTTGAATTATTCAAAGATATGCTCCCAGACAACAATGAATTGCCTCCATCTATGAGACAAGCGAAGAAAAGTTTGGTTGCATTGGGTATGGGATATGAGAAAATTGATGCATGCCGAAATGATTGTATCCTATATCGAAAGGAGTATGCAGATCTTAAAATTTGTCCTACATGTGAGGCCTCAAGGTGGAAGATCGATAGGAACTCAAAGATAAATGATGGAGTTCCTGTGAAGGTGTTGTGGTACTTTCCACCTATTCCTAGATTTCAAAGAATGTTTCGAAACAAGGAAATGGCGAAAGAGTTAACTGGCATGCTGATAGGAGGGTTTGTGATGGTAAATAGCGTCACCCGGCCAATTCACCATGTTGGAAGTCGGTGGACCATCAATGGCTAGATTTTGCTTCGAGTGTAGAAATCTAAGATTGGCGCTATCGCAGATGGGATCAACCCCTATAATAATATGACTTCTGCGTATAGCTGTTGGCCAATTATATTGGTCACGTATAATCTTCCGATGTGGTTGTGCATGAAGAGAAAATTCATGATGCTCAGATTGTTGATTGCCGGTCCTAAGCAACCAGGTAATGACATTGATGTTTACTTGGCACCTTTGATTGATGATTTAAAACTTTTATGGATAGGAATAGATGCACATGATTCCTATAGGGACGAAACATTCCTCCTTAGAGTTGTCTTGTTGTGGACAATTAATGATTTTCCGGCTTATGGAAATCATCGGGATGTGTAGTGAAAGGATATCATGCATGTCCTATTTGTGGTGGGAAAACATCTTCAAAGAGGTTGAAGCATAGTAGAAAAATATGTTACACAAATCATAGAAGGTTTCTTGATGAATATCATCCTTACGAGAAAGAAAAAAAGGCATTCAATGGGAAACAAGAGTCCAAGTTCGCACCAAAACCATTGGTAGCCTTTGAAGTGTTAAGTTGTGTTGCTGAACTTAATTGCGGTTGGGGAAAAGTGATCGTAAGTCAAAAGAGAAAAATAGATATAGGAAGAAAAAGTCAATTTTCTTTGATCTTGAGTATTGGCAACATCTACATATTAGACATGTGTTAGATGTCATGCATATTGAGAAGAATGTATGCGAGAGTCTCATCGGTACATTACTAGACATTCGGGTAAAACAAAGGATGGAGTAAGCGGCAAGACAAGACCTTGTTGCGATGAAAGTGAGGCCTGAGCTTGCACCAATCGTGGGGAGAAGAGAACATATTTGCCACCTACTCCATATACACTAAGCAAGGAAGAGAAAAAGAAAATTTAATCCTCTTTGTCGGGAATGAAGGTGCCTACCTGGTTATTCATCCAATGTCCATAATTTGGTCTCAATGAAGGATTTGAAGCTCGTTGGACTTAAGTCTCATGATTGTCACACGTTAATGCAACATTTACTTCCAGTAGCAATCCGTGGTGTGTTGCCAGATAATGTTAGATACACAATCACTCGATTGTGTTTCTTCTTCAATGTCTTGTGCAACAAAGTGATAGATGTTGAAATGTTAGATGATATGCAAAGGGATATTGTGACAACATTGTGCCTTTTGGAGAAATATTTTCCACCTTCATTCTTTGATATCATGATCCATTTAACTTCACCTTGTGCGAGAGGTGAGACTATGTGGACCAGTGTGATATAGATGGATGTACCCCTTTGAAAGGTACATGAAAGTTTTAAAGAATTATGTACAATGGCGCTCTCGACTGAAGGGTGTATGGCTGAAAATTATATTGCGGAAGAGGCTGTTGAATTTTGCTCGGACTATTTGTCAAATGTGCACACTATTGGACTTCCGGTGAGGCATCAACCCTTAGAACTTACTAGGCCATTGTCTAATGCCAAAGTGTGTGATATCAATACCAAGGAGCTGGGACAAGCACATCTTCATGTGTTGACAAATGATGCTTGAGCTAGATCCTTATGTTAGGTAATTAATCATAATTTGTAATGGTTTGTTCATTTTTATTACGCCTCAAGCTAAGTTTATCATATCTTTTATTTTTTTAGTAAACACATGATGTTTCGACGTCAACATATGGCCAAAAAGCAAGGTCGAAAAGTGGTTGCAAGAACAACACAACAAATTATTTATTTCTTGGCTTCGTAATCACGTAAGTTCCTTAACAATTTATTATTTGTATTTTTAAAAAACACCTCAATCTAAAATGTAAATATTTATCACGGCTTGAATTATAGGTTGCAAATGAAAGGCAACATTATGGGCAACAAATATCGAGAAAGATGAAGGCTCTTCTTTGAGGGACTTAACGAAAAAGTGTTTAAGTATCAAAGTTACTCTATAAATGGGGTGATTTATCATACAAAAGAGCGTGATAATGTACGAGTTGTACAAAACTCCGGAGTAACCTTAGTTGCTAAAATCATGCAAGTTGCAAGTGCAAAGGACAAAAATCATATTGTGTCAAATATGATATTTTATGGAGTTATTGAGGAAATATGGGAATTGGATTACTACCACTTTCGGATTCCAATTTTCAAATGTACTTGGGTAGATAATAGTGGGATCAAAGTGGATGATCTTGGTTTTACATTGGTAAACCTTAACAAAGTTGAATTCAAAGATGATTCATTTATTTTGGGTAGTCTAGCAAAGCAGTATTTTACATTGAGGACCCAAAAGATCATGCATGGTCTGTTGTGCTTGAAACTCCTACGAGAGAGTACTTTGAATATACAAATGCTTTGGTGAGTTGGAAGAGACTGCGATCCACCATCAATCTTTTACGAAAGGGTTGCGATCAATGGAAACAATTGTTGGAGATGAAGATGAAGAACCGTGCATTCGTAATGCGTTGTGATGGGGTTTGGATTGATAATATGAATGCTTAATATACTTGTGTACGTATTCATTAAATTGTATTCCATGTTTCATTATTTCAATTTATAAATTGCTTAATTACCTTAGTTATTGGACTTGTGCTAATCCATTTTATTCTTTGTGATTAACGTATATATACATATGGCGCCACGTAAAAAGGTTAAGGTAGGTCATGATGACCATGAGCCATATGAGTCTAGTAAGAACATAGAGCAAGAGAATAAGGATATAAAAAGTAATGATGTTGCGAGAAGATTCGACATCTAGTGTTAAAAACACTATGGTTGCTAATAAGAGAGGACGTACGTCCATGCAATGTCTTTTCAAGGATAGGAGGGACGGAAAAAAGCAAGACGTAGAGTTCAATAAATTTAGGCAACATGTAGGTGAGAGTAGTGCTAAGCTTCAAAACTATATTGGAGTTGTTGCAAGAAAAAAGTGAAGATCATGTATCCTACTTGGAAGCAGGTTCCAAATGACGTCAAGGAACAAATATGGAAAGCTATAAGCTGTAAGTAATTTGATATATTTATTTGCATTTTTTTAATATTATCTTATATGTTTATTATATTTTTAGTTGATGTTAAATGTTGACCCTACGTGGAAGAAAAATTGTTTGAAGTCGGCAAGTATAAAGTGGAGAACGTACAAAACAACACTCACTTCCGAGTATGTCTACAAAAGGATCAACACTCTGGATTTGAATGTACCACCTGATAAAATTGATGAAATTGAATGGAGAGACTTTGTGATAAGTCGACTATCTACTCAATTCAAGGTAATATTCTTTAAACACATATTACATTCAACATAGTTATGATAACTAACTCAATCATATAAAATATTTGAGTTTTACTATTTGATACTCTAGAAATTGAGCGACCTGTAACAAAGAACTTGCTAGAAAAAATCAATTTCCTCATCATTTTTCTCGAAAAGGTTATGCCCGCTTTGCTTGGGAGAATGTAAGTAATTACATTTTATTATTTATATGCTAATTTTATCGCTTTTTATGACTATGATTTTTTTGGAAGCAATCATTGTTTTCCGGAGATATTGACATTGATAGAGCCACTCTTTAGCTCGAAGGGAGAAAGAATAAAGATGGTGAGTTTGAAGAGGGTGCGCTAAGAGAAAAAGCTGAAAAAAATTGTAAGTCAAGATATGTTTATATTTTAGTTTGATAAAATAAAAATTGTGCATTACGTAATTGGTTTGCAATTACAGTTTAGTTTTATAGAGGAAAAGAAAGAAAGTGGCTCAGAATATGAAGGTGAAAAAGGGGTATTCTTGAGCAAGCTCTAGAAAAAGAACCACATTCAGTCGTGTGAAGGGGGTTGGAAGTTATGTCAACCCATCATCGTACCTTTACCCGCATGACAATAAACTCTCAAGCAATGAATTGTGCAAACAACATGAGAGGGAGTTAATAGCACAAAGGAAGAGAAATAATGAGCAAGATGAAAGAATCCGGAGATTAGAAAAGGTACTCTTAAAAAATCATGAAAACAAGACAGCTTATTGAAGAGTTGGGCGGTTGTAGTGGAAAGATTCAGCGTAGCACAAATGTTGGTAAACCAGATGAGGGTGTCAAGTTAGTTGGTGATGATGATGATTATGGTGTCAACATTGTTGATGATGATTATGAAGTAACGGTAGTTGATGAGAAAATGGGGCTTAAGAATGATGAAAGTTTGAAGGTATGTACATTGAAAAATTAATGTTTTTGTTTAGAATTGTTATTTAATTTGATTTCTGCAGCCTACTATTAGAAATGCTATGAATTCACCTCTACATTTTTGGGGTTTGTTATTTGTTATTTTTAGGGCAAATCTGTAGCATTGTCTTTGGAATCGAGGTCAAACATCATTGTTGCATATGGTACAATTATAAATATTTATGATCCCCATGCACGCATTCATGGTATTAAATTTCCCAAGAATTGCATGCGTGTTTCCATTGAGAAAGCGGTGGATGGAAGTGCCCATTTGCCAATTCCGGCGGCAAATTGTCTTACAATTGGTGATGCAATTGGATCTCATGTGGCTTGGCGAGGCACTTGATGAAGTTGCATGTTCAGGTTATATAAAATAATTATCATTTTATAGATTGAATTATACTTTACATATCTAACTTTGGTACATGATTTGCAATTTTTAGAGTGCTATAAAAAAGACAAAGAAGTCTCGATATTAAGATGTCTTCATTAGATTCTTCGACTATGCCAATGCAACTATACATGGTGTATTGTTACCGTAAGATTAAAATTACGGTCACCTGGGTTGATATCAATTCCATTAGAAAATGATGTGTTTGGCCATGATCGTTTGTTGCATGATAATCTTGAGTATCTTGTTCCATTTTGTCAATTGCAACCGATCTCATATACATGTATAGTTGTTTACATATAGTAAGCATTCTATTTACTTTTAAATTTGTTTATTACAAGTTTGTTTTCCTTATGCATATGGATAATAAATATTGTGTGTTATTAATGGTAGGTATTTGTACCAGAAAATGAACAAGGACAAATTCGATTTGTGGATCCATATGGCATAGCCTATATTCCGTCTGATAGGGTCGATAAAATATTCCTTGACGATCAAACTACAAAAAGAGCACGCTTTCTCTCGGACAGACTCATTGGTACACCTGTTAATCAAAGCATTTGTTGGCTCCATGTATTGTCGGAGTAGTTGCGACTTCCTAAATTACTGTCATGTTCTATTTTAGAAATTAATAAATTGCATACATTTATTATATATGTGTATATACATAGGGATCATTGTGTATTAATGATCATCGATCCACACAAGTTGGACATTTGTTTGTTGGACCCTCTATATAATGGCAAATGAAATACACCATGGAAATTAGTTGTCGAGTTGTAAGTTCTTCTCCTTATTAATAACATAAATATATATTATTTTATTATTAAAACATCTTGTATATATTAATTGAAGGGCCTTACACATGTTTAAGGCGTCGGTTGGAAAGAGAGGTACTATTAAATGGAATGTAATTCGTATGAAAAGATTGCACGTGTTTTTTTCACGATGTGTTTTGCAAGAAAATATATAATTTATAATGAATTTTGTTCATAACTTAGGCTCCAAAGCAACTGATGCATTCCAGTGTGGATTCTATGTACTTTGCTATATGAGACAAATCGTTGAATTTGAAGGCGAAGTGGAAACAGGATCGATGCAAACAATGGTAATAGTTGTATGAAAGACATTATTTATCAATAAATATATTCATGTCATAATATTGTATGTTGTATTTTTGTACTTCATAGTTCATGCGTAAAACCTACTCGAAAGTGAAATTGATAAAGTGCGCGAAGAGTGGGCTTCAAGCGTACAATCATACATAATTGAGTAGAAAATGAAAGTTGCAATGACTACAAGTTTGACAATTTTTTTCTCTCAATTTCCACTTTTTGGTATTGTAGAAATAACATTAAAAACCTACATATTGTGAATCGATTGATATTGTTAATTTGGTCGTAGGTTTGACATGTTACATTCGTTGAGTATGTTTGTTAGTTCTTTCAAGTTTTGGTGTTCTTTAATGTTAATTTATTTTCTATTTTGAATGTGAATCTAGATATTGACTAGCCACCATGACCTTTTCGTGATGTGAACTAAAGAATGAAGGAGAAATTTGTTCAAAGTCCATATCAAAACAAGGTGCTCATGGGGCTTTCGATTGATGATGTAATGGTAGTTAGACATCATATTGTAGTTGAATTTCTTAATGAATATGTAATGCATTTTAAACATACATTATATATTATGATGATTGATTAGTACTACTTTAAATTTAAAATGAATTTTTGTTATTTTATAAATATTTTGATGTTATTTTATTTTAATTTAAAAATGAAATTGTTGGATTAAAAAAATATAAAAAAAAATCTATGATAGCGGTTATTCACCGCTGTTAAATTGTATTAAAAACCAATATTAAAACTTTGCTATTAAAAATATGAGAAAACATAGCGGTTATTAGCCGCTATAATAGAAGTTTATTATAGCGGTTAATAATCGATATCATATGTCTTACGAGCCATTATCGTATGCCTTATTTAGGTTAATAATTCGTAACATATAATAGCGGTTGTCTAATATATGACAATGTTAGAAACCGCTATTAAATGTAAAAAGATAAGCGGTTTTAAACCGCTGTCTTAAAGCGCACTTTTAATAGCCCCACCTACAACAGCCCCTTCTTAAACCTTTTAATAGCGGCTAAAAACCTCTATGTATCGGCGAAAATGGTATAGTGTTTCCTCAAAAGCAATGTGGACGTATTCGCCTGGTTACACCAGATATGGTCGGCATAGACCCCAAACATGCCTGCCACCACCTCAAAATCGACTCCAACTCGCAAGCCTTGTCTCTAAAAAGGCGAAAGTTCATCCCGAAAAGTACGCTGCCCGGTCAAGAGGTGAAGAAATTGCTTAATAATAAATTAATTGAACAAGCGGTTGACGAGCCCCAATGGGTGGCGAATGACGTGCTCGTCAAGAAGTCCAATGGATCATGGAGACTATGCATAGACTTCACGGACCTAAATGTGGCGTGTCCAAAGGATCACTTCCCCATGACATACATCGACCACTTGGTGGGCAAACCGCCACAAGATGATGTCCTTCATGGACGCCTTTGCAGTGCTACCACCAAATCCCGATGGCCGTGGAGGATATCAAGCATACCTCCTTCCTTACCGAAAATAATATTTTCTCTGGCTTAGGATGTCCTTCGGGTTGAAAAACGCGGGGCAACCTATTAAAGGTTAGTAAACAAGATATTTGCGGAACAAATCGGGAAGACAATAGATGTCTATATAGAAGACATTTTTGTCAAAAGCGTGAAAAAGGAGGATCACTTAAGAGACCTAGGAGGGACCTTCTCGATCCTTCCGGGAGTGCAATATGAAGCTTAATCCTAAGAAGTGCGGCTTTGGGGTCGGCTCTGGCAAGTTCCTTGGCCACATTGTGAGCCAAAGGGGAATCGAGGCCAACCCCGCTTAAATTAAGGCCATCCTCAATATGGAGGAGCCTCGAAATGTCAAACAAGTCCAAAGGCTCACCGGATGTCTCGCGGCCTTGAATAGATTCATCTCCCGCCTAGGCGACAAAAGTAAGCCTTTCTTCGCCACTATTAAGAAGCAAAAGTAAGCCTTTCTTCGCCACTATTAAGAAACAAACTGAAAGAGTATCTCTCTCAACCCCAACATCCTCGCCAAGCTTGTTCCGGGTGAGAAGTCGTTCCTATACTTGGCAGCCTGCGAGTCCGCCCTAAGCGCCGTGCTCGTTAGGGCGGACGGGCAAGATCACCTCCCGATCTATTTCGTTAGCCAAGTTCTCCATAATGCCGAGCTCGGGTATACCCCTTTGGAGAAATTAGTGTATGCTCTTATAATGAGTGTTAGGAAACCGAGGGCCCACTTCTTCGATCATCAAGTCGAGGTCCACTCCGGCAAGTTACGCGCAATGTCGGATACGGTGGCTGCCTTCAAGTGGTCGCTCGAGATTGCCCAATATAATATTACATATGCGCCGAGGATGGCAATCAAGGAGCAGACGCTCGCCGACTTTATCGTTGAACTTACCTTCCCAAATAGTCCCTCGACCCTAGCCTTCCGCCTTGGAAGTTGTTCGTTGACGGCTCCTCAACACAGTCATGTGCCGAGGTTGGAATTGTCTTCGTCGGACCGGAGGGGCAATGCTTTACGAATGCCGTCAGTTTGAGTTCTCGTCCACCAATAATGAGGCCGAGTACAAGGCTCGGGCGGCGGTCTCGAGCTCGCCGCCGTGGTTGGCATCCGACGACTCCACATTTTCATGGAGTCAAGGGTGAGTATAAAGCTCGCGGGAAGCGAAGGTCAAGTACCGGAGCTCGTTGCCTCTATGTGCAAAAAGCTCCAACAAGTTTACATTGAGCAGATCCCGAGGGAACAAAATTCCTAGGCGAATGTGCTCTCTAAGCTTGCCATCTCAAAAGGGCGGCGGACATGTCCAATATTGTCCTCACTAAGCTCGTAATCGCCAGCCGAGCGGTAGCTACGATCTAGGCCGAGGAGGCGGGTGGATGACCCCCATCATCCTATACCTCAAGACGGGCGCACTCCCCGAAGACGCGTCCGAGGCTAACGGCTCGAATTGAGAGCGGTAAGGTACATCCTTATTGAGGACGTTCTTTATAAACGAAGTTTCTTTCTGTCTCTACTCAAATGCATTACTCCCTAGGACGGGCGGAGAGTCCTAGCCAATATCCACGATGGAGTATGTGGAAATCATGTTGGGGCAAGCGCTCATTTATAAGACAATGAGACAAGGCTACTAATGGCCCACTCTCCGTGAGATGCAATCGCCTATGCTAAGGCATGCCACAAATGCCAAATCATGGCACTTAACATCAAGCTATCCCCGAGCATTTGAAGTCAATCTTCAGCCCCTGGTCCTTTGTCCGAGTGGGGGATCGATTTGATCGAGACCCCTATCGGTGGCGCCGGGGATGCAAATTTGTAGTGGTCGCCATTAACTATTTCACAAAGTGGGCGGAGGCCGAACCTCTGAACAAGATCGACCGGTGATAATCCGATTTATCTAAAAATATCATCTGCCGGTTCGGCCTACCTTAAGCCATCATCTCGCATAATGAGAAATAATTTGGCCAGACTCGAAATCTTGGAGTTCTATGAAAGATGGAAGATCAAGAGGCAATTCTTTACTCCTTACAATCCTCAAACTAATGGTCGGTGGAGACAGTCAACAAGATCATCAAACACACCCTCAAGACCAAGCTTGAGGAATGGAAGGGAAAATGGGCGGCCAACTGCCCGATGTCCTATAGGCTTATAGGACAACCACCGAGAACTCCACCCGGCGAGACCCCCTTCGCTCTCGCCTTGACATTGAGGCCGTCATTCCGACCGAGGTCGTCGTGCCGAGCTACCGCATATCACGGGAGCTCTGCGAAGACAATGATCAAGCAAGGAAGCTCGACCTTGACATGCTCGAAGAGCTCGACTTGACTCAATCCACAAGAATGCGGCCTACAAGCAAAGGTCGGAGAAATACTACAATTCAAAAGTCAAGCTCGAGAAAGTTTTTGGTCGGCGAGCTAGTCTTAAAGAAGGTTCATGGTCCCAGCCAAGGAGTATTCGGTCCGAACTAGGATGGACCGTTCGGGATGTCCAAGTGGCTTTTCAATGGAGCATACGAACTCGAACACCCGGATGGCACTCCGGACCAATACCCATGAAACGTGTGCCACCTTAAGAAATACTATCGGTGAGCTATTTAGCCAATTTTTCTTATACTTATAAAATTTTCATTGTATTCGAGAAAACATCTTGTAAATCATTTTGAAAACATTTTGTAAATGAATGAGATTTTGTGAAAATCGTCTCTCCTTGCGAGCTCACTCGAGGCCTCACGGCTGAAGGAAGGCTCGCACACTAAATCCTCATAAGAGGTATTCTTGCGGGCCCACTAGAGGTCGAACGGCTAAGGGTGGGCCCCTCACACACTCGCGCGAGATCACGACATCCGCCGAGGAAGGGTTTCACCCTGCAAAACTCCTCGCGAGGAGCTCAACCTCCAGCGAGGTCCGCCCAATCCCTACACCGGGAGGCTCCTACTAAACTCCTCGTGACGTGTCTTGTTACCGTCCGAGGTCACCTGACTTTCTGGTCGGTGTGCCCCTCAAATTCCTCGCGATGTGCTCGGTCTCCGGCCGAGGTCTCCTAGCTTTCTGGATAGTGAGGTCCACTAGCTCTTCGGAGTTATGATAAAGTCATATGTGGTACGATCTCATTGATCGGCCCGGAGTGCAGAGCACGTCACCGAACGCATCTTAATAAGTCGTAGAAGTACATCAGTCGCACAAGATGACCAAGTCTCCCGGTGAGCTAAGCTCACAGCGAGCACCCACTTTGAGTCATTCAATGGATGGATCGGTGGACAAGACTCCATGTGGCGAGCACCTTCATAGCTCGCCCCGACCGAAGTCGCAATGCGAGGAGGCTGGTTTGGGCGACGAAGAGACCGACGGGCCGTCAATCCGCCGAAATACGCTTGGGTGAGTTGAGCTCCTGAATAGATCCTTACTTGGCCAAAGGCTGAACTCATCTCGTGCCAAGATTGGAGTGGAACAACATGGGCCGAGCTCGACCTCTTGGACAAATAAGGTCGAGGCCTAACACGCCATACCGGTTTGAATTGCTTGGTAAATTTTTTTTAAAAAAAAAAGAAAAAAACTATGTGTTGAAAACTAAATTTTGAAGTGCTTGGGCAAGCCGAGCTCCCTAAGTAGATACTTACTTGGCCAAAGGCCGAGCTTATCCATGCCGAGACCGGGATGGAAAGGCGTGGGCCGAGCTCGACCTCCTGGTCACAAAAGGTCGAGGTCGAATCGATCATACCGTGATTCAAAATATTCAGTACATTTTGAAACAAGTTACCGATATGAACAAAATTGAGATACAAAACACAAATCAAAAGATGCTCAAAAGTTCTATTCAATAAAGGCGACCAACGACCAATTACTAAAGTTGGCACGTGACTAGTTACAAAAAGCCCAAATCTGGCACAAAGGAAAAATAAGTACAAGTCTTCAACCATCCTCCTCGGGGCCCCTGGACCCCGGCTCCCGTGCCACCGCCCTCTCCGGCCACCGCGCCACCGCTCTCTCCGTCCCCCTCCCCGCCGCCATCCTCTCTAGGGCACTCGGGAGGCCTCCCGGCGTAGAAGCCGGGCCGGATGGGGATACCAAGAGAGGTCCACCCCGAGATCCTCCAGTCTCTAATCCTAACATTAAAGTTAGGATGCAAGTGGTGCCTCTCAACATAGTCCCGGAACCGGCCTATAGGTGGTCAAGGACAGTCGGCCACGGGTGGTCCGGATCGCATCGGCATAGGCCATATAGTAGGAAAATTTGGACACAACCGTGACATCCTCCTAAGGATCCAGCTCGGCTTCCTCCTAGTCTTCACCCTCGGCGGCGGGCCCGTCCAATGCGTCCCCTAGGCCAGCAATCCACCTTTACGCCTTCGTCGAGGCCCCGAGCAGTATCCTCGGATTCCCAAAGCTAGCGCCGCAGTCCTCAATCACCCTGTCGGCCTCCTCGGTATTCCGGTGGGCTGCTCGGTGAAGGTTTGGACATCAAGGAGGCTGGCCTTAACCCTTTCCAGCTTCTGGGCGGCCGGCCTCCGTGCCTCGGCCCGCCTCTCGAGACCATCATTCAAAGAAGCGGCGGCAGACTCCTGGCGGCGGCAATGGCGGCCTCCTGGTTCGGAGGGCCTCCTCCCGGCTCGGTGACTCTGCCCAATGGCCTCCTCCAACCGCCCAACTCGAGCCTCCATCGCCTCGGCACGGTGAATAGCCCCCATGGCCGGGCCTCGGTATCGGCCATGACCTTCTTCGTGGTCTCCTCTTTGTGACCAAGGCCTGCGGCTTCTCTTGATCACAGGCCGAGGCGGTCTCCGCCCGGTGGATCTCGGTATCTCTTTGAATGGAGGCCCCCTCCACCATCACTAGCGCACAGGAGACCAAGACCCGAGCGGCCAGATGCCGTTATCCCGGGTCCAAGCAGCCACCTCCTCCAAATCCCGAGTCCAGGCGGTGGGGATGTCCCGCATGGCTTCTTGAACATGGGCGGGAAGCTCCGGTACCTCGGTCGCGGGCGGGAGGAGAGAAAGTTGAGGAGCATGCTCGGGCGGTGGACATCCTCATTAAATAGCCTATACCATAAAATCGATCAAGAAGAAAGCGATCAAATCGCGAGAAGACTATGAGAAGCTCACCGGCCTCCCTCCGAGACCAGCGAAGCGTCGAGTGCAGGACATTTTGCTCGGGTGCTCCCTAATCCCTCTTGATCGTGTGTATTTGACTCTTAACGCCACTACTAACACAATCTGTGCACTTGTTTCGCAGTGGGCATCCTTTTATCCAGCTTGTGGAGCCCTTCTAACCTTCTCCCTCGCCACAACTCAAAGAATTGAAGGACGCCCTCCTTGCAGCAGAAGAAGAAGGTCTCCTCGCCTCCCTTCGCCTCAAGAAGGTTGAGGCCGAGCCGCAAAGCCGAGGCGGCACGGGAGGCTGCAGAAAAAGAAACTAATGACTGGCGGTCCACCATGCCTTGCAAGAGTCCCGGAGTGCATCGAAGGCCCTGGTGGAGGGAGCAAGGTCCTGTTTAAAGACCCTTTTCTATGCCGAACCTGGCCAAGACTTCCTACATGCCTTGTGGCCTGCCTTGAAGAAGGATTACCTCAATCACCCCAGCCTTCCTTGGGGACATGAGCCCCTACATTCGCTTCTTTTATGAGTATGGATTCAATGCAGCCGTTCAACAAAGCCGACTCTAACTTCTCGGGAATTTGACAAGATCGGCCCTCTCATGGCCATGCCAACTCCTCCCTCTTTCAAAGGTGATTCTTCCCGTTCAATTGAAGAAGAGTGGTGGACCCCTGTTCTCAACTTGATTGGCGAGAGGTGATGAAGTTCGAGGTTACGGTAGCAGAGATGCCCCGCCGATCCCCCGTTGTGCCCTTATCCCGGGAGGTTTTGGTTCCCGGAGGAGGCATGCATGGCTCGTGCCATGGAGAAGGATGCTATTCGAGCCGCCGCGACGCCGAGGCCGAGGAAGACTCTAATCCCCGTTTAATTGATACATTGAACAATTTTACTTTATCCTGTCATGAATTCTCGCTCTTTCTTTCCTCTTTTCTTATGCCGGTTTGGCATTTTAAACTCGCTCTCCCCATTGTTGGGAGTTTACATTTATGCTTTTGCATTCTATTGCCCCCTCGTCGGGGCCTTTTGGTATGATCATATGCGATCCTCCCTCGCTGGGAGTTAATTCTCGTTTATCTCATGCTCCTTCCCTTGCCGGGAGCTTGTTATTTGCATGAGTACTTATGTCCTCCCTTCTTTGGGAGTTGTATGCTATTTATTTGCGTTTTCATACTCAATTTTCACCGCACGCTTACAAACCTGTCTAGCCTCTAAAGCTGTTAGCTTGCATGCATGACTTACTCATTAGGAACATAACACTAGCTAGTAGCGTGTACGTATCCTTTTCCTTACAAAGTTGATAATTCTTCCGCTCGAAACCCCCTTTTTCCCTCTCTAGGGTTTTATACTTTAGGTTTTCGACTTTCCCTTGACTTCATAGTCCGGGATTTTCTTTAGATAGTTTTTCTCGAGCTTACGTAAGTTAGAACCTTGCTTGGTAGGTTGAACTTAGTATTTCAAAGGGCTTTCTTAGCTTCTTGCTCCTGAAGCCTCCCTCTAGGTTTAGTGCGACAAAACACCTTTTCCCTCGGTTCACTGAATTCCCTCGTGCTATCTCTTAGTTTAGCTTCATATGTTGCCTCCCAGTGTGGATTAATTAGACTTTGACACTCTAACTTACATACTCCTTCTCGGATATATGTCTAATCCACCCTTGCATGTTTATTTTCAATCCTTTCGAAACTTTTCGCGGCTTCGATCCTTGTCACCCTTCTTAGGTGCGTATCCGGCTGAGCCCTTTTTGTAGGCTTGTCATTATATCTTAGACTTCTCCCTTAGTCAACTGGGCTCTTACTATAGAGTCGAGTTGGCTCTAGGAAACTCTCTGTTAGTCCTCGTTTTCTTAAACATTCTGGGGTTCAAGTGTGAATCCCTTGTGCATGCTCGACTTAGTGGCATGAAGCCAACTGTCGGTTCTCATTGTTGCCACTCCTTCGAGGAGTAAGTAAGCTATATGCTCTCCTTGGGCTCAAGGCTTCCTCTCATAGAAACCCTTTCCTCGGGTTTAGCGGGGTGTTTCAAACTATTTCTTAGTTTCTGCTCTTAGGTTTTCTTAGGCTCGCGAGGGTTAAACCTTTGCCATAGATCCGGTTTACCCATAGCCACGTATGCCTTAGTTTTCTTCCTCGTAGTCCCTTTCTTGGGACCACCTTACTTAGACACTTATAAGTCCAACTTGATAGATTCAAGGGTCACAAAGCCTTACGTCTAACCCTCCTCACATGGACACGACTTTAGCTACACTTTATAAGTTTAACCTAATAATTTTGAAACTTTGGCGGTTTCAAATCCCGAAACGCCTCCTAGGTGCGGGTTCGATTGAGCCCTTCTCGTAGGCTTGATCAAGGCTTCCCTAAGAGCCCTACCTCATGTTTGCCACTTAGCTAGCTAAATCCTTACCGTAGGTTTAGTTGGGTTTTTCAAAGCTATCTTTCAGCCTTCCACTCTTACACCCTTCTTTGGGTCTAGATAGGTTACCCCTTTACGTGGGTTTAAATTCAGTCTTTAGAAGTTGTCTTTTAACTTCTTTCACGACCTTTTATGAACTTAGGTAAGTAAAACCACCTCTCTGTAGGTTTGTGTCGAAGCTATCTCTTAGCTTCTTTCTCGTAACCCTTCTCTGGGTTCAGGTGGGTTCAACCCTCTCTGTAGGTTTAACTTTAGTGTTCCGAAGCTATCTCTTAGCTTCTTTCTCGTAACCCTTCTCTCGGGTTCGTGGGTTCAACCCTCTCTGTAGGTTTAACTTTAGTGTTCGAAGCTATCTCTTAGCTTCTTTCTCGTAACCCCTCTCTGGGTTTAGGTGGGTTAAACCCTCTCTGTGGTTTAACTTTAGTGTTTCAAGCTATCTCTTAGCTTCTTTCTCGTAACCCCTCTCTGGGTTTAGGTGGGTTAAACCCTCTCTGTAGGTTTAACTTTAGTGTTTCAAGCTATCTCTTAGCTTCTTTCTCGTAACCCCTCTCTGGGTTTAGGTGGGTTAAACCCTCTCTGTAGGTTTAACTTTAGTGCTTCAAGCTATCTCTTAGCTTCTTTCTCGTAACCCCTCTCTGGGTTTAGGTGGGTTAAACCCTCTCATAGGTTTAACTTT
The DNA here is from genome assembly GCA_030762865.1 of Paraleonurus japonicus. Lineage (NCBI taxonomy): Eukaryota > Viridiplantae > Streptophyta > Magnoliopsida > Lamiales > Lamiaceae > Paraleonurus > Paraleonurus japonicus. The sequence goes on from CM061054.1 coordinate 22,616,947, forward strand.
AGTGTTTCAAGCTATCTCTTAGCTTCTTTCTCGTAACCCCTCTCTGGTTTAGGTGGGTTAAACCCTCTCAGTAGGTTTAACTTTAGTGTTTTGAAGCTATCTCTTAGCTTCTTTTTGTTTGATGTGAATTCATTTCGTGAATGCTCATCGTATTTCTCATGGAATGCTTCGTGTGCATTTTATCTCGTTGTTTAACTTTTTCGCAAGTTATTAATTCTCATGTAATCAATCGTGTGTTGCAATGCAATTGTATCGAATAGCATGTAATCACATTATTTTCGTCGTTCTTAACGAAAGAATGAACTCATAAACTCATAGATAATGAACAATCGCTTTCATTAATTGATAAACAAATCTGCCCCATTGACCATAATCGATCAACGCAAGTTAAGGACTAACCCGGCCGGCCTCTTTAAAAAACTTCCTGCGGTAAAACCCGGTGGGAAACCCGCAGGAGGAAAAAAGAGTACCGGTGGAGCGAAATTACACTTTATTCAGAATCAAATAACATGAATAAAACAACTCTTGCATAAAAAGAACCACCTACTTGCAGTAGTGGCGGGTACTTTCTTCGTATATAGAACCTCTTCAAGTGGCGGACATTCCAAGGTCGGCCGGTTGATTCCCTTCCATGTCTTGTAGCTCATAAGCTCCTCCTCGGAGGACCTTGGTCACCTTGTACGGCCCCTCCCACTTGGGATCGAGTTTTCCAATGTTTTTCAATGCGTCGGCTTGCCTCAAGACTAGATCTCCTTCTTCAAATCTCCGGCTACGACTTTCTAGTCATAAGCAACCTTTATACGGCTTTTATACTTCTCATTTTTAGGTGGGCGATCTCGCGCTCCTCCTCTAGCATGTCTAGGTTTTCTCTCATCGACTCTTCATTTCTTCCCTCCGGAAGTGGGCTAAGCGATGTGTCTCCATCCCCACTTCGAAGGTATGATCGCCTGCCCATACACCAAGTGGAAGGGGGACTCCTCTGTTGGTTCCACAGGGGTGGTCCGATAAGCCCACAAAACCGACTCAAGCTCATCGACTCACCTCCTCCAGCCTTTGTCGAGCCGGGCTCGTATTCCATTCACAATAGTTCTTGGTGACCTCCACCTGGCCATTGTCCCGGGGTGTGCCACCGATGTGAATCTCTGGACAATCTTCGAGGTTATCACACCATTCCCGTACCATGTTCCCCATAAACCGGGTCCCATTATCCGATACCGTGATTCTAGGTATACCAAACCTGCGCAGCAAATATATCTCCATAAGAATTTGATTATGTTACCTTCTTCTATCCTCGCTAGAGGTACACTTCGACCCATTTATCAAGTAGTCCACCGCCACCAATAGAAACTTCCGTTGGCCACTGCAATCGGGAATGGGCCCACTAAGTCCATCCCCCACTTCGCGAAGGGGCATAGAGAGTGCATGGTCCCCATCTCCTCTGCGGGGAGGTGGATGAGGCAGCCATGCTTTTGGCATTTCTCGCATCTCCTCACCCGGTCTTTGGCGTCACGAGTCATGGTAGGCCGAAGTATCCGGCCCTCAAGGCTTTCCGGACTATTGCCCGAGCTCCTGCATGGTCGGCCACAACAACTTTCGTGTATGTCTTTAATTACGTACCTCCCTTCTTGAGGGGATAAACACCTCAAGTAAGGTTGCGTGAAGGACCGCCGGTACATCCTGTCCCCGATCATCGTGTATCGGATTCTCCAATTCGAGCTTTCCTTTTATCTGGGCAGCTCTTCGGGTTCTGCAATACTCGGTATATGTTGGTTCTCAAATCATCTTCACTCAATGACCCTACCGAGGAAACCGTAGCTTCGGCTTTTGCGATCACGAGGGTGATCTTCCCCCTCCTGCAGGTGTTGCGGAACTCGCCGACTTTGAAAGGCTATCCGCTCTGGAGTTTTCCTCTCGAGGTATCCACGACCTCAAAGGAACCGAACCTTCCTGCGCAGCCTCTGCTACTCGCCAAGGTAGGCTATCATCTTCTCATCTTTGGCCTCATACCCCCGTAACCTCTTTGGGTTACAAGTTGTGAATCTGAATAAATGACCACCCGACCTGCTCCCGATTCTGCGACCATCTCCATTCCTCGAATCGGGGCCTCGTACTCGGCTCCATTGTTGGAGGTGATGAATTCAAACCTCACTTCCACTGCGTTTCTGACCCTCTGGATCAATGATCACGATCCAGCTCCACAACCACTGCATAGACACGTAGCCGTCAACATATACTTTCCATTCTCCTTCCTCCAAATAAGACGTGTGTACCCTCCTGAATGAAGTCGAGAGGGCATGTGCTTTAATGGTCCTCCGTGGTTCAAAATCCACGTCATATTCTCCCTGTTCGACGGCCCCTTGACCATCCTCCTGAAAGATCAGCTCTACCTATCACCTGTTTCAAAGGTAGTTAGTCCGAACAATGACCTTATGTGACAAAAAATAAGGTCGTAACCTTCGTGCCGTGACCATTATAGTCAATTTGTCTTCTCTATCTCCGAGTATCTCACTTGACTCTTTGTATGAGCTTGCTAATGTAGTAAACAAGTTTCTGGGTCGATCCTTCCTCCCTCACCGGCCACGGAACTAAGTGAGACCCCTCCTCTGAGAGAGGTAGAGGTAGAGTGTCTCCCCTGGAATAGGCTTCGTTAACGTAGGTAAGCCCAGGCAGTGTTGTTTAAGCTCCTTAAACGCTGCGACATTGCTCATTCCACTCGAACTTGGATCCCTTCCTCAAGATTTTAAAGAAGGGATGGCTCCTCTCTGAGACACGACTATGAATCGCTTAATGCGTAATTCTCCCATTCGGTCTCTGCAGCCTCCTTGATATTGGTGGGAGGTTGCATATCGAGCACGGCCTTAACCTTGGCGGGGTTAACTTCAATTCCCATTTGGGTCACCATATATCCGAGAAATTTCTCGGACCTCACTCCAAAAGAACACTTGGCTGGATTCAGCTTCATGTCATTCCTTCGAGCCTTTGCAAAAACTTCCTCCGAGTCCGCCACGTGTTTTCCGGCTTCCACGCTTTTCACAAGCATATCATCAACATAGACTTCCATGTTCCTCCCTAGCTGGTCTCGGAATATTTTATCCACCATTCTCGATAGGTTGCTCCTGCATTCTTCAATCCAAAGGGCATTCTAATATAACAGAAAGTTCCACTAGCAATAATGAAACTGACCTTTGGGATATCCTGGAGAGAAAATTTGTATTTGATGGTAGCCTTGATAGGCATCCATCATACTTAGCAACTCAAATCCCGATGTAGAGTCGACCATCCGGGTCAATTCTAGGCAAGGGATAATGATCCTTAGGACAAGCCTTGTTCAGTCTCGAAAATCTATGCACATTCTCCATTTCCCCCTGGTTTCGCCACCAACACGGCATTGGATAGCCGGGTGGGAAATTGTATTCGCTTGACATGTCACTGCCTCCAGTGACTTTTACGCTTCCACCTTCGTAATGGCATCTTTTTACGGTCCAAAGACCCTTAATTTGTTTCTTGGTTTAGCTTTAGGGTCCACGTTCGGGTGATGCATTGCCACCTCCTCGGGGATACTGTCATGTCGGAGGAAGAAAAAGCAAAAACGTCGCATTCCTTCGTAGAGCTTTTACTGTGTCTTTCTCTAGATCTGGCTCACTGAGCTCCGATCTTTATTGTGTATCCTTTCTTCTCGGGATACAACTCCACCATCATCGGCTCTTCGTCGGCTTCCATCTTTGGAGGATCGATTTCTTCGGAAATCTTGCACCTCTTGGATTCTCGGTCCACCTCTTTGTCTCTTTTCATGCTGCGATGCAGCTCTTTATCGGCTACCTTCTTTACTGCCTCCACGTAGCATTTTCTGGATTGCACTGGTCTCCGCCTACTTCACCCACCTCATCATTCATGGAAACTTGAGTTTCAACCACTCGAAATAAGTTCAACACCGACCTACCAAAATCATGTTGTAGGATGAGGGTACATCAACTATCAAAAATTTGCCATAACTACCCTCCTCCGTGGAGCTTCACCTAGCCCCACGGAGGGTTACCTGCCCAAAGGGTGTACTACTCCTCCCGTGAATCCGTACAACGCCGTATCCACCGGTTGCATTTCTATGTTCAAATTCATCTTCTTGAAGCATTCCGGGAAGATGATGTCTGTGAGCTCCCTGTATCTACGAAGATCCATGCTACCGTATATCCCGCCACATCCGTTGTGATGACCGGTGCATCACCGTGGTCCTCCTTCCTTAGGCTTCCATCCTGCGGGCCAAAATGAATCCGAGGTGTATGGACAGACTTCTTTGTGATCCACATCTCTGGACATTTCTCCTACCTCTCTCCCGAGGGTCCTTTCTCCGGCTTTTCTAGCGCGGAAGGAGTCTCCCTCTGCTGGACCTCCGACTATCATCTGGATAAGTCATCTCTTCTCGGGAAGGTCTCTCCTCCCGCCTCCCTTCGACCATCCTTCCTTTCTCCTCGGCTTTATCATCGGCTTCTTTTCTTTTTTGCCCCCTGGAGCTAACTCGATCTCTGTAAACAAACTCTTTAAGATGTCCACTGGATCATCCTCTCAATCTCATCACGTAAGTGAAAACAATTGTTAGTGTCATGCCCATATTCATTGTGGAAACGACAAAACTTATCTGATTTAGGCTTTTGAGGCCCCTGGACCGTGTCCACGGAAACTTCATTTCGGGATGGTCGATGCCACTTCCAGAGCTCTGCGCTCAAGCTTCGGGGGTATACTTGTCGAACTGGAGCGAGGTCCATTTTGCGGCTTTCTCGGGTTACTGCGTTGAGCTTTTCTTCGATGATTCCTTCTTCTTTTCGAGTCCACTTGGTTTGACCTCGGCTCTCTTTGCCTTTCTCACCTCCTCCAAGTATGACGTACTTCTCCGCCTCCTTAGCAGTTCATCGTACGTTTGGGTGGCTTCTTAGCCGAGGAGGAGAACAAGTCTCCATCTCGAAGGTTACTAGTAAAAGCATTAATTTTTACCTCCGGGGTGGCGGTTGGAACCTCTAGTGTCGCCGGATTGAATCTCTTCATGAAGGCCCGTAGACTTTCATTCTCCCTTTGCTTCATGTTAAACAACGTTAGTGTGGCTCTGGGTTGCCTCCTTGCACTAGCAAATTGATGCAAGAAGAGCTCCCCAAACTGTTCAAAGGAGTTAATGGAATTGGGTTCCACTGGCTAAACCACTGGCCGCCTTAGATAGAGTAGTAAGAAAGACCTGCACTTCACACCCTCCCCATATCGATGGAGGAGGGCCGAATTTTCAAACCTCACCAAATGATCATAGGGGGTCGGTCGTACCATCATATTCATAATTAAGAGGTTTAAAATTGCTAGGCAATTCATCTTGTAAGATATTCTCGATAAATTGGCAACTGTAACGGGTTGAGGCATACTAACCCGATTTTCCATCTCGATGTTTCATGTTGTCCATTTGTTTCCTCAAGGATTTGATTTGGTCCTTCATGGCCTCATATTGGGTGTCTCTTGTACCCTCTTCTTGGTCCTCGATCTTACTTCCTCGGCTGCAGAGGGGCTGTCTCCTTCCCGTGCGGCTTCCTCGGGACCCGAGTCTCCCTCGGCCGAGGGACTGGCGACCTTCTCTCCGGGCTCCTTCGGCTCCCAGTGCCTCCTCCCGGTTCCTGGACTCCACCTCTCTCCTCCGTTCTTCTTGATATTCGTCCCTGCCTACTCCCCTGGTTGGGATCGAGCGGGCGGATTCCAGTCTGGTTCTCCGAGTCCTTCCTGCAGTGGAGGTCCTCCTCCGGCTATTACCACAGCCACGGCTCGAGCTATCATATCATCCACTGCTCCCGAGTTAGAGCGACAGAGGGCACTGGTTCGGGATTCTCTCGAGGTGTCCCCTGCCGGAGCATTGGCCGCTCAGGAATCCCTACCATAGGTATTCCTTACGGTATTGCGAGAAGAAGAGGAAGGCATGTTCCCCCTCCCTCTCTAACAGCCTCCTACTCCTGGATGGCGTTGGCCAGAGTCGAGCTCTCGTCTTGTGCCATCAGAACCGGTGGAGGTCCTCCAGTGTCGGGCATAGCCACCGGAGGCACGAGGATGGGGCATGAGCCTTCACCTGCGTTGGGTTTGCGGGGTTATCCTTCCCAGTGGTACTAGTACAATCGGTCTCATGGGTGTACGTTCACCGGTCATGATGTCCTTCTTTCGGATAATCGAAAAGAAAAGAAGTTGAAACTCACGTCTCGGCTCTTCTTTTCCCACAGACGGCGCCAATTGATGCGTAAAACCGACTGGTCTCTGTTTTCCCACAGGTTCACGGGGTAAAGCCTTTACGCACTTAAGATCCTTAGCTTCCCTCGAACAAACGTACTCGCAAAACACGCGGAGGGTTCTCCGGCGTAGGCACTCCGACGCTCAAGTCGATTACGGAAAACACTCAAGAAAGTACGTATAAGGTAGCTAAGTGAGAGTGATAGTGATTCGATACCGTTACCTCCTGCTGGGTGTGTTACTTATACGTAAGTTAAGGACAATAATCGTCACCACAGCCTCTCAGGCACTATCCCGCACGTTACGCCATGATGTCGTGCGTGGATAACTTATTCCTCAAGAAATCATACCATATCTACGAATTTCCCCCTGGATGGAGGTTAAACCCGGTCGATGTGGAATATAGGGAATATTCCTTGGCTTGGGCCTCAATTATCTCAAGCGCTTTCGTTGTTTCTCGATCTTATCGGATAGATAACCGCTATGGGCTCGGCCAAATGCTCACACCTTCTCCAAATCTCGTTTGGGCCCCTCGGCCCACTGCAGCCTCGATTTGGGCCTCGCGGCCCCCTGCAGCCGGGCTTTGGGCCTCACGGCCTGCATTTCGCTTTTAGGCCTCCCGGCTTATCTCAGAACTAGGGTGGGCCTCGTGGCCCCTCTCCATACGAGCTTAGGCCTCGTGACCCACCTGTAGGTGGGTTTAGAACTTAAATGCCTGGTTTCGCCGATCTGGGCTCGGGCCCATCTCGGGTTTTCCTCTCCTTATCTAGGGTATCTAGTAACGTCATTGGGCCCTATTGGGTGGTCGTATTGGGCCCTGAGGTGGTTGGGCCTAGGGATGGAGGAAATACCGAAAATGCCGATATACCGACGCGTTACCGTGCGAAAAATACCGAAAAATACCGAATTTGCGGTATACCGAAAATTTCGAGACGTTATGGTTACCGCATCAAATTTTGACGGTATCGGTATAGGATTTTAAAATTTTCGGTATTTCGGTATATACCGTATACCGTAAATATTTTTTAAAATAATTATTTAATTAATTTATTTATAATTTAAATAATATAATAAAGAAATGTACAATAATAATTTTTTTAATTAATTGTTCGGTATGAGCGGTAAATCGGTATGATTCGGTGTGGTCGGTATAGTCGGTATGGGACGGTATAATCGGTATGGACGGTATAATCGGTATGGACGGTGCACGGTAAGGTATACCGAAAATCGGTACGGTATGCGGTATGAATTTTTTTAATACCGAAATTTGATGCAGTATCGGTATGTTTTTATAAATACCGAAATTTTCGGTGACGGTATACGGTATTTTCGATACCGTCGATCCATCCCTAGTTGGGCCCGACATTTTTGTACGCATCAAAACTTATAAAATAATTTCCTAATAACCGTAAGAGTTTACTTGACACGCAATATTATATTCCAAATTGCAAGAAAAAAATTATTGTATTGAATGTAACTTGCAAATACAAATGTTAAAAATAATATGCAATATATTTTTCATTATGAAAACACAAATACTACTCTTACTTTCAAAATATTATTTATGAGTTGAAAAATGATTTTTCTATTGCTTCGAGCACATTACATTAGACTAGGGGTGGGCAATGGATTTCGGATACCCAAACCAAACCCGAAAAAAATCTCATTCGGTTCGAGTTTAATCGGGTTTGGGTAACCCGAACCCGAAATTTAAAATACGGGTTCGGGATCGGGTATAACATCCAAACCCGAAAATCCCGATCGGGTACCCGAATTTTTTTTTTAAATCCTAAAATTTTTATTTTTAATATTTACTAACTGTAGCCTTGATCCTTGCATATGTTTTAGTCTTTAATTAATGAATGCTAGTAGATATTTTAGTTTTTAATTAATTAATGTTAGTAGATAATTATATATTACATATACATGTATTCAATCAACAAAAATATCTCGCTTGATAACATAATTCTTGAATGTTGCAACACAAATGAGAAGCTACAGAATCGTCATAATAATAGTCAATTTAATCAACAACCCAAGACAACAAACTCATAATTATTTTAATTAAAAATATTGCTTGTAAATAAATGCAGACGAAGCACCTCCCTATAACATTAGTGTTTAAATTGTTTGTAAATTTATTTCTTTTTTTTAATTACTCTCACACATTTTTAATGATTAGACGAAGTAGTATATGCTTTTTTTTTTTTTTTTGAATTAGATATATTGCTTCAAAATTATTTTTCTATTGCTTCAAAATGCAATTTGTTTTCCCTTTAATAATGATTAAAGCTACATAAATACTAGCACAATAGTTAGTGTCATATTTATTTCAACTAAAGGGGACAACTTTTACTGTAAAAAGAAAAAAGAAAAGAAAAAAACTCACAACGTGCCCTTGTTGGTCTTCTTGAGAGAATCAAAGAGTGATGAGCTTTGTTGGTTGGTTACTGCCTTTGCGAATGGGTTAGATGGGCGAGTAGAGCTTAGTTGATCAAACTTTGCAACCTTGTTTACTTGTGCACTTTGACCTTTCAAATGGGTTAGATGGGCTTTCAATTCAACTGTTTTTTCTTTTTCTCCATTTTTATCTTTGGTAAGCGCCTCAGCATTTCGTTTCCCTAAGTAAGAGGTTGATGGCAATGGAGGAGATGCCACTCTACCCTCCTCTTGTGATGATGCATTCATTCCTTGTTTGTTGGAACCGTTGCACTTGGGTTTGCTGTTCTCCACTGCCTCGCTAAGCAATTTTTCCTATAATAACAGACAAATATTATATAAACGTAGTTTATGATATTACTTTACCATGAAATTATTTTTTAAAAAATTTAAAATATCAAGTGTTCAAAAAATATTAAAAATTTTATCAGAAGAGTATAAACGACAATTAATTTTATTTACTATTTAAATTATTTATATTTAATTAAAAACACATTATTATAACATTTATATTTAGTGAACCACGAAAATATAAAATTTACTCATAATAATAGCAATAATTCAACTGAGAATCACAAAATGGAAAATCAGAAGATTATGAATAAACAGAATTTATTTAGCCCATTTTGGCCACAAATAATTTTTCATATTTCCTATCCACTAATGGCCCTTTTTTATAACCATTCTACCCCAAGTAAATGTAGGTCCACACATTCATTCTAGCGTCCTGCCATATTTTCGTGTCAACCCCACGTGAGGATTATATCAACTCTGATGAAAATAGAGTCTTATTAAACAAAACTTATTCAAAAGTTAGATATATTTCGTTTATTCAATAATATCATTATTTTTATTACTAAGATAATATTTTACACTATAATATTAATTTATAATGTAAAAATATTACTAAATAAATATTATGGTATTACCAAATAAATATTATAGTATTTACTAAATTAATGTAATGATATCCACAAGAAAGCTTGTAATAAAGATAGGTACTAAAACAAGATTAAAATGAACGCAAGGTTTACATGAAAATGAGGATGGCACCAATTCTTGCCAACCTTACATTTGATCTGACGAGGTTGTTCTTCCTTTAAAGAAGGGCATCTTAGACTTTAAAGAAAAGTTGGTTATATTAATGATTTTGTTAGAAAGTAGGTAGACTCATATTTTGTTTACCCAAAAAAGGGAAAGAGGCAATTATTTTCACTGGGGAATATACTCTAAATTAAGTTAATTTAAGAAGCATAGCTGGGAATTGAAATCTCACCTCCAGTATATCACTGGAAGCGCTCAGCTAAATTAGGCAGCTTTAATGCGGTGACAAGTTTTATGGCTCCTCTCACTGATTTTTCTAGTGAAAGAAGTTTCACAAGTTCAATGGCTCTCACAAGTTTATCACCTGGCAAAGAAAACACAAAATCATAGGTTGAACTCAGACTTGTCATTGTTTAACAAACGATGATATTAAATGCGAAATTACTTACCGTTGCAGCAGGATGCAATGAGCCTCAAGATGCATCTATCTAGTGAAGTTTCCAAATAGAAAGCGTCATCATCAAGTGAGGTGGTATCATGACCAGAAGCAGCTTTTTCTTCTATACTTCTCTGAATCTGATATATATTGGAATTTGGTAATAACTCAGCAACAATGAAAAGGAAGAAATATAGAGTGCTATATGATTCCTCATTGTAAGCGAATGACATAACGTGATTACCCAATCTGATACGGCATGTTCACTACATGAAGGATTATTGACAGTAAAGGGGTGCTTGGTAGATTGGTATAATTGTAGGGTGGTATGGGTTTGATTCTTCCCATGAAGTAGACGAATGATTCGTTTCAAAGTGGGATTTAATTCCTTTGTTTCCCTCATCCCACTTTCCATTTCATTCCCATTCCTCCTCCCCTCAAACCATCCAACCAATGTATCAATGACTTTATAAATACACCCAACAATAGAAATTTCAACTGTTTGTGCCACGTGAGGGCAAAATTAATGAAAATCTCATCACAAGGCAGCTCCAGATGGCAAAGTATAACAAGCCGCAGTGTAGTTCAGCGGGAACCAATGACTTTCAAATAGCTGAATATTGATACGACTCTTCATATTGTCCCTTTAATTATTATTATTATTATTATTATTGGTTTTTTTCTGATAAAAAAATTATTATTGGTTTTTTATTTATGTTGGGTCTTTTAATTAATCTAGATTAAATAAATAGCCCATGGGCCTTTGACCTAGAGCATAAGTTAGAGTTTAGGTTTCGACTCAATTTAAGTATGAGTTCTCTAGTATGAGTTTAGGATTTATCTTTTGGATCATTATTATTGGACAACATCGGTTGTAGCAAAGAGACTATTTGAGTTTCCCTTCGTCTAAACTTTATCAAATATATTAAGATGTAACACCCCAAAATTTTAAACTAAATTATTATTTACATATAATAATAAATTTACATATAATAAAAAAATTAATAATTATATAGATGTATAAAAATATTCTAGTCCAAAATTATAGGGATAACTATTAATTTTAAATTTCCTTTTAGATCTCTTATTTTTTTTGAAAATTCTTAAATCTCAAAAATTTATTATTAGATATATTTTCATCTCTGAAATATTTTTGGAGATATAAATCTCAATCTTTCTCTCCAAGAAATATATTATTTTTTCTATAAATACAATACCAATTCGTGAACCCTGAAAACCACCGGAATACGATCTCAACAAAATATTTCTTTCATCGAGACTCAAAGCATTCAATGTGAATATTAAGTTAATTACTCGATCGATGGAACAACTTTTTATACTACAACCGTGATCAAGATTTAAGGTGTGATTTACTTGTCTTTATTAGATATTTCGTGTGAATAAATTGTTTATCTGCAGCATACATGTTATGAAAGTGAATGATATTATTAAAAATAAATTTATTAAAGGTATGCATAAGAAAAGAACACAAGACCGAAAAGAGGTCTTCGTGGGGAACCCAGTGGGATTTAAAAGAGATCCTTGGAAAAACCGTGACAAGAAAAGAACACGAGGCTGAAAAGAGGTCTTCATGGGAGGACCCAGTGGGACCTTGGGAAAACCGTGAAACATAATTTATAAATTTACATGATAAGAATCTTATATGTATCAATATGTGAATTTCATAATTGTTTGTGGTTATGCATTTTATTTGTATGTTATATTTAGTCTTGACAAGAGAATCACACTTGAGCTAGTGGTTTGCTCATACCATACAATTTTAATATTTTCAAATTGAGGATCGATGGCGAGGAGAGGTGGTGGATGTTATTATTTTAATTTTGCATAATATTTAAATTTTTTCAAACTAGTTTAATTCGTTACCAAATTATATGTATTGATGTTTAATGAGGTGAATCTATTTTTGTTTAATTGACATTTTATTGTCAAATTATTTTTAATTAGTTATTTTTTTAAGTCTTCCATTGTCTGTCAAAATAATTTTATTGTCAAATAAGTATATAGCCCTTATTGAAGACAAACTTTTTGTTCACGGCTTTTATTTTAAAATTATTAATTATTTTTAAAAATTTATATTCATAATAAATCGGGGCATGACAGGTGTGGTATCAAAGCAGTCTATGTTCATATAGATGTGTCGAAAAAAATTGTTCTTTAGGAGTCAAAATTATTTAAAGTGTATTGATTAACAAGAAAATTAATTTTAAAAGTACAGTCGTCTACCACCTCCTCTCGCTCCAGCTCTCTAAGGTACATGCATTACATGTTACGTTTCATATTTCAATTCAAAAATTCAAAAGTTATGTTATGTCAAGATCATGCTATGAAGTATCTTATTTACATGATATTATTTTTTTATTATCACCACATGGATGCATGCTTTGTTGATGTTATCAATTTCAAGGACGAAATTCTTTTCAAGAGGGGAATGATGTAACACCCAAAATTTAAAATAAATTATTATTTACATATAATAATAAATAAAATTAATAATTATATAGATGTACTAAAATATTCTAGTTCAAAATTATAGGGATAACTATTAATTTTAAATTTTCTTTACATCTCTTATTTTTTTAAATTCTTAAATCTCAAAGATTTATTATTAGATATATTTCAAACTACAAATATTTTTAGAGATATAAATCTCAATCTTTCTCTCCAAGAAATATATTATTTTTTTATAAATACAATACCAATTCGTGAACCCTAAAACCAACGGAATACGATCCCAACAAAATAATTCTTTCATCGTAGACTCAAAGCCTTCAACGTAAATATTAAGTTAGTTACTCGATCGATGGAACAACATTTTATACTACAAGCGTGATCAAGATTTAAGGTGTGATTTACTTGTCTTTATTAAATATTTCGTGTGAATAAATTGTTTATCTGCAGATATATGTTATGAAAGTGGATGATATTATTAAAAATAAATTTATTAAAGGCACGCATAAGAAAAGAACACAAGATTGAAAAGAGGTCTTCATGGGGGAATCGGTGGAATTTAAAAGAGATCCTTGGGAAAATCGTGACAAGAAAAGAACACGAGACCGAAAAGAGGTCTTCGTGGGGGACCTAGTGGGATTTAAAGAGATCCTTGGGAAAACCGTAAAACATAATTTATAAATTTACATGATAAGAATCTTATATGTATCAATATGTGAATTTCATAATTGTTTGTGGTTATGCATTTTATGTGTATGTTATATTTAGTCTTGACAAGAAAATCACACCGAGCTAGTGGTTCGCTCATACCATATAATTTTAATATTTTCGATTGAGGATCGGATGGCGAGGAGAGACGGTGGATGTCATTATTTTAATTGCATAATATTTAAAAAAATTTCAAACTAGTTTATTTTGCTATCAAATTTTATGTATTGATGTCTAATGAGATGAATCTATTTTTGTTTGATTGACATTTTTAGATTAAATTATTTTTTATTGGTTATTTTTTTCTTTAAGTCTTCCATTGTCTGTCAAAATAATTTTATTGTCAAATAAGTATATAGCTCTTATTGAAGACAAACTTTTTGTTCACGCCTTTTATTTTAAAATTATTAATTATTTGTAAAAATCTATATTTATAAAGAATGGGGGCGTGACATAAGATATAAAAACTTGCCTGGGAGAGATGCACGTTGTTCATCATAAATTCATTCTCAAGGCTGTCTGCACCTAAGTCAGAAGAAGCAAGAGGGAATGACAGGTCCAGCAAGGTTAGGACTGGCTTGGGAGTACACTGAAAAAGTCATAGATGAAGATGAAGTAATCAGCAGTAAAGTCAAAAATCGATATGGTAGCACATAAGCAATGAACCGCTACTGTAGTACCATACCTGTGGAAAGGTTTCCGGAGACTTGCAAACGACACAAAATAACTTGCTCCCATTCAATCCTGCAACCCAAAAGTTCTCCTCAAACTTCTTTAATTTGCTGGCACTGACAAAGCAGGAGTTTCAGAAAACGTGTATGGAACATGTTTTAATAAGGCGAACTAGAGTTTATAAAAGCTATAGTACCTGAAAAGTGGGAGCCAAGTACACCCAAATTGATTTGTAAAGACTCTCAACACACCCTATATATAATGCTTTAAAAAATCAGAGCAACATATGTAAATATTATACTTGTAGACTATCAGACTCGGGCTCAAAGATATGTACCTTAGAATCGAAAGAACTCAGTTGGCCTTCTTCACTGAAACCAAACCATGTTAAACATGACCCAGGAGTCAATGGCAGACGTCCTCTTTGAGTTTGTGACCCATGAGCGATGTTAAAGACTCTAAACTCAAGCATCTGCTAGGAGGAAATGCGTTATGGAATACACAATCCAATACCCATTGCCTACTGCAAGGCATAATTGTGATACTCATAACATAATATTCACTGATTCGTATAGTAATATACTAACTGGGATAAAGCAAACATCCAGACTATCAAAGTTTTGGCTGATATTTACAAAGATGCAACATTACATCTAGACTTGTATTAAACCCCTTAACACAGTTTTAGATGATGTTCAATTTAAACTAACAGAAAAAAACCACTCTAACTGAAATTTAGATGTACATATAATATAAATGATTAAACAGTCCTCAACCAAAGGAAGTAGCAATGTATCCTTCAGATAATCGGCAATTAAAAATTTATTAGCAATTTCTGGTAGATCACTGTGATAAACTATTACATGATATTACAATGTTTATGAATACCTGCTCATCTGTGGGCAGAGAAGGGGATATATGGGTGACAATTGCCAGTTCATCCTTGTTGCCAACTGCAGTAACCACTGGCCCATCAAGACAGAGAATGTGCCTCTGGCATGAAATTGAATATTAAAGTTTAATTAAACAAAACCTTAAAATGGAAAATATGATGCTTTCAAGGCTTGTTGATAAATGCATGCCTACCAAATGATTATATTGAGCGACATGAATAACTGTTTTTTTAAAAGCATACATTCTGCATTGGTGTTTGGATCTGATAGAAGAATTTTACAAACCTGCAAACCACCCTCTGTGAAGATGCGAAGAAAATTAAGGCTGGTGATGGCAGCAACCCAACAACTTCCAAGTGCTATTGCTCTAACTTCTTCCCCTTCAAACCGCATAGACCACTACGTTGCATAAGATTAGCATCAGTTATAGTTAACTACACATTCAGACGAAGGGGAAATTGATATGTAGAAGTTCCATATTTGTGATGGTGAATGAAAGAAGACATCAATCCACACAAACAAAATATGATGAGGGCTGACCTCACTATTATTTGCCCAGCTACTGAAAGGACGGTACATGAGTGTGCTCATGTTCTTGTCTCCTTTGCATGGATTGGCAAATGCACTTCCTTTCTCATTAAGAGAAGCCATTGTAAAACCAAAATAGTCAGTCATTGCAGGAACTCGTGGGCCACTGCTGGTATCATGGAAATCTATCTGCAGTTACATTATACAAATTAATTTGTCAAAAGATCAGCTTCAGATATATTATAAAGATAAATCAAAGTAGTTGCACCAACATCTTCCATCCTTAACCTTCTTCAAACAAATAGTACAAAGTTTTATTGGATAAAGGTGGCACATTGTTCATAATATAGATCTAGCTTCATCCAGACTATAGCATATCCAGTATTATCTTTCGAGGAAAAGTGTGCCACCAATCAGAAGAAATAGTATAAGGGCAGGGTACCTCTATATGTGCATATCCATCATGTTTCATTGTGGTTATACTTCCAAGCATATTGTAGCACAAGAAGTGCCTCTTTCCAGGCTGTGCAGGTGTAGCCCCAGGCTGAAAAGCTTCTTGCATTTTTGGTCTGCAGCTACGATCACATTTCTGGATCCACTCTGCCCATTGTGGTTATCTTTTTACCATAAGTAGCCTTCTTACGAACTTCAACTTTAGGAATGGATTCCAGCTCATCATTACGATCTTGATCCCAATCATCATCATCATAATTAGACTGCCTGCATGATCTTTTCCTGCTGGGTGGCTCAAATTCACCATGAGTATCTTCATTAAGATCACTCAAGCTACCAGATGCACTAGGTTCTTCTTCTCCCTCATCAAACAATAGGAAGTCATGCCTGGAGTTTGAATATAAATCTGGAATATCTTCTGTTGGAGATTTCATTGTTGATGGTACAGCTGATTCCCACACACCGTACTTTCCCACAACATCAATAACTGCCAATGCATTTCCCTGAGGCTTCCATGCCATACAAGATATGCATTCACTAAACTTTGCCTCTCAATATCCTGTTTCTTATCAACATCCCAAATAAGAATCTGCTTGTCCAAACCAGAAGAAGCGATATATTTACCATTAGGTGACCATGATAAGAAGCAAATAGGATGAACATGATCCCCTCTAAGAGAAAATAACTTTTCAGCAGTGTCTCTGTCGTACAGTACCACATCATTTTTCAGACCTGGTACTGCTAGCAATTCTCCGTCGGGACACCATGCAAGTATATTCATCACAGAAACATCAGAACCATTGTTGGGAGCTATAGCTTTGAGGACATGAAGTGTACTTCCAGATTGGAGCTCCCAGTAAATAACAATCCCAATTGAATCCAGTGAAGCTAAGTACTCATTTTTAGGATCAAAAGCTAAGCAAGTGACAGATCCTTTATGCCCTTTAAGAACTCGAGCAATGGATCCATCAACAGTATTAACAAGTTTGATGCCTTCATCATCACCACCAGCAGCCAAAATTGAACCAGACTTATTGAAAGCGACAGCACGAATTGGCAACGTGAATCGAGTGATATTACTCTCAAAATTTCCACCTACAGAAGAAAATTACACTGCCTATCAATGCTGTTCCAGTTTAAGCATGTATGGTGACTATAAGTATACAAATTGCCAGAGCTAATCTATGTACATAAATGAATTATTTGAATACACATTTTTTGGTTTTTATTTATTTACTAGAAAAGCAAATTAGGGAGACAGTGTGAACAGATTTGCATTCCCTCTGATTCAGAGAAATCGTTTTTAAGGGACAGCATTTTGGGACTCAGTAATGTAAACAAGAAAACATTTTTAAGTTACAGTGACTGCACATACAACTTAATGTTCATTGCAAATAATCCAATCTGTTCCTTTATTCTCGTAGACTGAGCAGCTTTGATGGTGGGGCGTTTATCATCCCTGACTTAACTAAACAATTTAGCAACCTGGAAAAGATGGGTAGCCATCAAAAAAACCAACAATGTTTATTTTCATGTATGCAGAGTAATCGTATAGCAGTTGGTAATGTTTCAACTTTCAGAGCAGTGATTTAACACTAGTCTTCCTGATGTTGTATCCTCGAATCCATGCACAGTAATTGCAAAACATACTCACAATCATCGATTGGTTTGGGTGTTACAAATTTTAGATTCCAAATTTTCATTTTCCACTCAAACAACCCTAAATCCCTATCAAACGTTCCCATCCCCAAAAAACAGTAATGACTTTGAAGGGAAAAAAAAAAAAAGAACAGCATCACATATACTCCATTGCGCAGAATTAATCAGAAATAGAAAGACGACGAAAAAATACCAGGAAATTTATAGAGCTTAACAGAATGGTCAATGGATCCAGAAGCGAGGCAGGTGGAATTAGGGCTGAGGGCCAAAGCCGTAACACCCTCACGGTGGTTGCGAAGAAACTTAGGAGCATTTGAGGGCGTAATGGCGTCATGAATGCAAATAGCAT
The DNA here is from genome assembly GCA_030762865.1 of Paraleonurus japonicus. Taxonomy (NCBI): domain Eukaryota; kingdom Viridiplantae; phylum Streptophyta; class Magnoliopsida; order Lamiales; family Lamiaceae; genus Paraleonurus; species Paraleonurus japonicus. The sequence continues at coordinate 22,634,840 of CM061054.1, forward strand.
TGTCGGAAGATGAGGATGTGACGATGTGGTCGCCATTAGAAGCCCACAAAACGGAGCAGAGTGAACAGCTGTCGTCGCTCTTGTGGGCTTCTCGGAGCTTCATCGCTCGGATCTTCATTTGATTTTTGGGGTTAGGGTTTGAGAATTGGAGGTAGTACTGTATATAAATTTGTTGAAATGGGCGGGAGATTGAGGTTTTCGAAGCATTTTGGTTTTTCGCGGGAGTTTTGCTAATATTTTTATCGATAGCTTCGCCCATTAAAAGTAAAAATGGTTGAACTCTTGCATCGTTAAAAAAATAAAAAAATCAAATTGTTGCATGTTGCAACAAAAATATACTCTCTTTCTCTCTTCCAAAGTTTTGTTTATTTGCATGGCAAAAAAGTGTTCTTACATGTCTCTCTCTACTTTTTTTTTTCTCATTACATATCAAGACTTACTACACTTAAAATACCATTTTTTTCTTAAATAGAGTGTAATTTTCAAATGAGAAGTTTTCAAGAGACGGAGGAAGTATTTAACAAAAACTAACTCGTGCCAAGAGGTACATTTGATCATGGAGTCGAGATAGAGTTGTTATTCTAGTTGAAGCAAGTCGAGTATTTGAAATTCGAACTTGACTCGAGTATTTATCGAGTCAAGACGAACTCAACTTGATAACATTAATAATTTAAAAATAGAGTTCGACTCGGCTCACAAACGAGTCTAACGAGTCAAGTCTAGTGAGTCTAATGGAATCGAGAGGTGGACTTACATAGGACAACGGCCACACTTGTCCCCAATTTCAATTTTGTTTACTATATATTTACCAATTTGCCATTATTCTTTTTAATATATTAAATGTCCGTTTGGTAGGCATGTTTAGCAATAAGATAAAGGATCTAATTTTAAATAATTTAGTTAGTTAAATGGTTATTGTGGTCAAAGTTAGTAAAAGAACAAAAAGTTAAGAAAGGGAATAAGAGTTCTTCTTTCCCAACTTTATTCTTCATCCCACTTCCGGAGTTTTGCCGAAAGAAGCGTGCCGACGACCGGTCATCGGCCGATGATTCAAGGTAAGTTTTTTTCTATCATTTGTTTAATTCTTAGAATATTGAATGTTTTTAAATTATTATTGATTTAATTGTTGGTATTCATTTATATAGCTTAGGGTTTGTTATATTTTTCTATTTAATAAGGATATGAAATTGATTGATGATATTTGTTGATAGATTACGGCTTGTAATTTTAATTAGGGTTGAACGTATTCTTATTTTGTATTACTAATTGATATGACCCGATTCGAGATCATATTAATGCATTATGATTTACATAAAGAAAGAAATAGTACCTAAAGAAGATTTCAGCAAGGTCCAAGAACTTTGATGAATGATTCTTGGTTTCTTTAGTAGATAAGGCTAACGAGAAAAGCCGAGGTGAAAAATTTTCCCATTGGAAATTAGAATTAGTTCGAATCCCGGTGATGTAATCTACCTCATACCATATTAACAAAATGATAATAAAATTTGATAAGAAACAATACCTGAAGATTTTACTTCAACGTCTCAAAGATTGAGGAGCGACTCCCTCCTTTTGTATTCGACGAATTGAATAAAAAGACAAAGTTGGGGAAGATCTTCAATATAAGCTAGACGACGACATTCAAACTTCCAAAAGGATAGCGATAGATTTATATCTTCTTCAAAACCTTAGAACAGAACACAATAATGTAAATTTGGTCTCCGAATTAGCTTTTTTCCCAAGAGGATCCTTCTTCAAATGAACAAATTCCTCCCGCTTCCTTCTTCACCGCTATGATATTTCGGTTTTTTCTTTTTCTCATGCGAGAAATCCCTTTTTTATCTTCTTTTGAAGACTCCGGTTTATATACCTTTGTGAGTTTATATACCTTTGTGAATGAAGGGTAAATAAGTCAATGAATACGGGTGGCCTTTCTAACAAAACCCTAGACACGTCATTGTACGGACTGTCATAGGACATTGCTTTTGCAGGATTTTCTCGCCAAACCGCAAGGATAATTTCTTTTCTCTGTCATGGCCAGTTACGATTGTCTTGATATATTTATGCACTATGAAGGTCCTGAAATAAGTTGGTTCACCTATTATCGGATCGGATCGATATCGAAGAACAGAACCTAAGGTCCGAGGTTCCGGGTTATCTTCGAGCGCTCTTGTTTGTATTTCAGATCGAACATCGGATCGATGTAATACCCAAGAATATCAATCACCATAAGTAAATTAAATTTTTCATAAGTTACAATTATAATATTAATTATTAATATTTTCGCTTTTATTTATGTTATATTTTGTTAATAATTATATTAATATTAATAAAATATATAGTTCTCAAACTTTCAAAAATTTAAAATTTTAAATGTATAATTTTATCTTTTAGTGTAAGATTTTGTAGATCCAATTCCACTGATAATCTCAACAAAAATATCTTCTCCACTTAATTTTTATAAGTCACACGGTCATCTCTCAAGATAAACGCACAAAAATTATTTCTCTCCATTAACGTAAATTCAAGTTTTTCTCTGGAGCATCAAAAGAATTTCTTTTCTCAATTCCTTGCGGTTTCGGTAACCCCTCCTCCATCTTATGATCAATTGCATATCCATATATATATATACCTTAAAACTTTACGCATGTTTCTGTCAATTTTAATTGTTTTCTTTAAATTATGAACTTATCTAGAACAAGTAGCACTATTTTCTTTGGAGGATTAAATCGTTCAAATTATCTTTGGGTCTTCATTTGTTCGTTCACTTTTATTTCTTTTCGGTACTATTGCTTCCTGCTGCCCAAAACTAGTATTAGGCTCTTTTGTGGTTTATAATTTTATTAGCTAAAACTAGAAAGAAAAAAAAAAAAAAAAAACCCATGTCTTATTTTTTTAATAGTTGGTTTCAAAAGGCGAGTATAGTTTACGGAATTTTTTTCAAATTTTTTTAAGGATTTTACCTTTTGTATTATTTCGTAATAAATTTCTTATTATAATATATAGCATGGTATGACGTCCGTATGACATATTCCTTTCTTATTATAATATATAGCATGGTATGACGTCCTATATTTTAATATATAGCTATTCCTTTCTTATTATAATAAATTTCCGAATAAACTAGCATGGTATGACGTCCGTCCAGTAGATATTAACTAAGATATTATTTTTACTCTTTAAATAAAAAAAAAAAAAAAAAAGAAATATGCTAAAAAAATTTAATAGTAATATTAAGATTGAGATTTAAGATTTAATAAATTTATAAAACTAAGACAAAGTTTATCCATTATTATTTTAGGTGCCAAGGAGGCCACGCTCTAGAACTTTTACCAAGGATAATCGAGGTTTAAGGTGGGGTTTTTCTCTATATGATTGGTATTATTTGTCACCTTTAAATACCTTGCATGATTGAAATTTGTTGCTTGCTACTATGTGCTATATGATAGGATATGGGTATGACCGGTGGAAAGGACCGTGTACATACTATCCTATGTTTTATGTTCCGGTGGAAAGGACCGTGCAACATAATAGACTATGATTTATGTTCCGTGGAAAGGACCGTGTGACATAATGAGTTTAAGAACTATGTTTCGGTGGAAAGGACCGATTATGATGCTATGTTACTATGGTTGGCTTTCTTTGACAAATGTTATGGTTATGTGGTATGTGAGTTCTTTGTTTTGATTATGTTGGATATTTAAGCGTGACAAATAGGACCCCACCGAGCTAGTTGTTGCTCACCCCAATCAAATTAATACTTTTGCAGATTAAGAATAACGGAGGCGCGCCAAGGCGAGGTGGATTGATTGGTGTTCTTTCTTTTAGTATTTTTTTTATTATTCGAGCATGACAATAAATTTCTTTTCGTAAGATTTATTTTTGGAGTGAATTAAGTTTTTAAGAAAATTGAGACATTTTATGCAATTTAATTTAGTTGATATTATTTTTATTATTATTTATTAAAGATTCTCATATTCATGTTTCCGCCGAAGGTATTTATTAAATTGTCTTAAAAAAAAAAAAAAATTGTATGAACTCTTGAAAAGAAATTTTTAGTCAAGTCGGCATTAAAATTATTTATAAAATTAGGATGTGACATACGGTGTAAGAGATATCGAATTGTTCCATCCAGCTTCTTTTCTTGATGAACCGAGATCGATCTATTCTTTCATATCTAACTCTCTCTCTATTATTTATCATTAATCACGGATTTTATCTTATCTTTATGGATGATGAACCTTGATATTCCCAAATCTTATCTCGATCTCTATCAATCGACCCCTTATCCAAGTGAAGTGGCGAGACTTCTCTTGGAAGAATAGACGATGGCCTTTCTTTTCTTGACATCGGTCTTATCAATCGGTCAATTTCCGCCTTTCAAGTATTTCAAATTTATCCCTTAATCTAACCATCCATATTAATGAAACCTTTGACATTCCCCCATCTAGACGGTCCACGTGTAGCTATGGGGCGGCTTAACAAGTTTTTACCTTTAATATAAATACATCCTTATTTGTTTTTTCACTTTTTACCGTTCCTTCTTTTGCTTTGTGATTTTCTTCCTTTTAGAATTTTCCGTTTTCCGATCGACTTTCCGGCGACCCTTCCGCTACTATTAAACTTCTCCGATCAGGTATTTTCTTACTTTTCATTGATTTCTTCATCTTCTTTCTTTAATGTCCAAAGACGTTTTCACTCCTATCAGCATATCTAGTTCCTCCCCTTTTCAATCTTCCTCTTCTCGATTTTTGTCCTTCACGGAGCAAACGCCGGACCAGCTCTTCTTGTCCGGCCATATCGATCCTTTGATTTCTCCTAGGGTTTTAGCATCTCCCTTTTGTCCTTTTCAAATCCCGACCATGTCGCGTTCGCAAAGAGTTCCAGCTTGCTCCGCCTTCTAGCCCTCGTCCTTCTAGTAAGCCAAGGCCGGCTCCCTTAGAGTCCTCGAATTTGAAGCTTTCAATTGACTAATATAAAAGAATGATTAGGTCATCCCTCCAATTTCGTCATACGATTACCCTCTCGTGACGAGCGCCCGAACACATTAGATTTCCCTCCCTTGCTTTTTGGAGGGCTCATATAGAGGCCGGGATTCGTTTTCCAATAAGTCCCTTTTTGGCAGAGGTGTGCCGGTTGTTTCAAATTTCCCTTAATCAAATCAATCCCTCCTCTATTCGCATGGCTATTTCCTGGTTTATGATTTTCACCATTATGGAGGATGCTTCCCAGTGTGTTCCATGCTTGTTACGAAATAAAAAAGAAATTACATTTTTATTACTTCGGTTCGTACTCGAGGCCCTTCTCATTTTGTGGGAAAACCTTCCAGCGTTGATGGTAAGTGGCAAAAGAAATTTTTCATTGTCACTCCTCGGAGCAATAAGTGGCCCTTTCCCTATGGTCGGTGGCATTATGAGGCTGTGATAGCCACAGCAGTGTAGTTCGGCTAACATTTCTTCTCATAATCATTCCGTTTTTAAGAGGTGAATGATTATGTAGGAGTAGGGTCCAAAAATAAGCTTTTTAAGATTAATGATTTAGTTCGTAACGAAAAGCTCCTTCATCATTTCGGCTTCTTCAATCCTGCTGAATCTCCTTCCCCTTCTTCCGGTATATATGTTCCATTTCTTGCTTTGTTTTTCTTTATATTTGTCATTTTCTCACCATTTTTCTTTGTAATGCACATGGATTTCGAACACTTTGTTTCTCTTCCGTAAGAGGACGAGCAAGAGCAAGTAGAGCCTTCTCAAAATCAGAAATTTCGCTCAAATCTGGATCTACTTCACTTCCTGAAACCAGCTCGATTCCACTTACCTCGCAGAAGATATTCAACCTTTGAATACAATAATTCCTCCTCGAGTCTTTGTTCGTAAAAGGCCTACTTCTCAACCCGAAGTCTCGAATCTCGATCTTCGTCTGCTAAGTCTATCAAAACCACTGAACCGACAAGGGAAAGATAAAATGTCCTTCCGTCGTGCCAAAGATGACTATTTTACTCTTACGCTCCCTAAAAGCGTATTGAAAATGCCCGAGCAGAGTTACGAAATGGTTCGTGCTATAGCAACTAGAGAGGATGCCTTTCAAACACGGGAGCTCTCTATCAACGAGATGAAAGAATGGAGAGATCGGAGATTGACGCAGGTTAGCTATGTTTCATAACTTGAAGTAGTTATCGTATCCTTCTATGTGTAACATTCTTCCTTTTTGGTCCTCGGTTCTTAGCCTTTAACCTAGTGTAGGGGAGGATCCAGCCGTTTCCACCGAATAGCTTCAGCAGATCTGAAAAAGAAAGATGAGCAATTGGTGCGCGTGACCCAAGAACTTGACAAATCGACCTCTCGGTTGAATGATTTGCATAAAGAGTATGCTATTTTGAAGTCTCCGAGATGGAGAAATCTCGGACAACTTTGAGGAGTTGTTATCTCGGAAGGAGTCAATAGCGTAAGGGGTGCTCCTCTGCCGTCGATGTCTGTTCATGACCTCTGTCGGTCAAACCTTTGTCTTCTATTCATGTGGGGTTAATTGAGGCTTATAAGAAGAGTGCACTTTATGTTAGAGAAATGGGAGCTCACATAGGTCACTACGCTAATGTTGGTTTTGAAAGCTCGAGAATCAAGCCAAATCTCAAGGATTCTCGGGTGTTTTTTACAGAAAGCTATTCGACCGCAATGACCCCTTCTCCTTATTGGTAGGGCGATCCCCACGAGCCTACCGATTATCCCTATTGGCTTCCCGTGATGCGAGAAGTCGCCCGGAAGCTCTCCTCTAGCGAAGATGTAGTTCCTCCCTCCCTATTATGTCGAGCACGGTGTACGACGTGCATTCGTAAGGGAGTGCTTCCACCGCTGCCGTTGAATCATTATCTCCTCTTCCTTCCCTTGTAGATACTCCTGCTCCAACTCTCGAAGATCCTCCCGCCGCGATTTTGATGCTTCGTTCCTTCTTCTCGAGCTAGCTAGGGACTTAATTTTCATCATATGATAATTGTAATATTTTTTTATTTTGAGCAACTTTTTGGTTTTCCGTCTGGGAATAGTATTACGTATTTTGTTATGTGATTTGTGCCGATTATGGATCTTTTTCCGACATGAATTATCAATCCTTCTATTTCTCATGATAAACCTTGCTTTCCCCTTCAAAAAAATTTCCATCTTTCGAAAAGTATCAGCTCTCCGGAGCGAGATGCCGACGTATATTCCCACGCAAGTGTCACTTCAGCATCGTGAATGAAGTGATCTTTTTAATTTTCAAAAAATTTTCCCTTTCGAAAAGTATCAGCTCTCCAGAGCCGATGCCGACGCATATTCCCACGCACGTGTCACTTCGCATCGTGAATGAAGTGATCTTTTTAATTTTCAAAAATTTTCCGTCTTTTGAAAAGTATCGGCTCTCAGAGCTGATGCCGATGCATATTCTCACGCAAGTGTCACTTGAGATCGTGAATGAAGTGATCTTTTAATTTTCAAAAAAATTTCCCTTTCGAAAAGTATCACTCTCCAAAGCCGATCTTGTGCATATTCCCACGCAAGTGTCACTTCGCATCGTGAATGAAGTGATCTTTTTAATTTTAAAAATGTTCCATCTTTCGAAAAGTATCACCTTCCGAGCCGATGCCGATGCATATTCCCACGCAAGTGTCACTTCGCATCGTGAATGAAGTGATCTCTCTCTTTTTTTTTTAATTTTCAAAAATTTTCAATCTTTCGAAAATATCAGCTCTCCGCAGCTGATGATGACGCATATTCCCACGCAAGTGTCACTTGATCGTGAATGAAGTGATCTTTTTAATTTTCAAAAATTTTCCATCTTTTGAAAAATATCGGCTCTCCAGAGCTAATGCCGACGCATATTCCCACGCAAGTGTCATTTCGAATCATGAATGAAGTGATCTTTTTAATTTTAAAAATTTTCCATCTTTCGAAAAGTATCACTCTCCAGAGCCGATGCCGACGCATATTCCCACGCAAGTGTCACTTCGAATCGTGAATGAAGTGATCTCTCTCTTTTTTTTATTTTCAAAAATTTTCCATCTTTCAAAAATATCAGCTCTCCAGAGGCGATGCTTGCATATTCCCACGCAAGTGTCACTTCGCATCGTGAATGAAGTGATCTTTTTAATTTTCAAAAATTTTCCATCTTTCGAAAAGTATCGGCTCTCCAGAGTCGATGCCGACGCATATTCCCACGCAAGTGTCACTTGAGATCGTGAATGAAGTGATCTCTATTTTTTGACCCCCAGGACCGGGTTATATTAGATCTAGAGTGGGGTCGGACCCATTAGGTCTAACCTTATGACCCCAGACTGTGTTCCATTAGGCACAGGAAGCCAGGACCAGGTTCCATTAGGTTCGACGTGGGGTCGACCGGGTTCCATTAGGTTCGACTCCTGTGACCCCCAGATCAGGTTCCATTAAGTCTGGGAGTCGGACCAGTTCCATTAGGTCCGGCGTGGGGTCGACCGAGTTCCATTAGGTTCGACCTATGACCCCCAGAACTGTGTTCCATTAGGTGCAGGGAGCCGGACCAGTTCCATTAGGTCGCGTGGGGTCGGACAGTTCCATTAGGTTCGACCTGTGACCCCTGCACCCGTGTTCTATTAGGTCCTGGGAGCCGGACCAGTTCCATTAGGTTCGGCGTGGGGTCGACCAGTTCCATTAGGTCGACCTGTGACCCCGCACCAGTTCCATTAGGTCCGGGAGCCGGACTCAGTTCCATTAGGTTCGGCGTGGGGTCGACCGAGGTTCCATTAGGTCTGACCTGTGACCCCAGACCGTGTTCCATTAGTGTCCGGGAGCCGACTGTGTTCCATTAGGTCAGCGTGGGGTCGGACTGTGTTCCATTAGGTCTCAACCATGACAACCCTTCTCGGGATGATCTCGAGGTTTATGGGATGTTTTAGAAAATAGATATTTTTAATTTGCTCAATGTGATTTGAGACTTAAGACGTTCAACTCATATAGACATATTAAAAGAGAACATGAATGACAAAGCAAGCTCTCCTCTAATCGGGAGGAAACCTTTCATTGATTAGTAAAAGTAGTGCTCTACATCCTTCTTGGGAAATTTAGAGAAAAATAACAAAGACGAGACAATGGACAAGCACGGTTCAAATCTTCAAACATAATATTTTTTCCAGTTCCCAATATTCCGAGGACGTGGTAATTTTTTGCCTTCTTGATCCATTAATTCGTATGCTCCTCCTTTCAACACTTCGAAACAATGTATAGTCCCTCCCAATTAGCGTCCAATTTTCCATTAGGCTTTAGAGCATCTGTTCTTCGCAAGACCAAATCTCCTATCGAAAATCTTCTTATCTTCACCCTCTTGTTATATATGGCTCGGACACGACTCTTGTATTTCTCGGATCGAGGTGCGCTATTTCTCTTTCTTCATCTAACATGTCCAGGTTTTCTCCGATCGTACCTCCATTTTGCTCTTCATTATAATTTATGATCCTATGAGTGGCCATTCCCACCTCTGCTGGGATCACAAGCAGAGGACCCATATACCAAATTAAAAGGAGCTTCTCGGTCATTGTCTTTGAGCTAGTTACGTATGCCCACGTAACTAAATCCAACTCATCTGCCCATTTGCCCTTAGCTCTACCTAGTCGCGCCTTGATCCCATCCACTATGCTCCTATTGGTTACTTCGACTGGTCCATTAGCTTGAGGATGGGCTACGAGAGGTAAACCTTTCTTTGGATCCCCTTCTCCCGGCACCACTTCGAACCTTGGCTCCGAAAATCGGGTGCCATTATCTCGAGATTAACACTCAAGGAATCCCAAATCGACAATGAGATATTCTTCCACAAAAATTTCAGAACTTGCTCCTCATCTATTTTTGAAACTCGCTTTGGCTTCTACCCATTTGCTGAAATAATCAATTGCTACGATCGATAAGCCCGACTTCCGGTGGCCAAGGGAAACTTTCCAACTATATCAATTCCCCATTTGTCAAATGGACACGGTGAATGGACCACTCCCCATTCCTCTGCTGGGATATGAATAAGAGAACCATGCCTCCGACAATTATCGCACTTTTTCACCAATTCTTTGGCATCTCGAATCATAGAAGGCCGCAATATCCTCGCTCCGAGCGCCTTCTTACTACGTCCTCTAACCTAGTTTGACTAGCTCCGCATCCTTCATGCACTTCCCCGATTACGTAGTTTCCCTCCTCCTCTCGATAAACACCTCGGTAGGGATGGGTAAAGGATCTCTTAAAGAGCAAGTCACCTAATAAGCAATATTTAGCATATATGGCCTTTTGGGAAATACCACCTCCTTCCATCCTCCGACCCGCTTTTAGGAAATGAATAATCGGAGCTCTCCAATCCTTCTCCCGCTCTACCGTTATCACTTCGATCCCACTAACTTCTCCTATGCGGCTAATAAAGTAATGGTTCGACCTACTTCTCTGGTGGCGGAATTGGCCAATTTGGCTAAGTAATCAGCTCGGACATTCTCGGGTTCCGGGGATCTGCTCCACTCAACTCCGTAAATTTTTCTTTCATCTCTTCCACTCTTTCAGCGTATTTCATCATTCTTTCTTCTTTTCTTTCATATGCTCCCATGGTCTGCATTGGATTACTAATTGCGAGTCCGAGTATATTATTACCTTCCGAGCTCCCAATTCCCACAACATCATCATTCCCCGAGAAGAGCCTCATACTCAGCTTCATTGTTAGAGGTTCTCAACTCGAATCGGATAGAGAATTGTAATTCCTCTCCAGTTGGACTAATAATCTTCCTCTTCCGATGCCCCTTGAAATTCGAATCCACAATATTGATTGAATGTTTGATCATAAGGCTCATAGTATGGGAATATCTCTTGAGGTGGGGGAGAAATTTCTTCACTTATCCAATCTTCATAATTGGATGGAACTTGTTGCAAATGAGAAGTATCTTCATAGTTCCTCCAATCATTGTAGCCAAATCCATCAAAATGTGGAGAATACACCCTACTATCTTGATAATACTCTTGATTCCACATGTATGAGTTGTATCCTTCCATCTAGACAAGATATCAAACTATCAAATTCAAACAAAAATAACAAAACAAACATGATTAGAGTGTATAGGGTAAGAGTTATTAAGACCAATCAACAAAATATCGAACCCAAGGGAAAAAGTATGCACATGAGGCCCTAGAAATACAAGTTCTTAGTGACTAGATTTGCAACAATGGTTTGGAATAAAAACAACAAAACACTAGCAAAAATACAAAATAACAACAAGCGAACAAATGATCGAACACTTAGAATACGATAACAACAACAACAATAAATGGTGGGATATGGGTGCTAGGATTAACATCCATCAATGAATCATCAATCAACAAGCTACAATTGAATCAAATTACAAATCAACTAAGATAGAAAGCATAAACCATCATGAAATTAATCACTCCATTAAAATCACAATGCCTAATGTGAGTATTCTTAGTCTTTCCCATCTCTCAATGTAGAAATCCCCAATTCATACAATCATGCAAAATTGAAACTCGATCAATACCTAATCACGTTAGCTCAACTCGCCTATTGCTAGGGTGATTAACCATTAATCTAAAGAGACAATTTTACTCAAAGCGCAATTAAGAATCACAATTAGGAAACAAACTAACGTGAGTATCCTTAGTGCAACTAATCTCTCGATTTCAAGCACCCAATCCACACATTCATACACAATTATCACCCGATTAATCCCGGATCACGTTAGCGCAACTCTCGCCTATAGCTAGGAGTGATCAAACACTAATCTAAAGAGATAATTATGCATGAAGCACAAATGAGAATCACAATTAGTAAGCAATCTACTAAAATTAATCTCCAATCATCAACAATTATAGCATCATCAATCAAATCATCATCAATTTCAATTAACCCAAGCACAAGAGAGTTAGCCCATGGAGAAATCCATGGGAAGAAGATAGAATTGATCAAACACAAAGTAAATCACAACAATTAAGAAATTAAAGAGACAAAAGAGGAAAAACATCACCAAATGATCTTCAATTAACCAAAATAGGAATGCTTGAGTCTTCAACACCAATCTCCAAATGAATTACAAGCTCGAATTGAATGAATTGCAAGAATCAAAAGCTAATCTATGGCTAATCTACCAACAACAAAATGAAATCTAAATCTAATTCTAACTTCTACTCTAACTACAAGAGAAATTGGCTTGGGGCCTGAGAAATCGCCCCAAAACCGCTACTAATCAAGCTATTATGAAAGATGTCTCGAATTGCTCTGCTTCTCCCCTTTAAATACGAAAATTCTGAAAAAGCGCCCCTCGAGTCGAGGGTTAGGCGTCGACTCGAGGCCTCTGCATTTGTCCCATCCCTCGACTCGAAGGTCATGCCTCGAGTCGAGGCTCCCGCCTTTTTCTCAATTTAGTCCTTTTCGCACATCCCTCGACTCGAGGCTCATGGTCCTCGATTAGAGCTCGAGTCCAGTGGCACTTTTTCTCGCGGGGCTTCGCCCCACCCCCGTTTTTGTCCGATATGTCCGTCTCTTCATTCTAAGTCCAATGGTACTCTCGGATTGGCAAAATTCCACCGAATTACTTGCAAAACGGACGAAAAACATCAAAATCTCAAAAATAATACTTTTCAAGCAAAAGAGTGATACTTTTCACATTTAGGCACAAAAATTATCACTTTAGCTCACTTTTGCACTAAAATAGGCCCTAAAAACATGTATCAATTCACTCCAATCAAAACACAAACACAAAGGCAACAAGTAGCCACTTCAAATAATTCCTAAGTCTCACTTAAGGCGCAAAACTAATTCTAAGAACGGCGCCATTTGATTGGAGTGTATAGGGCAAGAGTTATTAAGACCAATCAACAAAATATCGAACCCAAGGGAAAAAGTATGCACATGAGGTCCTAGAAATACGAGTTCTTAGTGACTAGAGTTGCAACAATGGTTTGGATCAAAAACAACAAAACACAAGCAAAAATACAAAACAACAACAAACAAACAAATGATCGAACACCAAGTATGCAATAACAAAACAAGAATAAATGGTGATATACAAAGTGCTAGGATTAACATCCATCAATGAATCATCAATCAACAAGCTACAATTGAATCAAATTGCAAATCAACTAAGATAGAAAGCATAAACCATCATGAAATTAATCACTCCATTAAGATCACAATGCCTAATGTGAGTATCCTTAGTCTTTCCCATTTCTCAATGTAGAAATCCCCAATTCATACAATCATGCAAAATTGAAACCTCGATTAACACCTAATCACGTTAGCTCAACTCGCCTATTGCTAGGGTGATCAACCATTAATCAAAAGAGACAATTTTATATGAAGCACAATGAAGAATCACAATTAGGAAGCAATCTACTCAATTGATCTCCAATCATCAACAATTATAACATCATCAATCAAATCATCATCAATTTCAATTAACCCAAGCACAAGAGATTTAGCCCATGGTACCACAAACAATACCCATGGGAAGAAGATAGAATTGATCAAACACAAAACAAATCAAAACAATTAAGGAATTAAAGAGACAAAAGAGGAAAAACATCACCAAATGATCTTCAATTAACAAAAAGAGGAATGCTTGAGTCTTCAACACCAATCTCCAAATGAATTACAAGCTTGAATTAAATGAAAACAAGGATCTAAAGCTATTCTATGGCTAATCTACCAACATCAATTGAAATCTAAAGCTAATTCTACCAACGATCGACGCTCGAAGGAGGTGATAGAGCTAATTCCCGAACTTCGCTTAACCTGAAGTGATGAAGGAATTTATTGAAGTATGGCTGGTCCACCATTTACAGATCGGGAGATTTGGAGGAGATGAGCTTGTTCACAGATGAAGTAGGCTGGGAAAATTTCATCTCCCCGGGAGAAAGTCATTCGAGTCTGCGGGAATCACTTCGATCTCAACCATCCTGCCGAGGAGCAGCCTCCCGAACCTCCCGAGAAGCCGCCTAGGCTTGCTTGAAACCTCTCCCGCCGCCTCCCAAAGCAGCCTCAGATCCACATTCTCTTCGATACTAAATCAGCTGGAGAAGAGGGTAGAAGATAAATTCACCCAGATGCTCATGATGAAAACTGAGACATTGTAGATTCGGTCGGTGTAACAATGGAGGACATGCTAAAAGCATCTCGAGGTAAATCTCTTATCTTCTATTTCCAATTCTGTTAAATTGACTCACAAAGAAGAATTGGCTGAAGTAAAGAAGGAGGTTGGAGAGTCAAGAACCAAACCTAAGCCGACAATCGATCTGGCCGATGAAATCCTACTCAATCAGTCCTCGCCTTCCACCTATTTTACCGTTATCAAGGAGCAGCTTGCTATGCTACTTGATGATGTTAAAAAGGGGGAAGATGTGGAGATCGTTAAGGCCGAGCTCAACTGCATTAAACTTTCAAAGAACCCAATCAGATGAGCTCACCGCCCTAAAGATAAGAATTGAGCAGATTGAGGAGGCAATTAGGGGCAGATGAGCTAGCCGTAAAGAAGGAAGCCGAGCCGAAGTCCGAAAGATTTATGGCCAAGATCGGAGGGAGAAAGGAGGAAGCCAAAGCCAAAGCCGAGGCCGAGAAGGGCAAAGGGAAAGAGCCGATGATAGTAGAGAAAGGGAAAGAGAAGGAGATGGAGAAAGTCGTGTCGCCTATCGACAAATCCCGATGTCCAAAGTCAGCAGGAAAGAGACCACTTGAGAAATCACCGAGCAAATTTAGGATAGAGGCGAAAGGGACCGACGAATTAAGGCAGAGAAGGTCTATTATGGCCGAAGGGAAGCCAAGAAAGATTAAATCTGCGAAAGAAGTCGGGCAGAGTTTTTGACAGTTCCGTAAGAAGTGGGTAGTCCCATCACTGGAGGAGGAGCAGATACAACATGGATCGCACTGAAGAAAGAACCGATGCTCCTCCAAAAATGATTGCGCATCCAAAGCATGTGGGCAATGAGTACATGAAGTACGAGGCTAAGTGGACCTTCTTCTCGTACATCTCAGCAAAGGAGTTGGAGCATCATCGACAATGAGACTATAGCTTGGCATGACGGATGGAGAAGGAAAATCCAAGCTTGTACCGTAAACTTCTTGATGAAGGAGATGAGTGGTACAACGTGGATTTGGTTGCTCAGCACTACTCATCCATTCCAATTAAGTCAATGATGATGGCTCGATTGACAAGGAGTGGATCAGTCAACTATCAACTATGAGATAAATCAAATGAAGTTGGACTGATCTAAAGGAGATTGCCGAGCCGAGGACGAGGATATTTGATTGGATGCACTGAGAAAGATAGATGGACAGATTAGATAAGCCAAAATCTTCTTATCTTTTATCTTCTTATCTGCTCCATATGTAAAAATGTAAATGTGTGTATATGAATGAGATGACCGGTTCTTATCTCGATTTACTTGTTTGTTTTAAAAGTTTTCTTTATTGCTTTAAGAAACATTAAAATTTTTCTAAGTATAAATCATCCGAGAAATTTATCATCTCGTACTTAATATTGTCAAAAATTTTCTAAGTTTAAAATTTTTTAAGTCCTAAGACTTAATTTTTTTTTAAAAATCTTTTGAAAAAGTCTTAAGACTTACGAATTTTTATTTCAAAATTTTTTTAAGTGTGAAGTAAAGTGCGTCAATTTGAAATAAATCAATTGATAGTGTGAATGTGTTATGATATGCCTATCTCGACTATCTTGAATAACTTTGACTAACATCACCGTGAGTATGTTTTTTTATAGTTTTAACATCATCAAAAAGGGGGAAATTGTTAGATCAAGTAGAGTTTTGATGATTTAAAAGAACAATCCAGATGGGCGGACAACGTTGATGAACAGCTAAGATCGAGTTCAAGATTAAGCCGATCGGACTAGGTCAAGGACTGATTAAGTCACCAAGATCGAAGTTGCAAGTCATCTCAAGACAAGCTCAAGTCTAGTCATCTGCAGGAGACAAGTATGAAGAGCTCGACGAGGTCAAGACAAGCCGAGTGGAATAAGAAAGGCTAGTCTTCATCAAGTCAGCAGACGAGTAGAGTAAAATCACCGAGGTCTAGAGCGGTTTTCAAGATTAAGTTTGGTGAGTAGCTTTCGCTTGTTAGAACTCGACTAACAAACTAACTGTCTTTTCAGACTTATAAATAGGTCTAGATTTTATTTTTCAATACACTTATGCAAATCTGATTTTTCACACTGCTCACTATTCAGTTAACAAAATATTTTCAAAAAGAGTTTTCGAAATTTCAAGTGTTTATAGAACACTTCTTTTGTAATCTTCAAAATCCTTTATTCACTTGTAATTCTTAGATTCATCATAAGAAGTTAGGAGTACTTTGAAGAGTTGAAGATCAAGTTGTAAGTTGTAAGATTGTAAAGTAAGTAAGCAAGCAGATAGTGGAGACCCTTCTTCAAAGTTTGGAGAAGGAGAGTGGATATAGGATTGTTATAATCCGAACCACTATAAAATCTCGGTGTTCTTTATCGCTTTCATTTACTTATCTGCTCAATTTACATTTTTCTCATTCAAAGATTAATTTGTAATCGAAGTTAAAATCAATATCGTTGTTGCTTTTGATCTTTTAAAAGTTGAGATTAATATTAAATTTCGTTGTGTCACTTTGGTACTTTGAATAAATTTTGAAAGATTTGAAAAATCTATTCAACCCCCTTCTAGATTTTTCCTAGAAGGCTGATACTTGTTATACCTAATCTGCTCAACTAATCGAGACGAACATTATTTTTTGTTCAAATGGATGAAATAGGGAAATTCTGAAAATTGGAAGCATCGACTCGAGCTCGGTGAAATCGTGGCCGCGACTTTGTTAAAAATCAACCGCCTCGACTCGTGCTCCCACTCTCGAGTCGAGCTTGCCGCATTCCCGCAACCCTCGAGTTGAGCTTTAGCCCCTCGAGTTGAGGTCTTCCTAATTTTGGCAATTCTTCAATTCTGCCGCAACCTCGAGTCGAGGGCCCTGGACCTCGACCCAAGGTCGAGTCCAGGGAATTTTCTCGGCCCAATGTTCGCC
Organism: Paraleonurus japonicus; assembly: GCA_030762865.1. Taxonomy (NCBI): domain Eukaryota; kingdom Viridiplantae; phylum Streptophyta; class Magnoliopsida; order Lamiales; family Lamiaceae; genus Paraleonurus; species Paraleonurus japonicus. Next base: position 22,651,868 of record CM061054.1, read on the forward strand.
TCCGACCCCCATTTTCTCTCATCTCATTCGTCTCATTCCCGTATGAATATCTATGCACTCGGTTTGGTCAAATTCCACCGAAATACCTCGAAAACGAGACGGAACACATCACAAATCCATCAATTCTATACAAGTGATACTTTATTTGCAAAGAAGTGATACCTTGCACCTTAAAGCTCAAAACTAACACTCTTCACCACTTTTTGCAAATAAATGCCACATAAAATCATGCATCAATTCACTCTCATCAATAACTCACGAACCATCACCGCAAGGACACCTCAATGTAATGGAGTTGTTGAAAGAAGAAACATAATTCTTAAAGAAGCTACAAGGACTATGTTATCCGAATACAACACTCCACACAGGTTTTGGGCGTAAGCCATTAATACTTTCTGTTTCATTCAAAATAGATGTCCGATTGTTAAAGATAAATGTAAAACCCCTTATGAGATATGGAAAGGAAGATCACCTAAGATTTCATATTATCATATCTTTGGATGCAAGTATTTCATTCACAACTATGGAAAATCTCATTTAAAAACTTTTGATGCTAAGATTGCAGATGGGATATTCTTAGGCTATTCCATTGTGTCTAAAGCTTATAGTGTTTTTAATAAGACAACCTTGTGTGTGGAAGAAACACCGCATGTTGTATTTGATGAATCCACTTTTGAGCCTAAAAACACAGCTTAAAGATGACATCATAAAGGTTTCGAAGATCTACAAAGAATGACTATTAAGAGATCAACCGTATGGTTCTATACACCAAGATTCCGACTCGAGATGAGGAAGAAGAATTATACTCAAACAAAGATAGAGAGCACTGAAAGTTCATCCAAGACAGCCTAATCGCACAACCACCCTACTGCATACAATCAAGAAGAAATTTATGAAGGTAACACATAACCATTTGAAAAGGATATTTCACAAGTCTTCATCCTTGGTAAAAGACAAAGGTAAAAGAATAATGAATTATCATACAATTGAACAAATAATTGGAGATTTAGAATCTAGAGTTCAGACAAGGACACAACTAAATCTAGATTGTATGTTCAGTTGCTATGTTTCATTACTTTAACCTAAGTCGATTCGATGCTCTAATTGATTCCAATAGGATTAATGCCATGCAAGAAGAACTTAATCGAGTTTCAAAGACAAGATGTGTGGGAGCTTGTTGAAAGGCCTCATCATCAAAAAATCATTGGAACTAAGTGGGTCTTTAAAAATAAAAAGGATGAGAACAATATTGTGATTAGAAATAAAGTCGACTAGTTGCACAAGGTTATTCGCAATCGAAGGGATTAATTACGATGAAACCTTTGCACATGTAGCTCGTGGAGGCCATAAGATTGTTCTTAGCCTATGCCGCTTTTAAGAGATTAACAGCTTTTCAAATGGATGTTAAATCAACATTTCTAAATGGAGTCCTAGCTGAAGAGGTTTATGTAGAGCAACCTCCGTGCTTTGTCGAAGGAGACAGTGGTCTATAGGTTGAAAAAAGCTCTATATGGACTTAAACAGTACCAAGAGCTTGGTATGATACGATTGTGGTATAATTGGGTAAGAAGTATGATTGGAGTGAATTGATGCATGATTTGATGGGGTATTTTTGTGCAAAAAGTGGTGAAAAGTGTTAGAATTTATGCTTAAAAGTGTAGAGTATCACTCTTTTGCTTGAGAAGTATCACTTGTGTAGTTTTTGATGTTTTTCGTCCCGTTTTCAAGTAAATCGATGGAATTTAACTAAACCGAGAGTACCGGTATTCATACGGTGAAGAGATGAACGAGACGGGCAAAAATGGGGGTTAGAGGGGAAAGTCGGATCGAGAAAATTCCCAGGACTCGACCTCCGGTCGAGGCCTGTGGAGCTCGACCCGAGTGTGCGAGTAAAGGAGGAGATTTGCAAAAATAGAAGGCACCTCGACTCGAGGGTTGGAAGCTCGAGTCGAGGGTCAGGATTTTGTGGCAAGCTCGACTCGAGGGGCTGAAGCTCGAGTCGAGGCCGGAGTTTTTAAGAGAGTCGCATCCATGATTTAAGGAAGCTCGACTCGAGGGCACTAACCTCGAGTCGAGGTGCCGATTTTTGAAAATTTGTCTTTTTAATCCACTTGAGTGGAAAACAGAGCATAACCTTCCCCATAGCAGCTTACTTACAGCTTTTAGGGCAATTTCTGAGTTTCTTAGCTTAATTCTCCTTCTAGATTGATTAGATTATTAGATTTAGATAGATTTTCATTAAGTGTTGGTTAGATTGTACTTTGATCCATTGGTTTTCTCATTCCAAGTTGTAATTCAAGTGAAGAGGAGTTTACAATTAAAGATACATTTGGAGATTCAAGCATTCAATATATTGTTCATTTTGGCTTAATTGGTGATGTTCTTCCTCTCTACTCATTTCTATTCATTAATTGTTGTGATTAGCCATTTGATTATGCAATTAGATTTTGTACCCATGGATTTTGCACTTTGCTCCATGGGCTAATTCACTTGTGCTTGGGATAATTGAAATTGAGGATGATTTGATTGCCTTGTGCTATGATTGGTGATCAATTGTGATAGTTAGTGCCCTAATTGTGATTCTAATTGTGCTTCATGCATTTTTATCTCTTTAGATTAATGTTTGACCACCCTAGCAATAGGCGAGAGTTGAGCTAACGTTATTAGGGATTAATCGGGTTATAATTATGTATGATTGTGTGAATTGGGTGCTTCTTAATTGAGAGATTAGTGGTACTAAGGATACTCACATTAGGCATTGTGTGATTAATGGAGACTTAATTGCATGATGGTTCTATGCTTTCTATCTTAGTTGATTAGCAATTTGATGCAATCATAGCTTGTTGATCATTGATTCCTTGATGGAGATTATCCCTAGCACCCCTACCCCCAATTGATTTTTGCTATTTGTTCTTGCCTACCACTTTAGTTGTTGATTTTAATTTCTAGCATCTGTATTGTATTTTTGGTTCAAAACCGTGATTACAACAATAGTCATTGAGAACTTGCATTTCTAGGGACTCATGGCCATACTTTTTCCTTGGGTTCGATAAACTTGGTTGTCTTAATATCGTTTACCCAAATTACCTCAATCAAAATGGCGCCGTTCTTTGGGGAATAGTTTTTGCGCCTAAAGTGAGAGTTAGGAATTTATTGGATGTGACTACTTGTTGTTTTGTGTTTTTGTTTGTTTTGTTATTTTTATTTGAATTTGATACTTGCTATCTTGTGTAGTTGGATGGATATGACTCATACGCATGGAATCAAGATTATTATCAAGAGAGTATGGTTTATCCTCCACACTATGAAGGATTTGACTACGATAATTGGCGGAACTTTGAGGATAATTATTTAATGCAACAAGTTCCCTCCGATTATCAAGATTGGAGATGTGATGAAGTTCCTCCCGCACCTCAAGAGATGTTCCGTATTATGAGCATTATGATCAAACATTCGATCCACGGGGTGGATTTGAGTTTCAAGGAGCATCGGAAGGGGATTTTTATGATGATGTGAGAAGCTATGAGTATGACTATCAAATGCCACAAGCTTCCTCTCATTATGAAGAATGGGGAATCCATGATGTGAGAGCTATCTTGAAGGAGATGCTTGGATTGTTGTTGAAGAGAATTGAGGAAAATGACCCTAGATGTGAAGAAATGTTTCTCTTGTATGAGAACATTTATGAGACCAAGGCAATGGTTGATTCAATGATAGATGGGAACATGGAGATCACCGAAGCTCAATTCAATGTTTTAAGAAGTCAACTCAAATATTTTCTAATCCAAGTAAAGAACATAACCATCATGGAGAATCATCAAGAAGAAGGGGAGGAAGAAAATGAAAGTGAAGATAATGAAGAAGAGGGTCCAAGCAAGAAGAATGAAATGAATAATTTCCTTGTCAAAAGTGATAAAGAGGAATGTCCATTGATGGACATGAGCAACAATGAGGAAGAAAATCTAGAGGCATCGAATGAAGCATTGAAGAATGAAATGATTATTTCTATACCTTCAAACTCTTCAATTTGTATTTTAATTGAGATTGCTGCTTCTATTGATTTGATTTTACCTCTTGTGAACTTTGATTATAGGAAAGAATTAATGAAGTGCTTGGGCATCCTTGGAAAAAAGAAACGGAGAAGGATGATTGTGAGAGAGCAAGGGGACAACTATTGATAATGTGCAAGGGTGTGGATGATGGGTCTATCCCACATGAGTGCCTTCATGATTTTGAAGCTCAAAGATTGAAGTATTGTGGCAAGGAGGACCGATATCCTTGGTCATTCCGATGAAAAGAGATGGAAATGAATGAATAAGTCCAAAGATAGGACATGAAAAATAACGCTAGATGGGAGACAACACATCCTTTTTGTTTGTTTGTGTGCTTTTGTTGTTTGTGTTTTTGTTTTGTTATGGAGAATTGACTTGGAAATTAAAGTGATCATGCTTAGGGATTGTCACATTTTGCTATGGGATTATTGGAATAATTGAGCTTATTTGATACCATTAGCGATTTGCATATATATTTGTATAACTCTTGTGTCAAACTTTGAATTTCATGCTAATATTAAAGTTTAGGGGTGATTATTGTTTTCATTGATTCACTTGCATCTCTTTATGGTACGAATTTGATAGTTTAATGCTCGATTGTAGGTACACTTGCTACATTTGATTGGAAAAGTGAGTGGAATTGCAAGGAAATTCAAGATCAAAGAAGAAAGTACTTAAAAGTTGGTGAAAATTGAGCAAAAGGAAGAGACTCCGGTCTCCTCGATCGAATGAGCGACCGGGCTTAAATTGAGGGACCAAAAAGGTTAGTATGTGCATATTTGGGTTCGTTGGGGTCGAGAGGGTCGATTTTAGGAGTTTCGGGGGTCGGGCCGGTCTCGTGATTGGAGTGAATTGATGCATGATTTTAGGGGATATTTTAGTGCAAAAAGTGATTAAAAGTGTTAGAGTTTGTGCCTAAATGTGTAGAATATCACTACTTTGCTTAAAAAGTATTACTTGTGAGATATTTGATGTTTTTCATCCCGTTTTCAGGTAAATCGGTGGAATTTGGCCAAACCGAGAGTACCGACATTCATAGCGCCAAGACACGATCGAGACGGGCAAAAATGGGGATCGAGGCGGAGTTCGGTTCGAGAAAATTCCCTAGACTCGACTTCTGGTCGAGGGCCAGTGACCTCGACCCGAGGTTGCCGGCTAGATGGAGAAATTTGAATATTTGAAGCAAGCTCGACTCGAGGGCCGAGCCTCGAGTCGAGAATCAGGCAAAATTAGAAAGCTCGAGTCGAGAGCCGGAGCTCGACTCGAGGCCGGAGGAAAATTTGAAAAGCGTGGATGCAACATCACAAGCCTCGACTCGAGGGCCCCAACCTCGAGTCGAGGGTGCGTAAAATCGAAAATTTTGGTTTTAAGCCCATTTGAGCGGAAAACAGAGCATACTCTCCATAACCTTCATTAGAGCGGTTATTTTATAGTTTTTAGGGCAAATTTCCAATTCCCATACTTAATTCTCATTGTAGTTTGATTAGATTGCTAGATTTAGATAGATTTTAATCATTTGTACCTTAGATTAGTTGTTGATCCATTTGTTTTTCCATTTCAATTTGTAATTCAAGTGGAGAAGAGATTGAATTTGAAGATCCTTGTGAAGACTCAAGCATTCTTATTGTTGATCATTTTAATCCAATTGGTGATGTTCTTCCTCTTTTCTTATTTCAATTCATTAATTGTTGTGCTTAGATTTGTTCTTGTCCAATTAGATTTTTTCCCATGGATTTTGCTCTTTGCACCATGGGCTAATACTCTTGTGCTTGGGATAATTGAAATTGAGGATGATTTGATTGCCTTATGCTTTATGATTGTTGATGATTGTGGATCAATTGAGATAGATTGTACCCTAATTGTGATTCAAATTGTTCTTCATGCATTTTTATCTCTTTAGATTAATGTTTGATCACCCTAGCAATAAGTGAAAATTGAGCTAACATGATCCGGGATTAATCGGGTTATGATTGTGTATGATTGTATGACTTGGGTGCTTCTTAATTGAGAGATTAGTTGCACTAAGGATACCGACATTAGGTATTATGTGATTAATGGAGACTTGATTACATGATGGTTTTATGCTTTCTATCTTAGTTGATTAGCAATTTGATTCAATCATAACTTGTTGATCATTGATTCCTTGATGGAGATTATCCCTAGCACCCCAATTTCCCATTGAATTTTAGCTACTTGTTCTAGCATATAAGGTGTTTGATAAAGTGCTTGCTTGTTGTTTGATTTTTAATTTTTGCAATTGTAGTGTATGTTTAGAACCAAAACCGCTTTTGCAACAATAGTTGTTGGTCCCGGACGAGATGTGAAAGGAGGTGGAAAGTCTAGAAGGGGGTTGAATAGACTTTACCACACCCCGAGAACTTTTTCGACTTTTCGTGACTCGAGTGTGAGATTAGAAGGCTTTGAAGACTTCTACAAAGCAAGGTACTCGAGTGTGCTAGGTGTAATCAGCGAGACTTCGGAACCTCGAAGTCTTCTCGATGGTGCGGAAGCTAATCTCGTGTGTATTTGAAAAACCCTTTTGATGAAAACCTTGGAGATGAATTCTTAGCAATTTTAGTGAACATTTATTAAAACAATGATGAATGAGCAGGTTATAAGTATCAATGCGAAAGCTTGTAAAGACACGAGATTTTTATAGTGGTTCGGATATAACGATCCTACGTCCACTCTCCCCGATTCTATAGGGGCCTTACTATCCACCAAAACTGGTCTTGTCTCCTCTAATCTCCTCGAGGATTCGACCACGGGAAGTTTAACAAGTTCCCGCCCTTGGTACAATCAATGTGATCTTCGAGTGTAAACTCTTAGATCTGAAACAATCAACCTTTTCTCGCACCGAGATAATGAAAGGTGATTTACACTTCCTTGACCAAAAATAACTCTCTTTTAAGAGTATCAACGTATTGAATCGATTTCTGTACGAAGAATTATACGTGTATTGCTATGAGTGAAGATCGATTTTTCTTGGTGTTTCTCACGCGTATCTCTCTTCAAAAATCCTTCACTTCAGCTTTTATATGATCCCGAAATTGACTAGCCGTTAGACTAATTTATCAATCAGGTCTTCAAAGAAATGGTAAGTGATCGTTGGAAGATTTGTTTGACTTTGGATAATTGATTGTCTGATATCAATCAATTATATCTTGATTGATCTTGATTGATAATCCAATCTTCTCTAGATTAATTATGGATATCTCTCGAATTATCCTTCGACTTTCGTTAACCCCGATGAATCTCTCAAAGTCAACTTTAGTAACCTTACACCTTGCTCCAAAGACACCTAAAGCTTGATGTAGCACGGATTCCAACCTTGCTATCTTCACTTAAACCTTTCTTGATAACACCCTTTTTGCATATGTCTTATTATCTTTTCTTTATTTTCACGATGCCTTTCTAGATGACTTGAACGAGATCTTTATTAAATCCTTAAGTCTTCTTATCGCAACCTTCGATTCTCAATCAATACAGACTCTTCAGTCAAGCCTAGCAAGTTTAACTATACTAAGACATAAACCCTATCTAGATCATCACCGACTAATAGGTTCATTTGGTCCTATTACACTTAGGTTTTAGGAACATCATCAAAACATACAGATTCTAATACTAACAAATTCCCCCTTTTTGATGATGTTAAAACCTTCTTGAGAACTGCACATAAGCAAAGATGTACGAAAAGAAAACAAGAAGAGACCTTTTAAAAAGATCTCAAACGAAATCGATGACAACGAGAAGTTGTCTTGCGCAAAACATTCACTTCTATTAATATGGAGATATCAAGTACATTTTACGTAAGTGAAATGCAAAAAGAGCAAGAGATAACAAAGAAAAGCACAAAACAAAATAGACTACATCAGCCTTCCCGTCCAGCCAGACTATCTCCCCAAACAAAGAATCTAGCTTCCCAACCAGCAACCTTCATATCTTCCTCACCATACCTTGAAACCCTGTTGGAACATTCAACCACTCGTACACTCTATCATAGAGTTCCTTGTTATCTGCTCCAATAGGTGGGCTGACTCTCACCAAGCAGATTTTAAGTGTCTGCGAACACTCACCGGTCGAACGTTCCATCTGCCGTGATCGGAGTAGGGATCTTTTCAAAATCGGCGCTTGAAGGTTTAGGTTGAATTCAATGTAAGCTTTCAAAATCTCTCGCCCAAAGATCACTGTGCTTTTCCTCCATCCAAGCAAAATATGTTTCATTTGTTGTGGCCTCGATGCCGATACTTTTGCACACATAGTATGAGCAAATGAAATCTCTCTTTGCTGCTTTCCACCCTCAATCCTCTCGGGAGGGCAGCAATCATCCACATATCCAACAAGTGTTGTGGGGAGGATAAAGTCTTCCTCGGCCTCTGCTCCAAAGGGCTTCTTTCCTTTCCTACTCTGCTTCTTCTTTGATACAGTGGCTTTGCAAAGAACCTTCTTCGGTATGAACATCTTCTTCGTTTCTTGTCTAGAAAATCCACCTCTTTTCCTTGCTTTCCGAGGAGTTTGATCATCTTATGACCTGTCCTTTTCCTCCATCCTTCTTGTTTCTAAATCAGCAAGGAAAGCTTCCTTATGCAAAGGTTCCAACTCTTCTTCACAGACTTCCCTTTTCAACTTTTTCAGACATCTTAACCAACCTTCTCCTTTTTAACAGCTTGGGAACTTTGACCTTCGCCCACGCCACAGACTTTCGCAAAGCCCTCTTCAAATCTGCCTTCTCTTTCCTTTCCAAAGAAAAATTTTCAACCGCCTCCAGCCTATCTTTCACCTCCTTCAATTCTTTATCCTTTGCCTCATCTCTCTCAAACATCTCGGCTTCAATCGGCCTTCCCCTTTTTAACATCATTCAAAAGAGGGTCCAATGAGCTTCCATTTCCAGCATCTTGGAAAGAATATCCCGTCTATCTGTGATAAACTTCTCTGTAAACTTTTTCAGCTCAAAGCAAACTCATTCTTTGTTGGAGAAGCAATCTTCTCATCGATTTTTAGCATATCTTGAGCAATGTGCAGCGATGTCATTGCACCGATGTTAGCCGTCTCCGTCAATCGGCATTCGCCTCTTGAACGATAGCAATTTGTTTTCCCATCTCCGGCATAGAGGATTGGATGGCCACATTCGATCAATTCCTTCTCGTAGCTGCGCCTCCATGCCACCGAAGTTTCGTTAACTTATCCTCCATCTTTGTCCGAAATCGTCCTCAATCGACTCTCTTTCAACAAACACCTTCTTGAGAGTAGCTTCAACTTTCTCTCCTTCAGCCTTTACACTCTCAACATGCTTTCTAACCTCATTTATGTTATTCAACATCATGCCGAGAAAGAGTTTCGATAATAGTCTCTGTTGCTCGAGAAAACATATCGGCGGCGGTTTGACGGATCAAGGAGGGCCGTCGAATGGCGGCTTCGATGTATGACTTTGAAGACTCAATAGACTCAGCAAGAGGGGTATATTTAGCAGCCAATACAGAGAACATTGAAGCATCTTGTTGTGTTAACTCGGCCGAACTTTGCAAAGTAAGAGTTATACAAATCCTTATGAACAACAATAGGCATAAAGTTGGGCAAGCGTACGGATGTAAAATCGGGAAGAGGAGGGATAGAAGAGACCCCTTTTCGATTTCTTCGATCATTGTAAAGGGAGGAACTGAACCATCCTCTGCAGCTCTGGTTCATCCAACAGTCGAGCAACTAAGCGGGCAATCGATGGTCCGAGGTTAAATCAAATACTCTGCTACGCCCGCCTTGGTCTCAGTAGCTCAAACTCCCACGAGAGAACTCATTGTGACCAATCTCATTTGCCAAAAGAATGAGATCATCAATCGCTCCAAGCCTTGCATTCTTCTATACCAGATATCTATCGGCAAGCTACGCTCCTCCGAAAATCCTCGCAATCCGGGAAACTTGTTGTCCACCCAAGTAGAAGCCTCGGCCATCAAACACCGCTCAAAGCGGTCCACGTATTCTACCAAAGCAAGGTTTACCAATTGTGCAGACTCGACGGATCTGTTCCCAATTACATCTTCTCCGAGATCACCCTCGGCAACCTGGGTGATAGGCTCCGGCGGCACCCATACCCGCAACTTCATCGCCAACTTCCATCGGTGCAGTCGACTTTGAAGGAGAAGGAATCTCGAGAAGAGAAGGAAACAAAATTGGTACCTGTTCCTTCTCACCACAGATTCATGAGAGACCATCTCTTCGTCATCCGATATTGGAGAATCACCAACCTCCATTGCATCCACCGCAGCATTTAATGTTAGATCAAGAAGAGTTTTGATGAGTTAAAAGGAACAATCCGGATGAGCAGACAACGTTGATAAACAGCTCGGATCGAAGTCGATGCTAAGGCGATCGGACTAGGTCGAGAGCCGATTAAGTTAGGCCGAGATCGGAATTTACAGTCATCTGTAGACAAGCTCAAATCTTACCATCTCAGTAGGAGACAATTATGAAGAGCTCGAGACGAGGTCAAGACAAGTGAGTAGAATAAGAAAGGCGAAGTCTTCACCAAGTCACCGCAGACGAGTAGGAAAAATCAGTGAGGTCAAGAGTAGTTTTCAAGAATAGGTTTGTTAAGCGGTTTCTAGTTTGTTAGAACTGTCTAACAAACTAACTGTCTTTTCAGGACTTATAAATAGGATTAGATTTTATTTTTCTAGACACTTATGCAAATTTGATTTTCACACTATTCACTATTGATTTCACAGAGTATTTGTCAAAGAGAGATTTCAAGTATTTTCTAAGTGTTTATAGAACACTTCACTTCATATCTTCAAAAACACATCTTATTCTTAGAGTTAGATTTCGTAAAGTTGATTAGATTATTGAAGAGTGAAGTTCAAGTTGTAATTTGTAAAGATTGTACAGTAAGTAAGTAAGCGGCTAGTGAAGACCTTTCTTCAAAGTTTGAAGAAGGAGAGTGGATGTAGGATTATTCATAATCCGAACCACTATAAATCCTGGTGTTATTTCTTGCTTTCTTTAATTTCTGCTCAAATTACAATAATGTTAATCCAAGATTAAAGTTCGTAATCTTAACTAAAATCGAATATCAACCTTTGCTTTTGATCTTGTTAAAAGTTAAGTTCTCAATTATATTCTCTGTGATCATCGATACTTTGAATTGATTTTGAAAAGATTTGAAAAATCTACAAAATCTATTCAAACCCCCATTTCTAGATTTTGTTCTAGGAAGCTAACTCAAAGTTTTAATCAACTCAACTTTCCGGGACCAACAACGAACCTTTCTTGCCAGAGATACCTTAGGAGGCATCTGTGCTCCTCCAGTACGACCGCTCACATAATCTTTCCGAGTTACCATAGTTAACCTCTTTGCCTTCCTCTGTGGTAACTATGAGATCGGAATCGATCTTCGCTACGAGAAGACTTCGAGTCTTCTCCCCGAACTAGCAGCCTTGGAACTTGCCGGGTTATCCGAATCCTTCACCATCTCATCTTTCCCGATATCATCGATCGCGGGAGCAACCTCCGTAATCGGCAACACATCGCCAGGCTCTTCCTCAACGTCGGCTGATCTTCTTCATCATCGTAATCGGGAGGACCACCGAGCTCCTCATCCTTATTCAGCATAAACTTTGCCTTAGTATATGGTTTCGTCCACTTAGGGTCCCACGCGTGTTAGGCATCACCCTCTCCAAGCAACACCGTAATCTTATTTGACATGGAAACATACTATTCTACAGCCCACACCTTAACCTCTGGATGGCCGTCCACCTCGGTCCGAAAGAACCGATTCTTTTCCTTCTACGAGAATCTCAAAGAATTTATCGACTCCAATCACACTCCACTCCATCCACAATCGCCTTGAGCACAAAGATGCCTCGACTCACTCGATCCATACTCTGTCATTCCCCAAACATAACCTTTACCATGATATCAAACAACAAATATATTTCCGCTTGAGATATGCTTTCTTCAAGTCGTACACATGATGACGACATGAAGTTTTCGCTAGAGAGCGAAAGGCTTCGAATGATTTTCCGACATATATGATTCTCGGGGTCAATGCCTTGAAGAGACAAACCCAAGTGTTCATGAACATCCTGCCGTCGATGGTCAAACTTTGACCAAACACTGCCGTTTTGATGTTGTTCCATCCAAACTCACCACACGAACCAAACTGAACAACATAAGCATCAAGAGTCCGTCGTTACAAGAATGAGCCGAACAATACCGAAATAAACCCCGATCGAGATAAGAGATTTAAAATCTCCACCGCTTCCCACCGTCGATTGTTCGAAAATCCATCGATAATTCGCTTCTCACTTTCTCCGAAAGGGCCAAAGGGTCTAGAGTCTTGTGTTTCCCTGCGACCTTTTCGAAGAAGAAGATTGTTTTGGAGCCATTGATATTAAAGCAGAAATTGATCAAATTTCGTAAGAGGAAAAAGCAGAGAATGAAGATAAGGAGTAATGAAAGAGAAAGAGAGCGAGAAAATCAATTTATAAGAGAGAAGAAGGAAACCGCTAAATTTTAAATTACAAAATAAGATTTGAACGTTGATTTGCATATTACACGATCAGATCGAGCGGTTACGAATTAAATGGTTCGAATTCCGAAAATTTTATCATGGAGGCACCAAAGACTGGAATTGAGTCACCAATCCAGAACTGACAAGAAAAGAAGAGTTCTAATTGACAAATGATGAAAGAAAGGTCCACAATCTTGATCAAGTAGCTCGAACTGAAATCATTGAGACTCTAAGTAAGGATTGGATAGAAAAGGTTAAGAGATGCAAAAGCTGCCAAAGAGATGTGGCGGACTCTAGCTAATGTTTGTGAAGGGTCCGATCAAGTCAAAGAAAACAAGTGCATTCTCTTGCATACATTTGAAACATTCAAAATGAAAGAAAAAAGTCTCGTGGATCGAGTTAGATGTAAGGTTGACCAATCTTCTCAACAAAGCAAATTTGACCTTGGAAAGAATTATTCGAGAGAAAGAGATTAATAACAAGATTACGAGATCGTTAACCAAGAGATGGAGGGAAAAATCCAATATCCTTAAGGCTACTCAAGATTTATCTTCTATTACTCACCATACTTTGTTTTCACATCTTAAGGCTCTAGAATATGATATTCAAATAGAAGACGAGGAAGATGAGACGGAGTCAAGTACCTCATCCAAGTCTGTTGCCTTTGTCGATAAAGAAGACAAGGTGTCAGCAGTCTGTAGGAGCCGATCTATCTCTGAAGGAGCGAGATGACTTTACTTACAAAGAGGTATGATAAATTGAGAATGAAATATAAAAGAAATAAATTGAGATTTGCGGGAAAGGATAAATCAAGATCCGGATCGAGGTAGAAAGGAAGATGAATCAACGAGATGATGATAAAAGCGTAAATCGAGACAAGAAGATACAGATCACTGTCGAAGAAATCCTTCTAGCCTAGATCGACAGGAGTGATATTTGTTATACATGCAACAAGCCAGACATTTCGATTATGATTGTCCTCAATCGACTCCTAAGGAAAGGGAATAAAAGAGGAAGAAAAGAGACGCAGAGATTTGCGAGATCAAAGGGCTCTATTGGTCAAGAAAAGGAGCCAAAGAAATCATCATCATCTTCATCATCCTCATCGATTTCGGATCGATGATGAAATGTCCTCATGGCTAATGAGGTAATCTACTATTCATCGTCGAGATAATGATTCTTGTCGATCTGCATCCGATCATGACCAAAGCTGTTATCCATGAGTTATTGAGAGATTTAAAGACATCCTTAGCTGCTTATAAACAGCTAGAGACAGAGAATTTGGTTTTAAAGGATCAGATTCAAATTTTAATTAAAGGCAAGCGAGGTGATGAATCGCTCGAGACCGAGGAAACATTCAAGGGGAATGTTTTCTTCTTCAGATCAAGCTAGTACATCACCCGGCTTACTGAAAAGGTTAGAAAATGAATTGAAAACTTTAAAAGACAAATTTGAGGTAGTCCGTCTGAAAATGAATCAATTAAGAAGGACAATGAGAAGCTTGTCTTCAAAATCACCAACTTAATAATTCACAATCAGCAATAGATCATATTTTTAATACTTCTAAAAATCTCATGACAAGACAGGTCTTGGTTATGATAGGAACAATAAATCAGATGTCCAAAAACCTAGAAAATTTGTGAAAGCATCTACTCAATCAAAGGATGTTAAAATTGGTCCATGGAAACCAACTAGTCGAGATAAGGACTACATCTCCCGACTGAAACCAAGAATTCAAATGAAAACTCCCTATCGACTAGGAGAAATCCAAGAACCAAAATAAGAAGACATTCTTATTATAATCCTTTTGATGGAAAGAGCAAATGCTATCCTACAATTCCTAAGTTTAGGAAAATTACTCAATCTGAATACAACAAGTTATCATTCAAAAATGATATAATTGTAGACAGATTTGGTAGAAAAAGCAGTCGATTTAATGTCCTGGAGATGAGATGTTTATTTGGTTACCTAAAGTGATATTTGACCTTAAAGGACCCAAGATCACTATGGTACCTTATAACTGATTTGTTTTTCGAGGATACACAGGATTATCACTCAAGGAAGAGATCTTAGCTTCAATATGGTACATTGATAGTGGTCATTCGTAACACATGACCCATAACAAGAGGTTATCAAATTTCCAAAGCATTGATGGTCCAAGAGTTTTATTTGGTGATAATAGTTGTGGTCGGACAAAGGTGCGTGTACTCGATTATCAAGGATATTCGGGTATCCGAGGTATATTTTGTCGAAGGTTTGAAACATAATCTGTTGTCTGTTTCTCGGCTTTGTGATAAAGGTTTTCTTGTCAAATTCTCAAAAGATAAATGTGATATTTTAGATAATTCATCAGATAATGTATCATTAGCGGCTTGAGACATGGTAATGTCTATGTGGCCAACTTTAATAGTTGTCCCAAAGATACATGTCGATAGCTAAGGGTGGAGAAGACATCGGTGGCTATGGCACAAGAGGCTTAGTCATCTGAATTTCAAAACTCTTAGTATGCTAGCTAAAAAGAACCTTGTCAAGGGATTACCTGAAAAACTTTTATCCACCGATCTTAAATGTGATGCTTGTCAAAAAGGTAAATGCCTAGACACTCATTTAAGAGTATTAACTCCTTTTCATTTGAAAGAGTGTTGCAACTACTTCATCCGGATCTGTTTGGACTGTTTCACCTCTCGATTTCGGTGGAAGGAAATATACTCTTGTTGTAGTAGATGACTTTTCTAGATACACTTGAGTTATATTTCTTTTCAAGAAAAATGAGACTATGGACAAGATTCCCGATCTGCGTCTGCATGCATTCGTAATGAAAAGGGTGTTAATATTATTAAAATAAGGAGTGATAAGGGCACATAATTTTTGAATTCTTGTTTATCTAATTTTTTCAATGAGTATGGAATTATTCATGAGACATCTTCAGCAAGAACTCCACAACAAAATGGAGTAGTTGAAAGAAGGAATAGAACCTTGAAGGAAGCGGCCGGGAGCATGTTGGTGAGTATGATACCCCTCATAGGTTACGGTCAAGCCATCAACACGGCTTGCTATACCCAATAGGTGCTTAGTTGTCAAAGACAAGGGTAAGACTCCATATGAGATTTGGAAGGGTAAGATTCCAAGGATCTCATATTTTAGAGCTTTTGGTTGTAAGTGTTTTATCCACAACAATGGAAAATCTAAGTTAAGAACTTTTGATGCTAAGGCGGTGATGGGATATTCTTGGGATATTCTAACACTTCCAAGGCATTTAGAGTCTTTAACAAGACAACCCTTTGTGTGGAGGAAATCCCTCATGTTGTTTTTGATGAGTGTATTCCTTCTCGGAATAAAGTAAATCAAATTTCGAAAGTCTAGATAAATTTGAACTGTCCAAGACTAAACATAGAACTGTCTATCTACCTAGTCTTGATTCATAATCAGATGAAGAAGAATCCCCATCTCGATAATCGAAGACAACTTCTCGATCGGACTCCATCGAATCGCACACCCTTGACATCACCGATCGAGGGGGTCACCGATGAAGGGGAACGTCACCGAGGTTGAGTCGAGGAGTTGCCTACCGAGACTCAAGATGAGGATCCTTCTCCTCACATAGGCAAAAGGATGAAAAGCTACCATCCATCTCGATCGGATTATAGGAGACCCATCTAGTAGTGTGCGTACACGAATGATCTGGACTCAAAGTCTCTTCACCGTTATGTGTCGCTTCTTGAACCCAAGTCTATTGAGGAAGCTCTATCGATTCAAATCGCCATGCAGAAGAATCGCATCGCTTTGAAAGACAAAATGTATGGGATCTAGTGGAAAGACCTTTACACGTAAAGATTATAGGCACCAAATGGGTGTTTAAAAATAAAAGCAGATGAGAACAACATTATTGTTCGAAATAAGGTAAGATTGGTTGCACAAGGTTACTCACACCAAGGAATAGACTATGATGAAACCTATGCTCCAGCTTACTGATTAGAGGCAATAAGGTTGTTCTTGGCATTTCTTTGCATATAAATCTTTCAAAGTCTATCAAATGGATGTTAAGTCTGCCTTCCTTAATGGTGTGTTACTTGAGGAGGTCTATGTGGAGCAGCCTCCCGGGTTTAAGATCAATAACAAGGTCTATAAACTCAACAAAGCTCTATATGGACTAAAACAAGCTCCCGAGCCTGGTATGATACATTATCTGATTTCTTGACATCAAATGGTTTTTCAAAAGGCAAGATTGATAGAACTTTGTTTAGAAAGGAAGTAGATGGCAACATCTTACTAGTTCAGCATTTATGTAGATGACATAATCTTTCGTTCACCTAATTTGAAATTATGTGAAGAGTTTAGCATTCTCATGAAAACAGGTTCGAAATGTCAATGATGGGTGAGTTAACATACTTTCTAGGCTTACAGATTAAACGGATGAGTAAGGGTATATTTATACATCAGCCTAAATATGCTAAGGATCTGATTGAGAAATTTGGAATGACAACTAGCAGAGAAGTTAAAATACCTATGGCAACTAACTTCTCTATGGATTCAGATGAGCAGGGATATCCACCGATGCAACGGAGTATCGTGGACTGATTGGATCTCTTCTCTATCTCACCGCAAGTAGGCCGGACATAGCTTTTGCGGTTGGGGTATGTGCAAGATTCCAATCTAATCCCAAGAAGACTCATCTGGAGACGGCTAAGAAAATTCTTAAATATCTCAAAGGAACCTTGCAAGTAGGGTTATGGTACCCACTGATGACAACTTTGGTGACAGGTTATTCAGACTCGACTTTGGAGGATGTAAGATTGATAGAAAATCCACTTCTCGAACTTGTCAATTCTTAGGCAACAAATTAATTTCTTGGTTATCTAAGAAACAGACATCTTTTGCCACCTCTACAACCGAAGTGAATACATGGCACTGGAAGTTGTTGTTCTCAACTCCTCTGGATTAGTCAATGACTTAGAGATTATAATATTCAAACATCGCTTGTTCCTATTTACCGTGATAGTAATAGTGCAATAGCAATGACTTACAATCATGTTCTACATTCTAGATGTAAGCATATAGATATTAGGCATCATTTCATTAGAGATCATATTGAGAAGAATGACATTAGGATTGAGAAAATTGCCACTGAATCACAAAAAGTGACATTCTTACAAAACCATTAGTTGAGTCTAAGTTTAAAGAATTATGCTTAGAATTAGGATTACTTGATGCATCCTTAGCTGGTTTCTAAAATTACTTGCATCTCGATAATTGTATTCCTTACTTCTTCTTGTATCTTTTCTTTAAATTAATGTCTAGAAAGAATTATCAGCACTTGATTTGAGTCAAAGGACAATCGGGTAGCTGATATCATTGATCTCCGCTTAGGAAATCAAGGATTAGTCATATTGACCTTATCCGACATAGGGTAAATCGACTTGGGAACAATAGTCACCGATTGTCGAAAAACAGATGACTATCTCGCACCTTATCTCGATTTACCTCACTACTAATGAGTTTTTGATGAGTTGTTTGCAGAACAGGTATATCGATTAGATTCATAAATCTCTTATTTCGTAAAACCTTCGTCTTTGTTCTTCTCAAAATTGTTGTATCCAAATAAAGTTCTTAAGTGTGTATTTCAAGTAATCGAACTTTGTAATCAAGCTGAAATTTTTTTAAAAAAAAACTTCCAAAAATCGGACTAGGAAAGAGTTTTCGAAAATATCGTATAAGATCTTTTTGACCTAGTCCGACTTTTACCAAGTTCAAATAGAATACCCGAGTGTTAAGTAAGGCACCTCATTGCTTACGCTGTATACTAATTACTTCGATAAAGTAAGTCTATTAGCCGTCTAATCCGTAGGATAAACGGTTACTTTTTACACAGCTTCAAGACACGTGAAGGTCACGCGCCTGAATTTCAAGCGTTTTCTCGCTAAACCGCCGATGTTTTACACGCGCCTTCTAAAATCAACGGTTTAAAATAAAAACTCGAGATCATGCCACGTTTTGCATTCCCAAACTTTCCTCTCTCTCCTCTAAGTTTAAAAACTTACCTTCTTCTTAAAAATTTTCACTTTCACATTTCACTTATCAAAATCCCGTAAAAATCCTCTCTTACAAAAACTTATTCAAAATGGCTTCTTCTTCATCCCAACCCCCAAAACCTCCCACGTATATAACCGCATCAAGATCAAATTTCAAAATGAATACTGAAGTCATTAAATAAACTCAAAGCCGAGATGTACGTCGACTTTGAAACAACTCAGACAGAGAATCCAGCGAAGTTCTAAGGTCTTGGAAGCATCAAGACCTCGAGGGTTTTGTTCATTCAAACTGATGAAAACAAAACAATGGACTTCATAGGCGCGAGAATTCACAGTAAATTGTGAGTTTTCGATGACGGGTTTAGTACCACCGTTGAAGGGACTAGATTAGAGTATACAAAAGAAAATATGGCTAGGACTTTGGATACATCGGGGAGGGTGTGAATCCATTAGTATATAAGGAAGAGGAATGGGAACAATCGTTTGATTTGTTCGCCGGGGTGACGTATAGGGGAACAAGGAGGGATTTGAAAAAGCACATGCTAAGAAGGAGATATAGGCAGTTGATGACGATAGTAACTAAGTCAATTCTGGGTGATCGAGTTCACATGACGGGGTTACTAAGTCTAGGCTGTGGCTGTATGAGAGCTATAGTGGATGGTGTGAGGGTTGATTGGGTAGAATTGCTTTTAGGAGGTTAAAGGAAGAACGAGGCGAGGTTGGTGTTTAACCCTACGAGTGGAGATTGGGTTCCTCGCCTACTGTGAGTTTATTTAATAAGATCACGATCTTGATGGATGGACTAAATAAGAGGGTCCAGACGAGGGAAGGAAAGAAGAAATTTTCTAAGCAAAAGGGTTTGCTTACGAAAAATGAAAGATTGGGTGGATTGCAGATTCGAACGATGAATCGGGATGAGGCACGAGCCCAGAGATCGGAATTGGCAGCACTGGGTGCAGAGGCAGCCACCGAGGTACCGTGAGCCGAGGTCCCAGCAGCCGGGAAGAAGCACCACCGCTCTACCAAGTGAAGAAGAAGTCGGGGTGGAAGTTGATGTGGTTCAACCACTCGGGAGAAGGACCGAGGAGGAGGCCGGTCAAGGCCGCCGATATTACCGGGGAGTCTTCCTCAACTCCTGCTAGTCTTACTAGAGGAAGGCTGTAACACTTCGGATAGCTTCATGCCAGTGCCGAGACGGAGGTGCCGGAAGATCCCGGGCCTGAGCGAACCGCATCTGCCGAAAGGCTAGCCTCTCCAGTACATCCTCCAACATCTCATCCTCTCGATAAATCCCCCACCCACCTAGGCGATGAAGAAGTATCCAAGGCTGGTACTTGAGCCTCTCAAACAACCTCCTCCCGAAATTATCCAAATACAAACACCTCCCACCTCATCTCCCATACCGTAAATACCTCCCACCGCATCTCCCACACCCGATATTCCTCCCACTTCTACTCAACCTTTTGATTTTCTTGATTTTCTCTCCACCAAATATCCCACTCCATCACCCCAAATCAGTCCAATACACACTCCACACCCAGATGGATCTCGTAGGAAGCTTTGAGCCGTCCCTACGATCGGATGCCAAACGGAGGTTAGCCGAGTTAATTCCCGAACTTCGCTTAACCTCAAGTAATGAAGGAGTCTCGTTGAGATTTGGCTGGTTCATCATCTCGAGAACCGGAGATTTGGAGGAGATGAGCCTCTTCACCGATGAAGTAGCCGGGACAACTTCATCTCGTGGGAAAAGATTGTTTTGGAGTCTCGCTGGGTCGCATCTGTATCTGTCATCTTATCGAGACGCAGCCTCCCGAATTTCATTCGAAGCCGCCTTGGCTTATTCGAAACACTACCAGCCGTCCCTCCCAACAGCCCAGGATCCACCTTTTCTTCAATTCTAAACCACTGGAGAAGAGGGTAGAGGACAGATTTACTCGGATGCTTACAATGAAGACTGCAGACATCGTGGATTACTCGGCTGTAACTATGGAGGACATGTTGAAAGCATTCGAGGTAAATCTTCTATCTTCTATTTCAAATTCTCGTAAACCGGCTGTCAAAGAAGAACTGAAAGGAGTGAAGAAAGAGGTTGGCGAGCTAAGAATCCGCACTCAGCCGATAATCAACTGGCCGATGAGATCCTCCTTAATCAATCCTCGCCTTCCACCTATTTTATCAAGTATCAAGGAGCAGCTTGCTATGCTACTTGATGATGTTAAAAAGGGGGAAGATGTGGAGATTGTAAAAACCGAGCTGAACCGAGATCAAACTTTCAATGGCTAGCCAAACAAATGAGCTCACCGCCTTAAAAATCGTAATAGATCGGATTGAGGAAGCAATCGGGGCGGATGAGCAAAGCTAGAAAGAAAGAAGCCGAGCCGAAGTCTCAAAGATATATGGCTAAGATCGTAGAGAGGAAGGAGGAGGCTAGAGCCAAAGCAGCCGAGAAGGGAAAGGGGAAGGAGCTGGTGGTGGTTGATAAAGAGAAGGAAAAGGAGATGGGGAAGGTCATGTCGCCTATCGTGCAGAGCTCGATGTCCAAAGTCAGCCGGAAAGAGGCCATTGGAAAAATCACCGAGCACTTAGGATAGAGGCAGAAAGGGACCGACGAATCAAGGCCGAAAAAGTTTACTATGGCGGAAGGGAAGCAAGGAGAAAGATAAAGTCGGCTAAGGAGGCTGGTCGCATTTTTGACAAATTCCGTAAGAAGTGGGTAATCCCATCTGTGGAGGAGTAGAGGCACTTGGATCGACACTGAGGAAAGGACCGATGCCCCCAAAAATGATTGCACATCCTTCATGGGCAGCCGAGTACATGAAGTACGAAGCCAAGTGGACCTTCTTCTCGTATATTTGCAAAGGAGTTGGAGCATCATCACCGATGAGACGATCGCTTGGCATGATTGGATGGAGAAGGAAAATCCGAAGTTTATACCGAAACTTCTCGATGAAGGAGATGAATGGTATAACGTGGATTTGGTTGCTCCGCACTATTCATCCATTCCTATAAAGCCGAAAGATGATGGCTCGATAGACAAGGAATGGATCAGTCAACTATCAACTATGACATAAATCGGATGAAGTTGGTCGATCCAAAGGAAATTGCTGAGCTAAGAACAAGAATATTTGATTGGATGCGGCTTCCGAGAAGCGACAGATGGACAGATTAGATAAGCTTAAATTTTCTTCCTTTATCTTCTTATCTGCTCCACATGTAAATTTGTAAATCATTTGAATATGAATGAGATGACTGCTTTCTTATCTCTGCTTTACTTGTGTATTTTTTTCTCGTTTTAAGAACCTTTAAATTTTTTTAATATGAAACATCCGAGAAAATTTGTTATCTCGGACTGAGATTTGCAAAATTTTTTAAATTCTAAAATTTTTCTAAGTCCTAAGACAAAGTTTTTTTAATTTTTTAAAGTCTTAAGACTTAAAGTTTTTTTCTAAGTATGAGTTAAAAATGCTTTAGTGTGAATTGATAGTGTGAATGAATTCTAACTTGCTTATCTCGATTGATTTGAATAACTTTGACTAACATCACCGTGAGTATGTTTCTTTATAGTTTTAACATCATCAAAAAGGGGGAAATTGTTAGATGAAGAAGAGTTTTGATGAGTTAAAAGGAACAATCCAGATGAGCAGGACAACGTTGATAAACTTTCCGAATCGAAGTCGATGCTAAGCCGATCGACTAGGTCGAGAGCCGATTAAGTTAGTGGAGATCGAATTTACAGTCATCTCAGACAAGCTCAAATCTTACCATCTGTAGGAGACAATTATGAAGAGCTCAGGCGAGGTCAAGACAAGCCGAGTAGAATAAGAAAGGCGAGTCTTCACCAAGTCACCGCAGACGAGTAGGAAAAATCAGTGAGATCAAGAGTAGTTTTCAAGAATAGGTTTGTTAAGCGGTTTCTAGTTTGTTAGAACTGTCTAACAAACTAACTGTCTTTTCGTACTTATAAATAGGATTAGATTTTATTTTTCTAGACACTTATGCAAATTTGATTTTCACACTGTTCACTATTGATTTCACAGAGTATTTGTCAAAGAGAGATTTCAAGTATTTTCTAAGTGTTTATAGAACACTTCACTTCATATCTTCAAAAACACATCTTATTCTTAGAGTTAGATTTCGTAAAGTTGATTAGATTATTGAAGAGCTGAAGTTCAAGTTGTAATTTGTAAAGATTGTACAAGTAAGTAAGTAAGCGGCTAGTGAAGACCTTTCTTCAAAGTTTGAAGAAGGAGAGTGGATGTAGGATTATTCATAATCCGAACCACTATAAATCCTGGTGTTATTTCTTGCTTTCTTTAATTTATGTTCAAATTACAATAGTGTTAATCCAAGATTAAAGTTCGTAATCTTAACTAAAATCGAATATCACCTTTGCTTTTGATCTTGTTAAAAGTTGAGTTCTCAATTATATTCTCATTGTGACCATCCGATACTTTGAATTGATTTTGAAAAGATTTGAAAAATCTACAAAATCTATTCAAACCCCCTTTCTAGATTTTGTTCTAGGAAGCTAACTCAAAGTTTTAATCAACTCAACTTTCCGGGACCAACAACGAACCTTTCTTACTGGGAGATACCTTAGGAGGCATCTATGCTCCTCTCGGTACGACCGCTCACGAAATCTTTCCGAGTTACCATAGTTAACCTCTTTGCCTTCCTCTGTGGTAACTATGAGATCGGAATCGATCTTCGCTACGAAGACTTCGAGTCTTCTCCCGAACTAGCACCTTGGAACTTGCCGGGTTATCCGAATCCTTCACCATCTCATCTTTCCCGATATCATCGGGCCGCAGGAGCAACCTCCGTAATCGGCAACACATCGCCAGGCTCTTCCTCAACTTCAGCTGATCTTCTTCATCATCGTAATCGGGAGGACCACCGAGCTCCTCATCCTTATTCAAGATAAACTTTGCCTTAGTATATGGTTTCGTCCACTTAGGGTCCCACGCCGTGTTAGGCATCACCCTCTCCAGCAACACCGTAATCTTATTTGACATGGAAACATCTTGTTCTACAGCCCACACCTTGACCTCTGGATGGCCGTCCACCTCGGTCCGAAAGAACCGATTCTTTTCCTTCTACGTAATCTCAAAGAATTTATCGACCCAATCACACTCCACTCCATCCACAATCGCCTTGAGCACAAAGATGCCTCGACTCACCGAGTCCATACTCTGTCGTTCCCCAAACATAACCTTTACCATGATATCAAACAACGATCTATATTTCCGCTTGAGATATGCTTTCTTCAAGTCGGACACATGATGACGACATGAAGTTTTCGCTAGAGAGCGAAAGGCTTCGAGATGATTTTCCAACATATATGATTCTCGGGTCAATGCCTTGAAGAGACAAACCCAAGTGTTCATGAACATCCTGCCGTCGATGGTCAAACTTTGACCAAACACCTGCCGTTTTGATGTTGTTCCATCCAAACTCACCACGAACTTAAACCGAACAACATAAGCATCAAGAGTCCGTCGCTCAAGAATGAGCCGAACAATACCGAAATAAACCTCGATCGGATAAGAGATTTAAAATCTCCACCGCTTCCCACCGTCCCAGTTGTTCGAAAATCCATCGATAATTCGCTTCTCACTTTCTCCGAAAGGGCCAAAGGGTCTAGAGTCTTGTGTTTCCTGCTACCTTTTTCGAAGAAGAAGATTGTTTTGGAGCCATTGATATTAACGCAGAAATTGATCAAATTTCGAAGAGGAAAAAGCAGAGAATGAAGATAAGGAGTAATGAAAGAGAAAGAGACGAGAAAATCAATTTATAAGAGAGAAGAAGGAAACCGCTAAATTTTAAATTACAAAATAAGATTTGAGCGTTGATTTGCATATTGCACGATCGCATCGAACGGTTCACGAATTAAACGGTTCGAATTCGAAAAGTGCGTGTCCTCACTCTGGATTTGAAAAAGGTATTTTCCAAAATTAAAAGATTTTCGGGTCCACGAAATAGGATGTAAAATAATATTTCAAGGAAAAATTACCCCATAATTTGTGGTTGAAAAGATTTGATTTGACAATTCACGAGAATTACTTCCCAATGCCGAGGATAAACGAAGGAATAAAATATTCCAAAATTTATTTTAACCACATAGACAAAGGAATATTTTATACCAAAATATTTTTCAAACAAATAAACAAGAGCAAAACGAGAGAGAGAAAAAGAGAGAGAGAAACATATCTGTCAGCTTGATATTGTAATCAATCGATACCACTTAATCTTATGTGACAAGATTTAGAACTTTATGCAGCGGGTTTTGAAGTTCTCTTCTGAAGGTTTATGCTCTCTTCAAAGCAAGTTTAATGCTTTCTTCAATGAGCTTAATGTTCTCTTCAAGAGCTTTATACTTAGTAACCTTTTTCAAAGAATGTGTTAACATGATTTTCCCCGGGATCCAAAGAGACCTAATTCTACGAGATAGATCTCTAAACCGTGCTTCGCCAATAGTTTCATAAGAATGTCTGCTCTCTATCGATCCGTATGAATCTTTTCCATTCGAATGTTTTTCTTTTCGCATGATCTCTAATAAAGTGATGACGTATATCCATATGCTTGCATCTTGTGTGAAGTCTTGGATTCTCGAGTAATAGCAATGACACTGCTGCTATCACAAAAGATAGGAATTTCTTTAGTGACAATGTGATAGTCTTGCAATTGTTGACTTATCCAAAGTAATTGTGAGCAACAGCCTCCGTGACCATATATTCTCGCTTACGTAGTTGACGTAGCCACCGAAGTTTGCTTCTTAGAAAACCAAGAGACCAGCTTACTTCCTAGAAATTGACATCACCATAATCGAATCGAATATCCACCGAGTTCCAGTTGTCATCAGCAGGTACCAAAGACCTAAGTTTGTTGTACCCTTGAGATACTTTAAAATCTTCTTTGCTTTGCATCCAAATGACTTTTCTTTGGATTGGCTTGAAATCTAGCGCATACTCCAACCGCAAAGGAAATATCAGTCTCGCTTGCTGTTAGATACAACAAGGAACCTATTAATCCTCTGTACATGGTCTCGATCAACACTTTCACCATCCTCATCCGGATCCATCTTATAGTTTGTTATCATTGGAATTTTTGCATCCTTGCTTGTTAACATTCCAAACTTTTCTAGCATGTTTTTGGTATACTTTGCTTGGTTTATGAATATTCCTTTAGAAGTCTGCTTTGACTTGAAGGCCTAAGAAATAATTCATTTCTCCCATCATAGACATTTCAAACTTACTTTGCATCAATTCACCGAATTTTTCACAAAGCTTCTTGTTTGGAGATCCAAAGATGATGTTGTCCACATAGATCTGTACTAATAGAATATCTCGTTCTTCTTCAATTACGAACAAGGTTCGATCAATCTTTCCTTTATGAATCCATGATCAAGTAAAAGCGTGATAGTGTGTCATACCAAGCTCGAGGAGCTTGCTTTAGTACATATAGAGCTTTCTTTAGACGGTAGACTTTATTTCCTTGAACAAAACCTGGGGTTGTTCAACGTATACTTCCTCAAAGATGAACTCCATTTAGAAACGCAGATTTTACATCCATTTAATATACTGAATTTCATATATGCTGCGTACGCAAGGAATAATCTTATAGCTTCCAATCGCTCAAAGTGCGAACGTCTCGTCATAGTCAATTCCTTCCGACCGTGAGTAACCTTGCGCAACAAGCCTTGCTTTATTTCTCGGTGACTTCATCTTTCTCATTTTTCTTATTCTTGAAAACCCACTTCGTTCCAATCACTTTTTGATGTTTTGGTCTATCAACAAGTACCCAAACATCTTGTCGTGTGAATTGATTCATCATCTTGCATGGCTTCTATCCGGTTTGTGTCCAACAATGCTTCTTCAATATTCTTAGGTTCTTGAAGAGAAACATAACAGCTAAATAAACTATCTAGGTTGATTTTCCTTCTTGTTTTTACTCCATCTTGAGGATTTCCTAAGATTAAGTCACTAAGATGATCAGTCATCCAATTCCTTCTATTAGATATATTTAAATCTTCAAGGTATTGTTGGAACATCATCTTGCGTCATTCCCCCTTGATTTGATAAATTCACATCGGTGTTCTCGGGTGAGTCATCACAGCCTTAGAGGTTTCTTCAGCAGACTTTGTCTTGCTTGAGTCTGGCGTGACGTTTCTTGATCATCTTCGAATCCGAGTCTAAAACGGGCAAGTGAATCTTGACATATTTTGTCTTATCCTTGAGTTCTAGTTTCCCAAATCCTTCTGCTAGAGATTCTTCTCGTCCTTTGTCCTTGGACTCAACAATAGATTCATTAAAAACCACATGAGGTGTTTCTTCCACAACAAGGGTTTTTACTGTTAAAAACTTCGATAAGCCTTACTTGTCCGGAATATCCTAAAAATATTCCATCAAAGAAACTTTGGCATCAAAAGTTTTTAACTTGGATTTGCCATTGTCATGAATGAAACACCTACAGCCAAAAACACGAAAGAAAGAGACACGAGGAATTCTACCTTTCCATAACTCATATGGTGTCTTTCCATGTTCTTTGATCAAGAAGCTTCGATTCTCGAGTATAGCATGTCAGTATTCACACCTCTCGCCCCAAAACCTCTGAGGGACATTATACTCTGCTAGCATTGTTCGGCGGTTTCCTTGAAGTGTCCTATTTCTCCTCTCGAACACCATTTTGTCAGTGGAGTGCGAGCCGCATGACGTTTCACGCCGAATTCCAGCCTCTTTGCAATACGTTGTTATGTGAGAGTTTAGGAATTCTGTTCCTTTGTCACTTCGATCCTTACAACATTTTCTCCTTTCTCGTTTTGTAATCTCTTCAAGAATTCTCGTAAATTTGTGATGGTTTCATTCTTCTTGAACATAAATATCACCCATGTGAATCTTGAATAGTCATCTACCTCCACCAGAGTATATTTTCTACCACCGAAGCTTAACGGAGATACAGGACCAAATAGATCCGTATGAAGTAATTGTAGTACCCTACTTGACGTTGGTACAAAAACTTCTTTGAAAGAGGCTCTAGTTTTCTTTCCTTTTTTACACGAGTCGCAGATCTCGATCTCTTGAGAAAACTTCATTTGGCAAACCTTCTACAAGAGACTTCCCGGCTATCTTGTTTAGCGTTTTGAAATTTATATGACTAAGTCTCTTGTGCCATAACCAGCTAGCTTCAAGTACTCTTTGCTACAAGGCATGCATTGCTTGAACATTTCGAAATTCTCGCAACATAAACATTGCCCTTTCTCAAGCCGGTTAAAAGCACATGATCATTTAAACCACTCAAAACAACACACGAGAGAACTAGAGAACTTAATCGAGTATCCCTTATCGCAGAATTGTGAAACCGAAAGCAAGTTATGCTTTAATCCTTCCACGTAGAAAACTTCCTCAACACGTACATCTCCAATGTATAGAGTCCCAACACCTTTGGTTATCCCAAAGTTATTGTCTCCAAATACCACCCGTGGGCCATTTTGTGATTTTATTGAGCTCAGAGTTGCTTGTTTCCAGTCATATGCTTCGAACACCCACTGTGAATGTACTGCAGACAGATTTCCAACAACCTCTCTTTCATGTCCCACGGCGTCCCGCACGTTTAGTTAAGTTTTAGGCACCCTTTAGATTTGGGTCCTTGAGAGTTAGCACGCCTTTAGGAATCCATAGGAATAGACTCTTCTTATTAAATTCAAGATCTTATCCTTCTTCCATACATATCAACATAGACAATCTCATCCTTTGGTGCCTTCTTGAATGTATGTCTATGGGTGTCGATTGTGTTCCTTCCGTAAGACTTGACCCTTCCGAGGTCTTCAGTATGGAGTGATCAGCCGTGCTATGGTTCGAGGGTTTTGATGATAAGGATACGTTCTACTTGAGCCATCAAAAGATTCATATCTCACGAGGCACAAAAGGCTTAGTAGGCCGTTCACAAGCTTTGAAGTTTACTTAGGTTGTGTAGTCTTTAGCCGAGACTGTCTCCTCGCAGATGGTTTCGCCGACATCTACTTTTCCGACCTTGCCGAGGTTTCTTAAGTTGGGATTCCCCTTCTTTTGATACCTCATCGCTTGTTTAGGTTGTTGAGTATAACTACTCTTTTTCCCATCCAACTCGATTTCTTTGGGTCAGCAACCTTTACCCTTATCGCAGGTTTAGGTTTGGAACCCTCTCCTACCAAATCATTACCCTTAACATGTGTACTCTTCTTAAGTACATTTGTTTGAACTCGTGAGGATTGGGCAATGGTAAAACCAATTCCCTTCTTTACGTTAGGTGTTTGAGACGATTCAACTATTGTTTGAACAACATGAGAAGCTTTGTTCGGTTGATCCAACCTCAAACTTAAACGTTCCTCACTTGATTTTACACGCTCATGCCGATGGAAAAGTTCATCGAACTTTGCTTGTAGAATTTTCAAGCGATCGGTTTTCTCAAGATTCTCGGCAAGTAACCTTTCTACCAAGAGACCACATTCAAGTATACTTCACTTTGAGAGTGTTTAACTCTTACGAAGTTATCGATTAAGATCTGTTAGTGTCTCGAGATGTCTTGCTAATAGATTCTTGTGTAAATAGATCAATTTTTTCTTTCAAGCTCACATTCTCTTTTCCACACATTGTAAGCGTTTATAGCGGTTTTGAGATCTACCATTAACTTATCAACAAAGTTATGGTCAAACTCTTCTGCAAAAGAAACACGAGAAGTGGACGAAGAACAGGAATCGAGAAAATACCTCATCTCCATTTGCCATAAGACACAGATCATTGTCGAAGAGAAGTCTGAAGATGATGTTGAATCACTTGAAAGAGTATCCTCCTCTTCGACTACTAAAGCACGCTTGTCAAGAAACTTTCTCGTTCCTCATCAATCTCTTTTCTTCTCTTTCTCTAGGAGTTAAATCTGACAATCATAGCTGAAATATCCCGATTTATGATAATTATAACAAGCATCACTTCTTGAAGATCTTCTTGGGCTAGAATCCCTTTTAGGAGAGAAATCTCTTCTTCTTGAGCTATCTTCTCTTCTTCTTCTGGAGTCTTGAACCTTCTCGTCTTCTTTGGAATCTTACGATCTCTTGTCTCAAGATTTATTTCTGAATCTGAAACCAGCTTTCTTTGTATTCTTCCAATGTCTTCTATATTTCCCAAATTTTGAGTTCATTTTATCAAACTTTAAGTCAGCAAAGCCATCTGTTCTTTTAAGCTTAAATCCTCTCCAATAGGTTCTTTAGATGATTGATTTGAAGTGACTTTAAAAGCAACTTCCTTTCCCATGGAATTTGAATTCCCTTCATCCTCGTCTTCTTCTTGTTTGAGATCATATTCATGAGCTTTCAAATGCGAAAATAGCTCATGATGACTGATTTTGCTCGATTCTTTTGTATCTTTAATCACTGTAATCTTGACTCTCCACTTGCTAGTTAGAGATCTCAATATTTTGTTGTTGATCTCCTTCTCGGTGTAAGATTTTCCCAAAGAACTTGCTTTATTGATGATATTTGTCGATCTTAAGTCCAATTGATCTATTGTCTCATCGGGCTTCATCTTGAAGGTGTCAAATGAATGTAGAATGGACGCAACTTGTTCTCTTTAATTTGTTCCGATCCTTCACACATGAGTGCTAGAGTTTCCCACATTTCTTTGGCGATCTTACATGTCTTGACTTTCTCTATAAGCTCTCTGGTTAGTGTCTCTATGATCTCGGTCAAGCAACTTGGTCAAGATTAAATAGTTTCCTTTCATCATTTGATATCTCACTTCTTTTCTTTTCAATCTTACGCCGAGTAGATGCTTCGCTCCACCGCTTCTAACTTACTGGTTCAAAGTAAAACTTTATTGGTCCATCTTCAAGGGTTTCAAGCATTCTATCATGAATTGCACCAAGATGATTTTCCATGCGGAATTTCCGTAGTCATAGTCTTCAATAGAAAACTCTGGTAGCTTTCTTTTCTTGCTCTTAAGAGAACTCATTGTTAGTAATAAAACAATATGCACAGAATGCAATGAGTTTTATGAAAACAGCTTTTCAAAAAGATGCATTCGGGTGACCACAGCAGTCTTTCCTCAAAGACTATTGGTAACCAAAGCCGGTGGTCGATTGAACCACTACTTTGATACCACTTGTTGGTCCCGGACGAGATGTGAAAGGAGGTGGAAAGTCTAGAAGGGGTTGAATAGACTTTACCACATCCAAAACTTTTTCGACTTTTCGTGAGTGAGTGTGAGATTAGAAGGCTTTGAAGTCTTCTACAGCAAGGTACTCGAGTGTGCTAGGTGTAATCAGCGAGACTTCGGAACCTCGAAGTCTTGATGGTGCGGAAGCTAATCTCGTGTGTATTTGAACAACCCTTTTGATGAAAACCTTGGAGATGAATTCTTAGCAAGTTTAGTGAAAGTTTATTAAAACAATGATGAATGAGCGATTATAAGTATGAATGCGTAAAGCTTATAAAGACACGAGAGATTTTTATAGTGGTTCGGATATAACGATCCTACGTCCACTCTCCACCGATTCCACGAGGGCCTTACTATCCACCAAAACTGGTATTGTCTCCTCTAATCTCCTCGAGGATTTGACCACGGGAAGTTTAACAAGTTCCTGCCCTTGGTACAATCAATGTGATCTTCGAGTGTAAACTCTTAGATCTCAAACAATCAACCTTTTCTCGTCTTGAGATAATGAAAGGTGATTTACACTTCCTTGACCAAAAATAACTCTCTTTTAAGAGTATCAATGTATTGAATCGATTTAAGTACGAAGAATTATACGTGTATTGCTATGAGTGAAGATCAATTTTTCTTGATGTTTCTCGCGCGTATCTCTCTTCAAAATCCTTCACTTCGGCTTTTATATGATCCTGAAATTGACTAGCCGTTAGACTAATTTATCAATCAGGTCTTCAAAGAAATGGTAAGTGATCGTTGGAAGATTTGTTTGACTTTGGATAATTGATTGTTGTTGGATCAAGAAGTTTTGATGAGTTAAATGAAGCGGCTCGGATGATCGGGCGACACGTAGAACAAGCCGAGATTGAGACCATAAGCTAAGGCGATCGGACGAGGTCGAGAACCAATCTAGTCGGCTAAGGTGCGGAAGAGTACAAGTCGTGCGGAGATGAGCTTGAGTCTAGTCATCTGCGGGAGACGAACATGAAGAGCTCGAGGCGAGGTCAAGACAAGCCGAGTAGAATAAGAAAGGCGAATCTTCACCGAGTCACCGCAGACGAATAGAGCAAAGACAAGCGAGGTCTAGAGCGAGTTTTCAAGATTTAGTTTGTTGAAGCGAGTTTTCGGTTTGTTAGAACCGACTAACAAACTAACTTGTCTTTTCAGACTTATAAATAGGTAGACACTTCTTTAAAATTGACACTATATACAGAATACACAGAATTCACAAGTTAGTTTTCGAAATTTATTCTCTCAAATCACAAGTTTTCAAAAGCACAAAATAGTTTTTCAAGATTTCTTCATAGATTTTTCTAAGTGTTTGTAGAACACTTCATTGCACATCTTCAAATACACTTCTTTTTCTTAGAGTAGATTTCATAAGTTTGGTTAGCATTTTGAAGAGTTGAAGATCAAGTTGTAAGTTGTAAGATTGTAAATAAGTAAGCAAGCGAGATAGTGGAGACCCTTCTTCAAGTTGGAGAAGGAGAGTGGATGTAGGATTGTTATAATCCGAACCACTATAAAATCAGTGTTCTTTACTTTGCTTTCATTTACTTATTTGTTCAATTTCCAAGTTACTATTCAAAGATTAATTTCGAATCAAAGTTAAAATCTGAATATCGGTTTGCTTTTGATATTATTAAAGTTGAGTCTAATCTTGAATTTCATTGTGTACATCTGGTACTTTGAATTAGTTTTGAAAGATTTGAAAAATCTACAAAATCTATTCAACCCCCTTCTAGATCTTGTCCTAGAAGGTTAACTCAAAGCTTCATAATCAACTCAACTAATCGGGACCAACAATTGTCTTATATCAATCAATTATATCTTGATTGATCTTGATTGATAATCCAATCTTCTCTAGATTGATTATGGATATCTCTGAATTATCCTTCGACTTTCGTTAACCACGATGAATCTCTCAAAGTCAACTTTAGTAACCTTACACCTTGCTCCGGCCACGGTTCCAAAGCTTGTTGTAGCATGGATTCCAACCTTGCTATCTTCACTTAAACCTTTCTTGATAACACCCTTTTTGCATATGTCTTATTATCTCTTCTTTATCTTCACGATGCCTTTCTAGATGACTTGAACGAGATCTTTATTAAATCCTTAAGTCTTCTTATCAGCAACCTTCGATTCTCAATCAATACAGACTCTTCAGTCAAGCCTAGCAAGTTTAACTATACTAAGACATAAACTCTATCTAGATCATCGGTGACTAACGAGTTCAAGTGGTCCTATTACACTTACAATTTAGGAACATCATCAAAACATACAGATTCTAATCCTAACAATAGTCATAGAGAACTTGTATTCCTAGGGCCTCATTGCATACTTTTTCTCTTGGGTTCTATATACTTGGTTGTCTTAAAATCGCTTGCCCGATTACCGCAATCAAAATGTTGCCATTGCCGGGAATTAATTTTTGCGACTTAAGTGAGACTTAAGAATTGTTTGAAGTGGCTACTTGTTGTTTATGTATTTTTATTTTGTTCTT
The DNA here is from genome assembly GCA_030762865.1 of Paraleonurus japonicus. Taxonomy (NCBI): domain Eukaryota; kingdom Viridiplantae; phylum Streptophyta; class Magnoliopsida; order Lamiales; family Lamiaceae; genus Paraleonurus; species Paraleonurus japonicus. The sequence goes on from CM061054.1 coordinate 22,685,131, forward strand.
TGTTTTTGTTGGAATTTGATACTTGGATTGGTGGTTTGTAGGTGCATGATTACAAGGTCTAGAGGTATTCCACCCTTGCCACTCAATCCGAAATTGAAGCTACAATTCAAAGAAATCGTGGGAGAAGGAGAAGAGAAATGATGGAAAGTGAAGAGTTGATGCATGAAGAGAGAGTTTTTGGTGAACCTCATGTTGAGGAGGTCAATGGCAATGGAGAGGGAGAATGCAAGAGAATGGAGGAGGTAATGGGCACAATTTGTCTTTCAATGGAAGTTGGCCCTTTCCCTCAAGGGATGCCACCATACTATCCTCATATACCCCTACCCTCCACAAGCTCACCAACATCCATATTATCCACCTCATCCACAACAATTCCCACCATACTATCCTCATATGCCGTACAACTATGAGCCACGATATCAAGAGCCACCTCATATTCCACAAGCCCAACCACAACCGATGCAAGTACCTCCACCTCAAGGTAGACCATTAAGGGAATTTTTTGAGCCTCAACTTCGTGAATATTATGATGGGATAGCAAGGCCGAGAATTGAAGCTAATAATTTTGAGATAAGTCCCGCTCTTGTGAGGATGCTTAGAGAGAAGCAATTTGAAGGTAAAGATGAAGAGGAGTGCCCTCATCAACACATGTCACAATTTTTAGAGATTTCCGACACCATGAAGTACAATGGAGTGTCCGAGGATGCGAAGAAGCTAAGGCTTTTTGCCTTTACTCTTAAGGGGAGAGCCAAAGCATGGCTAAATTCTATCCCTCCCGGAACCGTTCGTGCGTGGGAGGACCTAAGCAAAAGATTCTTAATGAAGTTTTATCCACCATCAAAGACGGTGCAAGCCAAGGAGGCGATTTCACATTTTCGCCAAAAGAATGGAGAGACTATCTTGGAAGCTTAGGAGAGATACGGTATGTTGTTTATTTATTGTTCCCAACATGGCTTTCCGGAGGAACAAACGATTATGTATTTTTGCAATGGCTTGACGGACGGGGATCGTTCCTTTGAATGCATGTGCTAATGGTTCTATTTAGTCAAAGACGGTGGGGCAAATGAATGAGATTATGGAGAATATTGCCCAAGATTCTTTCCAAGTGTCGGTTAATCGTGGGGCTCATCATAGAGTGTCCCATGTGGAGGAGATAGAGTCTATGAAGACTATGATGATGACGATGATGGACCGTTTGGGAGCTCTTACTACGCCTCAAGCCCAACAAAATGTGAGTCCATCCAACCCTCAAGTTGATTTGTGTTTGATTGGAGTTAATTGATGCATGATTTAAGGGGGTATTTTAGTGCAAAATGTTAGATTTTGTGCTTAAAAGTGTAGAGTATCACTACTTTGCTTGAAAAGTATCACTTGTGAAGAATTAATGGATTTTTGATGTTTTTGTCCCATTTTCGGGTAAATTGGTGGAATTTGACCAAACCGAGAGTACCGGGAGTCATACGGCGAAGAGACGAACACGTGGGGTGAAAACGGGGTCAAGAGCAAAGGTCGGGTCCACAAAATTCCCTGGACTCGACCGTTGGTCGAGCCCGGGCGCCTCGGGTCGGGGTTGGTGCTTAGGGAAGAAATGTTGAATTTTTGGGCGCGCTGAAGGGGAATATATATTACAAGTGACATTCTTTGTAACAAGTACATGCCCAGCCTAGCGGCAAGGCACACCTTCAGGCACATATAGGTCCCGTGTTTGACCCCTGGAAGCTGCATTTTTTCTTTATTTATTTTGAAAGGCATGCCATTCTTCACCAGCTAAATATATAAATAAAAGGGCGAGATTATGAGCAAGTTCGTGACTAGTCAAGCGGTAAAGCTCTTGCCTAAGCCCGTCATCATCATGGGATCGAACCCTGGAGGTGGCGTTTTCTTGATATTTTTTAAAAAAGAGCCTCAACACTCCACCAAGCTGAACATATACAATAATAAATGGGATTATTCACAAAGTTGTGCCTAGCCAAGACGGCAAAAGACTTGCCACTGTTCGCCCATAGACCCGAGTTCAAACCTTGCACATGTAAATATTTTGTTTTATTTTTTTAAAAGACCCCAAGCTCGAGTCGAGGGCCCCAAAATTCAGTTTTTTTTTTTCTTTTAAACGCCCTTGGACGAAAAATAGAGCATAAATTAGTTTAGGGAGGTAATTTACATTTTAAGGCGATTTACGGGCTTCTAAGCCAATTCCTCCTTATAGGTAGTGTAGAAGGTAGATTTAGATTTAGATTTCCATTGTTGTTGATTAGATTCGCTTTAGATTAGCAATCGATCTAGTTAATTCATCAATTCAAGCTTATATTTCAATTGGAGATTTGTGTTGAAGACTCAAGCATTCCTCTTGTTGTGGATTTAATTCAATTGGTGATGTTCTTCCTCTCTTGTCTTTTCAATTTCTTAATTATTGTGATTTGTTTTGTGATTGTTCAATTCTATCTTCTTCCTATGGATTTTGCCCTTAGCACCATGGGCTAACTCTCTTGTGCTTGGGTTAATTGAAGCGAGGATGATTTGATTGACTATGCTATGATTGTTGATGATTAGAGATCAATTGAGTTAGATTTCTTCCTAATTGTGATTCTCAATTGTGCTTCATGCAAAATTATCTCTTTAGATCAATGTTTCATCACCCTAGCAATAGGCAAGAGTTGAACTAACGTGATCCGGGATTAATCGGGTTATAATTTTGTATGAATGTGTGGATTGGGTACTTCTACATTGAGAGATGGGAAGGACTAAGAATACTCACATGAGGCATTGTGATTTTAATGGAGTGATTAATTTCATGATGGTTTTATGCTTTCTATCTTAGTTGATTTGTAATTTGATTCAATTGTGGCTTGTTGATCATTGATTCCTTGATGAATGTTAGCCCTAGCACCCCAATTCCCCATTTATTGTTGTTTTTGTTCTCGCATTTTAAGTGTTCGATCATTTGCTTGCTTGTTGTTGCTTTGTATTTTTGCAATTGTTTTGTAGTTGTTAGTGCCAACCCGTTTTGCAACAATAGTCATTGAGAACTTCGTATTTCTAGGGCCTCACGTGCATACTTTTTCCCTTGGGTTCGATATTTGCGATAGGTCTTAATACCACTTACCCGAATTACTATTTCCAATCAAATGGCGCCGTTCTTTGGGAATTAGTTTTTGCGCCTATAGTGAGACTTAGGAATTGTTTGAAGTGGCTACTTGTTGCCCTTGTATTTTTGTTTTTGTTGTTGTTTTTGTTTGAATTTGATACTTTGCTATCTTGTTTAGATGGAGGGATACAATTCATATACATGGAATCAAGAGTATTTTCAAGAGAGTATGGTGTATCCTCCACACTTTGAAGAATTTGGATACAATAATTGGAGGAACTATGAAGATAATTCTCAATTGCAACAAGTTCCATCCAATAATTAAGATTGGACATGTGATGAAATTCCTCCCCTACCTCAAGAGATGTTCCCTTACTATGAGCATTATGATCAATTCGATCCATGTCTTGGATTTGAGTATCAAGGAGCATCGGAAGGGGAATACTATGATGATAGGAGAAGTTATGAGTATGACTATCCAATACCACAAGCTTCTCATCAATTTGAAGAATGGGGACTCCATGAAGTGAGAGCTATCTTGCAAGAGATTCTTGGAGTGTTGTTGAAGAGAATTGAGGAAAATGACCCTAGATGTGAGGAAATGTTTCCCTTGTATGAGAACGTCTATGAGACCAAAGCTATGGTTAATACATTGATAGAGGGGAACATGGAAGTCACTGAAGCTCAATTCATGGTGTTAAAGAGTCAACTCAAATATTTTCTACTCCAAGTGAAGAATTTAACCATCATTGAGAATCAAGAAGAAGAAGGGGAGGAAGAAAATAAAGGTGAAGAAGAAGAGGGTCCAAGCACGATGGAAAAGCGAAGAAGATTTCCTTATCAAGAGTGATGAAGAGGAATGTCCATTGATGGACATGAGCAACAATGTGCAAGAAAATCTAGAAGCATCGAATGAGGAATTGAAGAAACGAAATGAGCATTTCTAAACCTTCTAACTCTTCAATTTGTGATTTACTTGAAATTGATGCTTCTAATGATTTGATCTTACCTCTTGAGAACTTTTATTATAGGAAAGAATTGAAGAAGTGCTTGGGCATCCTTGGAGAGAAGAAATGGAGAGGGATGTTGGCGAGAAAGCAAGGAGGACAACCATCAATAAAGTGCAAGGATGTGGATGATGGGTCTATCCTACATATGTGCCTCCATGATTTCGAAGCTCAAAGGTTGAGATATAATGGCAAGGAGGACCGATACCCTTGGCCATTCCGATTAAGAGAGCTCGAACCGAATGAATAAGTCGACATAGGACAATAAAAATAGCGCTTGATGGGAGGCAACCCATCCTTTTTATTGCTTTCGTGTGCTTTTTGTATTTTTGTTGTTTTTGTTTTTGTTTAGTTTTGGAGAATTGGCTTGGGAATTTATTTGCTCATGCTTAGGAGGTTATGTTATCTTGCGATGGGATTTATTGGATGTTAGATCAAGTAGAGTTTTGATGAGTTAAAAGAACAATCCGAGATGAGCGAGACGAGCGTTAAGGAAGCAGCTCGGATCGGAGATCAATACTAAGGCGATCGAGACTAGGTCAAGGGCTGATTAAGTCACCGGAGAGCAAAGGTTGCAAGTCATCTCAAGACAAGTTCGAGTCTTGTCATCTGCAGGGAGACGATCATAAAGAGCTCGAGGCGAGGTCAAGACAAGCCGAGTAGAAAAAGAAAGGCGAAGTTTTCACCAAGTCACCGCAGACGAGTAGGAAAATCAGGTGAGGTCAAGAGCGAGTTTTCAAGATTAAGTTTGTTGAGCGGCTTTTAGTTTGTTAGAACTCGACTAACAAACTAACTGTCTTTCAGACTTATAAGTAGGTTTAGATTTTATTTTTCAACACACTTATGCAAATCTGATTTTTCACACTATTCACTATTCAGTTCAAAAAGTATTTTCAAAAGAGTTCTCAAAAATATTTTGAGTGTTTGTAGAACACTTCACTTCACATCTTCAAATACACTTCTTATTCTTAGAGTTAGATTTCGAAGTTTGATTAGCATTTTGAAGAATTGAAGATCAAGTTGTAAGTTGTAAAGATTGTAAAGTAAGTAAGTAAGTAGCTAGTGAAGACCCTTCTTCAAAGTTTGGAGAAGGAGAGTGGATGTAGGATTGTTATAATCCGAACCACTATAAAATGCAGTGTTCTTTCTTGCTTTTATTTATTTTCTGTTCAAGTTACAATTTATTGTTCAAAGTTTAATTTCGTAATTAAAGTTAAGATACGAATATCGAGTGTTGTTTTTGATCTTATTAAAATTTGAGATTAAAATTGAATTCCGCTGTGTCACTTTGGTATTTTGAAAGATTTGAAAAATCAAAAATCTATTCAACCCCCTTCTAGATTTTTCCTAGAAGGTGATACTTGTGTTACCTAATCTACTCAACTATTCGGGACCAACAAGTGGTATCGGAAGCAGTTAAGCTGTTCGATATTGATTTTAGGTCTTAAATAAGATTCTGAAATTATCTTGATTTCCTTCATTCTCTTATTTTCTACTAACGGTGCTACTAATTAGTTTGTGGAGTATTTTGTTTCTTTATTTCATCATGTCATCGGGAAAAGCAAGAAGTCTAGGAATCTTCCTGAATTCTCTATTGAAGATTATGATTACTGGAAATTTAGGATGGAGAATCATCTTAAGGCCATTCATGATAGGGTGGAAGAGGTTCTTGAAGAGGGACCTATAAAATTTTATCATGGAGGCACTAGCACCGGAGCCGAGTCGGCTAAGTCCGAGAACTAGACAAGAGAAAAAGAGTTACGAGTTGACAAAGGATGAAAGAAAGGTCCACAATCTTGACCAAGTAGCTCAAACCGAAATCATTGAGACTTTAAGTAAGGATTGGATAGAGAAGGTTAAGAGATGCAAAGCGCCAAAGAAATGTGGCGACTCTAGCCAATGTCTGTGAAGGATCTCGAACAAGTTAAAGAGAACAAGTGCGATCGATCTTGCATGCATTTGAGACATTCAAAATGAAGGAAAATGAGGCGTGGATCGATTAGATGTAAGGTTGACCAATCTTCTCAACGAAGCGGTGACCTTGGAAAGAATTATATAGAGAAAGAGATTAATAACAAGATTACGAGATCATTAACCAAGAGATGGAGGGAGAAATCCAATATCCGTAAAGCTACTCAAGATTTATCTTCTATTACTCACCATACTTTGTTTTCTCATCTTAAAGCTCTAGAATATGATATTAAAATAGAAGACGAGGAGGATGAGATGGAGTCGAGCACCTCATCCAAGTCATTGCCTTTGTCGATAAAGAAGATAAGGTGTCAACAGTGCAGTAGGAGCCGATCTATCCTTGAAGGAGCGAGATGGCTCTGCTCACTAAAAGGTGTGATAAATTGAGAATGAAGTATAAAAGAAATAAATTGAGATTTGAAGGAAAGGGTAAATCAAGATCCAGATCGAGAAAGAAAGGAAGATGAATCTATAGATGATGACAAAAGCGTAAGACAAAAGAAGATACGAGATCACCTGTCGAAGAAATCCTTCCACCCTAGATCGAGACAGAGTGATACTTGTTACACATGCAACAAGCCGAGACACTTCAGCTATGATTGTCCTCAACTGACTCCTAAAGAAAGGGAAGAAAAGAGGAAGAAAAGAGACAGGAGATTTGCGGATCAAAGGGCTTTGTTGGCTGAAGAAAAGGAGCCAAAGAAATCATCATCATCATCATCATCGATTTCGGATCGAGATAATGAAATCATCTTATGGCTAATGAGGTAATCTACTATTCATCTTCTCGATAATGATTCTTGTCGATCTGCATCCGATCATGACCAAACTATTATTCATGAGTTATTAAGAGATTTAAAGACATCTCTGGCTGCTTATAAACAAGCTAGAGACAGAGAATTTGACTTTAAAAGATCAAATTCAAATTCTAATTAAAGGCAAGCGGTGATGAATCAAGTTTCGTAAACCGAGGAAACATTCAAGTGGGGAATGTTTTCCCAGCCGAGGTTAGTACATCACCGGCTTACTGAAAAGGCTAGAAAATGAATTGAAAACTTTAAAAGACAAATTTGAAGTAGTACATGCTGAAAATAAATCAATTAAGAAAGACAATGAGAAGCTTGTCTTCAAAATTAGTCAACTTAATAATTCACAATCGGCAATAGACCATATCTTTAATACCTCTCGTAAATCCCACGACAAAACAGTCTTGGTTATGATAGAAATAATAAATCGGATGTACAAAAACCTAGGAAATTTGTGAAGCATCCGATCAATCAAAAGAGGTTAAAATTGGTCCTTGGAAACTAACTAGTCAAGTAAGGATCGCATCTCCGATCTGAAAACAAAAATTGAGATGAGGACTCCTTATCGAGACTAGGAGAAACCCAAAAATCAAAATAAGAAGAAATTCTTATTATAATCCTTTTGATGGAAGGAGCAGATGCTATCCCACATTTCCTAAGTTTAGGAAAATTACTCATTCCGAATACAACAAGTTATCCTTTAAAAGTGATATAATTGTAGATGATTTGGTAGAAAAACCGAGTCGATTTATTGTTTAGAGATGAGATGTTTATTTGGTTACCTAAAGTGATACTTGACCTTCAAGGACCCAAGATCACTAGGGTACCTTACAACCGATCTGCTTTTCGAGGATACACGGGGATCATCACTCAAGGAAGAGATCTTAGCTTCAATATGGTACATTGATAGTGGTTGTTCTCAACACATGACCCATAACAAGAGGCTGTTATCAAATTTCCAAAGCATTGATGGTCCAAGAGTCTTATTTGGTGACAATAATTGTGGTCGACTAAAGGTGTAGGTACTCGATTATCAAGGATATTCAGGTATCGAGGTATATTTTGTTGAAGGTTTGAAACATAATCATTATCTGCTTCCCAACTTTGTGATAAAGGTCATCTTGTCAAATTTTCAAGGGATAAATGTGATATTTTAGATAATTCCTTAGATAAGGTACTTTTAAGCGGCTTGAGACATGGTAATGTCTATGTGGCCAACTTTAATAGTTATCCCAAATATACATATCGATAGCTAAGGGTGGAGAAGACCTCGGTGGCTATGACACAAGAGGCTTAGTCATCGAATTTCAAGACCCTTAGTAAGTGGCTAAAAAGAACATTGTCAAGGGATTACCTGAAAAACTTTTATCCATTGATCTTAAATGTGATGCTTGTCGAGAAAGGTAAACAGCCTAGACACTCATTTAAGAGTATTAACTCCTCTTCATCCGAAAGAGTGTTGCAACTACTTCATCTGGACCTATTTGGACCTGTTTCTCCTCTCGGTTTCGGTGGAAGGAAATATACTCTTGTTGTAGTAGATGACTTTTCTACATACACTTGGGTTATATTTCTTTTCAAGAAAAATGAGACAATGAACAAGATCCCCGATCTGTTGCACATTCAGTAATGAAAAGGGTGTTAATATTATTAAAATAAGGAGTGATAAGGGCACATAATTTTTGAATTCCTGTTTATCTAACTTTTTCAATAAGTGTGGAATTATTCATGAGACATCTTCAGCAAGAACTCCTCAACAAAATGGAGTGGTTGAAAGAAGGAATATAACTTTAAAGGAAGCGGCCGGGAGCATGTTAGCCGAGTATGATACCCCTCACGAGTTACGGGTGAAGCCATCAACACGGCTTGCTATACCCTGCACAGTGCTTAGTTGTCAAAGACAAGGGTAAGACTCCATATGAGATTTGGAAGGGTGAGATTCCAAGAATCTCATATTTCGAAGCTTTTGGTTGTAAGTGTTTTTTTCATAACAATGGAAAATCTAAGTTAAGAACCTTTGATGCTAAGGCGGTGATGGAATATTCTTAGGATATTCTAATACTTCCAAGGCATTTAGAGTTTTTAACAAGACAACCCTTTGTGTGGAGGAAACCCCTCATGTTGTTTTTGATGAGTTGTATTCTTTCTCGTATAAAGTGAATCAAATTTACGAAAGTCTAGATAAAATTGAACTGTCCAAGACTAAACATAGAACTGTCTATCTACCTAGTCTTGATTCAATCGAGACGAAGAAGAATCCCCATCCGATAATCAAGACAACTTCGATCGAGACTCCATCGAAACGAGACACCCTTGATGTCGGTGATCGGTGGGGGTCGGTGATGAAGGGGAACGTCGGTGAGGTTGAGTCGGAGGAGTTGTCTACCGAGACTCAAGATTAGGATCCTTCACCTCATATAGGCAAAAGGATGAGAAGCTACCATCCATCGATCGATTATAGGAGACCCATCTAGTAGTGTGCGAGACACGAATGATGCTTTGGACTCGAAAGTCTTTTTAGCCGTTATGTGTCGCTTCTTGAACCCAAGTCTATTGAGGAAGCTCTATCAGCACTCCAAACTGGATAAGCGCCATGTAGGAGGAACTGCATCGGTTTGAAAGGCAAAGTGTATGGGAATTAGTGGAAAGACCCTTACACGAGAAAGATTATAGGCACCAAATGGGTGTTTAAAAACAAAGCAGATGAGAACAACATTATTGTTCGAAATAAGGCAAGATTGGTTGCTCAAGGTTACTCACACGATCAGGGGATAGACTATGATGAAACCTATGCTCCGATTGCGATTAGAGGCAATAAGGTTGTTATTGGCATTTGCTGCATATAAATCTTTCAAAGTCTTTCAAATGGATGTTAAGTCTGCCTTTCTTAATGGTGTGTTGCTTGAGGAAGTCTATGTGGAGCAGCCTCACGGGTTTAAGATCAATAACAAGATCTATAAACTCAACAAAGCTCTATATGGATCAAACAAGCTCCCGAGCTTGGTATGATACCTTATCCGATTTCTTGACAACAAAATGGTTTTTCAAAAGGCAAAATTGATAGAACTTTGTTTAGAAAGGAAGTAGATGGTAACATGTTATTAGTTCAAATTTATGTAGATGACATAATATTTTGATCACCTAATCTGAAATTATGTGAAGAGTTTAGCATTCTCAAGAAAAAGCAGATTTGAAATGTCAATGATGGGCGAATTAACATACTTTCTAGGCTTACAGATTAAACAGATTAGTAAGGGTATATTTATACATCACTAAATATGCTAAGGATTTGATTGAGAAGTTTGGAATGACTACTAGCGAGAGAAGTTAAAATACCTATGGCAACTAACTTCTCTATGGATTCAGATGAGCAGGGATACCCACCGATGCAACGAAGTATCGTGGGTGATTGGATCTCTTTTCTATCTCACCGCAAGTAGGCCAGACATAGCCTTTGCGGTTGGGGTATGTGCAAGATTCCCGTCTAATCCCAAGAAAACTCATCTGAGACGGCTAAGAAAATTCTAAAATATCTCAAAGGAACCTTGCAAGTAGGGTTATGGTACCCGGTGATGACAACTTTGGTGACGAGGTTATTCCGATTCAGACTTTGGAGGATGTAAGATTGATAGGAAATCCACTTCAGAACTTGTCAATTCTTAGGCAACAAATTATTTTCTTGGTTATCTAAGAAGCATGGACATCCGTTGCCACCTCCACAATCAAGTCGAATACATGGCAACCGGAAGTTGTTGGTCTCAACTCCTCTGGATTAGTCAACAGCCTTAGAGATTATAATATTCAAACATCACTGTTCCTATTTCTTGTGATAGTAATAGTGCAATAGCAATGACTTACAACTCGTTACGCATTCTAGATGTAAGCATATAGACATTAGGCATCATTTCATTAGAGATCATGTTGAGAAGAATGACATAAGGATTGAGAAAATAGCTACTTAGTCACAAAGAGTCGACATTCTTACAAAACCATTAGCCGAGTCTAGATTTAAAGAATTATGCTTAGAATTAGGATTACTTGATGCATCCTTAGCTGGTTTCTAAAGTGTTTGCATTTAATAAAAGTATCCCTTATTTACGGTCATTTCTTTTCTTTAAATTAATGTCTAGAAAGAATTATCGGACTTGATATGAGTCAAAGGACATTCGGGTAGCCGATATCATTGATCTCCTTTTAGGAATCAAGAATCAAGGATTAGTCATATTGACCTTATCTAACTTGATAATTACTTATCGACATTTGGTAAATCGGACCGAGGCACAATAGTCACCTGGTTTCTAGAAAACAGATGACTCTCTGCACCCTATCTCGATCTACTCCGGCTACTAATAGTTTGGGTGAGTTTTGTTTGCAGGAGCAATGTATACAGATTAGTCTCATAAATCTCTTCATTCGTAAAATCTTCATCTTTGTTTTTCCTCAAAATCTTTGTTTCTAAATAAAGTCCTTAAGTCTCGTGTATTTCAAGTAATCATGTACTTTGTAACTAAACCGAAAATATTGTGTTAAGTCTTAAACATTTGTGTTTTTCAAAAATCGAGACTAGGAGAGAGGTTTTGAAAAATATAAGACAAGGTCGATTTGACTCAAGTCTCCGATTTTTACCAAGTCGAAATAAAATACCCGAGTACTAAGTAAGACACCTCATTGCTTACATCAGTATACTAATTACTTCGATAAAGTAAGTCTATTAGCCGTCTAATACGTAGGATAAACGGTTACTTTTACACAATTCAAGACGCGTAGAGATCACGCGCTGAATTGGCGATTTTCTCGCAAAACCGTCGATGTTTTACACGCGCCTTTTTAAATCAACGGTTTAAAATTAACACTCGAGATCGTGCCACGTTTTGTATTCCCAAACTTTCCCTCTCTCTCCTCGAGTTTAAATTCTTACCTTCTTCATTAAAAAATTTTCACTTTCACATTTCACTTATCAAAATCCTATGTAAAAATACCCTTCTTACAAAACTTATTCAAATGGCTTCTTCTTCTTCCCAACCCCCTAAACCTCCCACCTATATAATCGCATCCGTTTCAAATTTTAAAATGAATACAGAGGCGGTCGAGAAATAAACTCAAAGCCGAGATGTATGTCGACTTTGAAACCACCCAAGATAGGGAATCCAGCGAGATTTTAGGTCTATTGGAAGCATCAAGGTTGCGAGAATACTGTTCATTGAAATCGGTAGAAAACAGGACGATAGATTTTATAGGTGCGTAGTTTTTGGCGAATAGTGAGTTTTTCGATAATGGGTTCGGTACTACGGTGGAGGGTACTCGATTGGAGTTTACAAAGGAAAATGTGGCTCGAATTCGGATACTATGGCGGATGGAGTAAATCCTTTGATTTACAAGGAGGAGGAATGGGAACAATCTTTTGATTTGTTTGCTAGGGTCACATATAGGGGAACGAGGAGAGACTCGAAAAAGCACATGTTAAGAAGGAAGTATAGGTTGTTAATGACTATAGTGACTAAGTCAATTCAGGTGATCGAGTTCACATGACGGTGTGATGAAGTCTAGATTGTGTTGTATGCGAGCCATCTATGACGGAGTCGGGGTTGATTGGGTTGAGTGTTGTTCGGGAGGTTGAGGGAGGAGAAGACAAGGCCGGTGTGTAACCCCTCTATTGGTGATTGGGTTCCTCGATCAACTATGAGTCCGCTCAACAAGATCACAAGATCGATGGATGGGCTGAACAAGAGGGTTCGAGACGAGAGAATGCAAGAAAAAATTCTCTAAGCGAAGGGGCTACCGACAAAGAATGAGAGATTGGGTGGTTTGCGTTCGGGCATTTACGAATTGGATGAGGCAAGGGCCCGAGAAATGAGGCTGCAGCCCGGGTGCAGAGATGCACCGAGGTACCGTGAAGTTGAGGTACCTGCAGCCAAGGTAGAGGCACCAAGAAGACAAAGCTAAGGAAGCGGCTAAGGAGGATTCTCGTCAAGGCTGAGATGTAGTTGGAGAGTCCTCTACAACTCCCTCTAGTCTGCTTGCTAGAAGAAGGCTGCGACACTACAAATAGCAGCAGCAGCTGGCGAGAGGCGAAGTCTTTGGAGGACCCTTCGTGAGCGAACCGCATCTGCCGATAGGCAAGCCTCTCCAGTACTTCATCTAACATCTCTTCATCGGATAAATCCCCCACCCACCTTGGCGATGAAGAAGTATCCCAGGCTGGTACTTCGAGCCTGCGAAACAACCTACTCCCGATATTATCCAAATTCAAACTACTTCACCTCCCACCTCATCCCCCATCCCCGAAATACCTCCCATCTCATCTCCCATACCTGAAATCCCTCCCACCTCCACTCAACCTTTCGATTTCCTCGACTTCCTCTCTACTAAATATCCCACTCCCTCACCCCAAATAAGTCCAATACACACTCCCGGACTCCACGGCTCTGTAGGAAGCTTTGAGCTCTCCCTACGATCGGACGCCCGAAGGAAGTAATGAAGGAATTCATTGAGATTTGGCTGGTCCACCATTCGCGGATGGAGACTTGGAGGATATGAGCACTGCTCACCGATGAAGTAGGCTGGGACAACTTCATCTCCGGGAGAAGGTCATTCGAGACTGCGGAATCACGTCTATCTCAACCATCTGTCGGAGGAGCAGCTCACGAATCTCCTGAGAAGCCGCCTTGGCTTGCACGAACCTTCTCCCGCCGCCCCTCCCAAAGAAAGCCCAGATCCACCTTCTCTTCGATATCGAATCAGTGGAGAAGAGGGTAGAATATAAATTCACCCGGATGCTAATGATGAAGACTGAGACATTGTAGACTCTGTCGGTGTAACAATGGAAGACATACTAAAAGCATCCGAGGTAAATCTCTTATCTTCTATTTCCAATTTTGTTAATTGATCGCAAAGAAGAGTTGGTGAAGTGAAGAAGGAGGTTGGAGAGCTGAAAATCCAAACCCAAGCTAACAATCATTGCGGCCGATGAGATCCTACTCAATCAATCCTCGGCTTCGACCTATTTTACCGTTATCATGGAGCAGCTTGCTATGCTACTTGATGATGTTAAAAAGGGGAAGATGTGGAGATCGTGAAGGCCGAGCTCAACCGAGATCAAACTTTCAGCGGCCGGCCAATCGAGATGAGCTCACCGCCCTTAAGATTAGAATTGAGCAGATTGAGGAGGCTATCGGGGCGGATGAGCCGCCAAAAAAGAAGGCGAGGTGAAGTCCGAAAGATTCATGGCTAAGATCGAGAGAGAGAAAGGAGGAGGCCGAGCCAAAGCCGAGGCCGAAAGGGGGAAAGGGAAAGAGGCGATGGTGGTGGAGAAAGAGAAAGAGAAGGAGGTAGAGAAGGTCGTGTCGCCTATCGTGCAGAGCCCGATGTCCAAAGTCACTGGAAAGAGACCACTTGAGAAATCATGAGCAACTTAGGATAGAGGCGAAAGGGACCGACGCATTAAGGCGTAGAAGGTCTTTTATGGCCGAAGGGAAGCTAGAAGGAAGATTAAATCGGCAAAGGAAGGTGGCGAGTTTTTGATCGGGTTCCGAGAAGTGGGTAGTCCCATCACCGGAGGAGGAGCAGAGGCACTGGATCGTGCTGCGAAAGAACCGATGCTCCCGAAAATGATTGCACATCCATTATGGGCAGTGAGTACATGAAGTACGAGGCTAAGTGGACCTTCTTCTAGTACATATGCAAAGGAGTTGGAGCATCATCGCACAATGAGACCATTGCTTGGCATGACCGGATGGAGAAGGAAAATCCAAGCTTGTACCGTAAACTTCTTGATGAAGGAGATGAGTGGTACAACGTGGATTTGGTTGCTCAGAACTACTCATCCATTCCAATAAAGCTGAATGATAATGGCTCGATTGACAAAGAGTGGATCGTGTCAACTATCAACTATGGGATTAATCAAATGAAATTGACTGATCCAAAGGAAATTGCCGAAAGCCGAGGACGCGGATATTCGATTGGATGCAGCCTTCCAGAGAAGGATAGATGGACATATTAGATAAGCCAAAATCTTCTTATCTTTTATCTTCTTATCTGCTCCATATGTAAATTCGTAAATGAGTTGTATATGAATGAGATGACTGGTTCTTATCTCGATGTACTTGTTTGTTTTAAAAGTTTTTCTTTATTGCTTTAAGAAACTTTAAAATTTTTCTAAGTATGAACCATCTCGAGAAAATTTATCATCTCGAGACTTAATTTTTGTAAAATTTTTCTTAAGTCTAAAAATTTTTCTAAGTCCTAAGACTTAAATTTTTTTAATCTTTTGAAAAAGTCTTAAGACTTAAGAATTTTTGATTCAAAATTTTCTAAGTGTTAATTAAAGTGCTTCAATCCTAATTGATAGTGTGAATGTATTATGATATGCCTATCTCGATTATCTTGAATAACTTTGACTAACATCAATGTGAGTATGTTTCTTTTATAGTTTTAACATCATCAAAAAGGGAAATTGTTAGATCAAGTAGAGTTTTGATGAGTTAAAAGAACAATCCGAGATGAGTAGACGGCGTTAAGGAGCGGCTCGAGATCGAGAGATCAATACTAAGCCGATCGAGACTAGGTCAAGGGCTGATTAAGTCACCGGAGAGCAAAGGTTACAAGTCATCGAAGACAAGTTCGAGTCTAGTCATCTGCAAGAGACGATCATAAAGAGCTCGACGAAGTCAAGACAAGCTGAGTAGAATAAGAAAGGCGAGTCTTCACCAAGTCGAGATGCAGACGAGTAGGAAAATCACCGAGGTCAAGAGCAGTTTTCAAGATTAAGTTTGTTGAGCGAGCTTTTAGTTTGTTAGAACCGACTAACAAACTAATTGTCTTTTCAGACTTATAAGTAGGTTTAGATTTTATTTTTCAACACACTTATGCAAATCTGATTTTTCACACTATTCACTATTCTGTTCAAAAAGTATTTTCAAAAGAGTTCTCAAAAATATTTCGAGTGTTTGTAGAACACTTCACTTCACATCTTCAAATGCACTTCTTATTCTTAGAGTTAGATTTCAAGTTTGATTAGCATTTTTGAAGAATTGAAGATCAAGTTGTAAGTTGTAAAGATTGTAAAGTAAGTAAGTAAGTAGCTAGTGAAGACCCTTCTTCAAAGTTTGGAGAAGGAGAGTGGATGTAGGATTGTTATAATCCGAACCACAATAAAATCTGTGTTCTTTCTTGCTTTTATTTATTTTCTGTTCAAGTTACAATTTATTGTTCAAAGTTTAATTTCAATTAAAGTTAAGATCTCGAATATCGTTGTTGCTTTTGATCTTATTAAAAGTTGAGATTAAAAATGAATTCACTGTGTCACTTTGGTATTTTGAAAGATTTGAAAAATCTGAAAAATCTATTCAACCCCCTTCTAGATTTTTCCTAGAAGGCTGATACTTGTGTTTCCTAATCTACTCAACTATTCGGGACCAACGTTGGATTAGTGAGCTTAATGTTGATACCATGTGGAGTTGCATATATTTGTATCACTTTCATGACAAACTTTGAATTTCATGCTTACATTAAAGTTTGGGGGTGTTGATCGTTATTGTTTACGTGCATCTCTTTGTGGTAATGATTTGATGATTCTTGTGCTCAATTGTAGGTACACTTGCTAGATGAATTGGAAAGTGATTGGAATTGCAAGGAAATGCAAGATCAAGAAGGAAAGTGCATAAAAGCATGATGAGCCCTACATGTTTGGAGGAAGATGGAGTTTAAAAGCTTTATGGTACAACACATCCTTTCAAACTTAGACTTGTCTAAGTTTGGGGAGGTGTTTTTCTTTCTTTGCCTATCTTTTGTGCTCTTATATGATTTTGGGGTTTGTTGAGCTTAATGTTTATGGATATGATGATGATGCTATAATTGTGTCCAGGATTTCTTGCATATATTTTTTGGGATTGATTCATCATTGAGCTTTAATTGTGGATTTATTGCATATATTTGAGTTATCTTCGATTGACATAGTGAGTGTGCTTGAGATTATGTACATGAGCACTTGTGCTTGATTTGTAAGATTTATTAGATTTTGATTTGATCATGTGTAGATTTGTAGCTTGATAATAGCATTCTTGATTAATTGTGTAAAGATGAATGTGATTGATAATGCTTGATTCATTGCTCAATTTAAGCCCGTGAGCTTTTGTGCCTTTATAATCGTACATCTTATACGGTTGATATGAATTTCTTTGAGAGTGCATCATTCATAGATTTGTATGCTAGAACTTGCCACTAGACTTGTTGAGATTGATCTTTGTGAGATGTCATGAAAGTGATAAGAGGCCATGTTTGAATTGATAAGTCACTTAGCCAAATTTTTCCTCACCAAAAACATTTGATTTCCTTAGTGAGCCATGTTGAGCTTATTATCCTTATTCTTTGGCAAGCCAAGTGAAATTGAAACCATTTGTCTATTTTTATGAGCCTTATTGTCCTATGCTTAGTAGAGCTTGATTGATGGCTAAAGATGGTGGGTTGACTGTGAAGTGTGGTGGAAAATGATGAGCTAAGTGATGATGCTTGAAAGAAGAAAGAAGGATTGTGAAAAAAAAAAATTGAATTGTGAAAAGAAAGTTGTGATCATGAAAAGAAGAGAAAAATTCAATTTGTGAGCTTAAAAAGAAAGAAAGCTCAAGTTAATGGTGGTGATTGAACTTTGAAAAGAATGAGGAAGAGTGTTGATTGATGAAGATTGAAGAGATGTGTATTGTATTGATTAGCTTTCATTCAAGTTCTCTACTAATGTTAGTCACTCTTACCTAAAAACATTCTACCCATTCCAATGAGCCTACATTACAACCTTGATGAAAGACCTCTTTGATTCTTTATTGAACACAAAAGATTGTGATTGAGATTGAGTCCATTGGCAAGCTTATGGGGTACATGTTTGTGAATTTGGTGATTGAGTGCATTTATACCTTGATACACTTGAGTGAAGAGTGAAACACTCCATGGAAGGAGCAATGACTTGAGTGTTTGATTTTGCATTTGTTTGAGCATGATCTATCTTGATTGCTAGTTGAGAGTTTGCATTGAGGCTTATGTTCATTGATGATTTCAATTGTTTTATTTATCTTCTATAGTGCCATGTAACATAATTGCAATAGATACACACTTTTGTGCTTATTTGTTTCGTTGCTCGAGGACGAGCAACACTTCAAGTTTGGGGGTATTATGATTGGAGTGAATTGATGCATGATTTGAGGGGTATTTTAGTGCAAAAATTGGCGCAAAGTGTTAGATTTTGTGCTTAAAAGTGTAGAGTATCACTACTTTGCTTGAAAAGTATCAATTGTGAAGAATTAATGGATTTTTGATGTTTTTCGTCCCATTTTCAGGTAAATCGGTGGAATTTGACCAAACCGAGAGTATCGAGAGTCATACGGCGAAGAGATGAACACGTGGGATGAAAATGGGGGTCAAGAGCGAAGGTCGGGTCCACAAAATTCCCTGGACTCGACCATTGGTCGAGCCCGGGGTGCCTCGGGTCGAGGTTGGTGCTTAAGGAAGGAATGTTGAATTTTTGGGCGCGCTGAAGGGGAATATATATTACAAGAGGCGTTCTTGGAAATAAGTACATGCCCAGCCTAGCGGCAAGGCACACCTTCAGGCGCTTATAGGTCCTGTGTTCGACCCTTGGAAGATTTATTTTGAAAGGCATGCCATTCTTCACCAGCTGAATATATAAATAAAAGGGCGAGATTATGAGCAAGTTCGTAACTAGCCAAGCGGTAAAGCTCTCGCCTAAGCCCGTCATCATCATGGGATCGAACCCTGGAGGTGGCGTTTTCTTTATATTTTTAAAAGAGCCTCAACACTCCACCAAGCTGAACATATACAACAAAAAGTGGGATTATTCATAAAGTTGTGCCTAGCTAAGACTGCAAAAGACTTGCCTTGTTCGCCCACAGACTCGAGTTCAAACCTTGTACATGTAAAAATTTTATTTTATTTTTTTAAAAGACCCCAAGCTTGAGTAGAGAGGGCCCCAAAATTCAGTTTTTTTCTTTTTAAACCCCCTTGTACGAAAAACAGAGCATAAGTTAGTTTAGGGAGGTTACTTACAGCTTTTTTGGGCGATTTCGGCTTCCAAGCCAATTCCTCCTTGTAGGTAGTGTAGAAGGTAGATTTAGATTTATATTTCCATTGTTATTGATTAGATTCGCTTTAGATTAGCAATTGATCTAGTTAATTCATCAATTCAAGCTTGTATTTCAATTGGAAATTTGTGTTAAAGACTCAAGCATTCCTCTTGTTGTGGGTTTAATTCAATTGGTGATGTTGTTCCTCTCTTGTCTTTTCAATTTCTTAATTGTTGTGATTTATTTTGTGATTGTTCAATTCTATCTTCTTCCCATGGATTTTGCCCTTGGCACCATGGGCTAACTCTCTTGTCCTTGGGTTAATTGAAATTGAGGATGATTTGATTGACTATGCTATGATTGTTGATGATTGAAGATCAATTGAGTTAGATTGCTTCCTAATTGTGATTCTCAATTGTGCTTCATGCAAAATTATCTCTTTAGATTAATGTTTGATCACCCTAGCAATAGGCGAGAGTTGAGCTAACGTGATCCGGGATTAATTGGGTTATAATTTTGTATGAATGTGTGGATTGGGTACTTCTACATTGAGAGATGGGAAGGACTAAGAATACTCACATTAGGCATTGTGATTTTAATGGAGTGATTAATTTCATGATGGTTTTATGTTTTCTATCTTAGTTGATTTGCAATTTAATTCAATTGTAGCTTGTTGATCATTGATTCCTTGATGGATGTTAGCCCTAGCACCCCAATTCCCCCATTTATTGTTGTTTTTGTTCTCGCATTTTAAGTGTTCGATCATTTGCTTGCTTGTTGTTGCTTTGTATTTTTGCAATTGTTTTGTAGTTGTTAGTGCCAACCCGTTTTGCAACAATAGTCATTGATAACTCGTATTTCTAGGGCCTCACGTGCATACTTTTTCTCTTGGGTTCGATATTTGCGATTGGTCTTAATACTACTTACCCGGATTACTACTTCCAATCATGTTCAAGTCCTATGCCGATTGAAGAAGTTAATTACATGGGAAGGCCTCCATACCAAGGAGGATATCAAGACAATTATCAAGGCAATTTCCAAGGTGCAAGGCCATATCAAGTGACTTATCAAAATAGGCCTCAAGGTAATTTCCAACCTCAACCTCAAGCTCCATTTAATGCCAACACTTGGAGGAGACACAAAAATTTTCCTATGCTAATCCAAGAGCCGCCATTCAATTTCCTCCCGGATTTGATCCGGTGCCAAAGCACCTAATAATGAGGGGAAGACAACTACGAAGGAGCTTCTTGGGATGATAGTGAAGAGGTTGGAGGCGAATGATTCAAGGTTAGATGACATTGGCAAGCAAATGGACACAAGGTTCAAGACAAGATCAAGTGGGACAATTAGCTACAACGGTTGGGAAGCTTTCATCAACGGTGGATCATTAACAAAACAAGGGAAGTATCCATCTACCACCGAGCCCAACCCAAAGGAGTTTTGTAGTGCTATCCAACTAAGGAGTGGTGCTAGATATGAAGGCCCAAAGATGCCCAAGGAAGTTGAATTTGAGAAAGAGGTGGAGAAAGAAGAAGTGATAGAAGAAAGTGTGGTTGTTGAGAAAGAAGAAAAGAAAGAGATCAAAGCAAAGAGAGAGCCCAAGAAAGAAGAAGAGAAGTTGAAAGAAGCATGGGGAGTTCCCATGAGACCCACTCCGGTTCCTTATCCTCAAAGACTTGGGAGGAAGAAGCTTGATGAGGAGTTTGGTAAGTTTTTAGAGGTTTTTAAAAGCTTGCATGTTGATATACCACTTTTGGATGCCCTTGAGCAAATTCCCCATTATAAGAAATTTTTGAAAGAAATCATGTCAAAGAAGAGAAGATGGGATGAGAAGGGTATGATCAAATTGGTGGAAGAATGCAAGGAGATTCTAGAGAGACACCTACCTCAAAAGCTCAAGGATCCGGGAGTTTCATTATTCCTTGCGAAATTAGTGAGCATGGGAAAGTCCAAGGCTTATGTGATTTGGGAGCTAGTATAAATGTCATGCCTTTGTCCATTTTTAAGAAGTTGGAGTTAGGAGAGGTGACTCCTACGAATATTAATCTTCAATTGGCGGATCAATCTTATGCTCATCCTTTTTGGGATTGTTGAAGATGTATAAGTAGGAGTTGGCAAGTTTATCTTCCCGGTTGATTTTATCGTGCTTGACATGAAGGAAGAGCTTGAGGCACCTATCATTCTTGGTAGACCTTTCCTTGCCACCGGTAAAGCCATGATCAATGTTGAAAAGGGGAGCTCAAGTTGAGCTTTAATGGAGAGGAGATGACGTTTACTAGAGCTCCATTGGAAGAAGATGCTCGAAGTACTATGGAGAAGAAGATGTGTGGATACATTGAGATCATTGATTTATACCCTTTCATTGATAGGGATGATTCTACACCTTCTACTTCTTCTAATTCTTTAGTTAATGAGAATTTTATTACTTCTTGTAAAGTGATTGCTAATAAGTCTTGTGTTTCTCTTGATGATCTTAGGAAGGAGAAAGCTCTCATTGAACCTTTGCTTGACCCCGGAGATAAGAAGCTTGAAGATGATGAGAAAAAGTGACCAAGCTTGAGCAATGCTCAAGTTTGGGGCGTTAGAAGAGTGAAGGACACCACTTGAGAAGAAGGAAGCAAGCTTTGTAGTTGGTGATCAAGTGGTGTGGAGTGAATTGACTTGGAGTCGATTACTAGGAGTGGAGAGACTCAAGGAGGTTTTGACGGTGTAGGAAATCAAAGAAGGAGGAAAGCTCCTATAGGAAGGCAAATGGGGATGTTGCCTTTTTACAAAGGAAGATCTAGTAAGGCACAAGGATGATCCTCATATCTTCATGAAAAGGGAAGTATGAACTCCTTGAGTTCCGTCCGGAAAAGGACATTAAACCTAGCGCTAGATGGGAGGCAACCCATCCTTTTTGTTGTTTTTTTGTGCTTGTGTGTTTTTGTTGTTTTTTTGTGCTTGTGTGTTTTTGTTGTGTTTGGTCTTTTGCTTTGGAGAATTGACTAGGAATTGTATTACTCATGCTTAGGAGGTTATGATATCATGTTATGGCTTATTTGGTTTATTGAGTTTATTGGATACCATGTGGAGTTGCATATGTAATAGTATCACTCTTGTGCCAAACTTTGAATTCATGCTTACATTCAAGTTTGGGGGTGTTGATCGTTTTATTGTTCATTTGTATCTCGTTTTGGTAATGATTTGGTGATTCTTATGCCCGATTGTAGGTACACTTGCTATTTTGATTGGGAAGAGATTGGAATTGCAAGGGAATTCAAGATCAAAAAGGGAGAAGTGCTTAAAAGTTGGTGAAAAATGAGCAAAAAGGAAGAGACCCCGGTCTCCTCGATGGAATGAGCGACCGGGCTTAAATCGAGGACCAAAAAGGTTAGTTTTTGCATATTTGGGTTCATTGGGGTTGAATAGGTCATTTTTAGGAGTTTCGGGTCAGGCCGGGTCCGGGAATTCGTAAAAATTCCTGGACTCGACCCCGGTCGAGGTGATCAATCCCCGGGTCGAGGGATCCATACTTAGTAAATTTTCGAAAAATTATGCATCCCTCAAGTCGAGGCCTGAGCCTCGAGTCGAGGCAGAATTTTTAAATCATAGCACGACTCGAGGGCTGAGCCTCGAGTTGAGGGACTTCAATTTTAGGATGCTCCGAGTCGAGGGCTGGAGCTCGACTCGAGGCTGGGGACATTTTTAAAAATCGCGAATCAGTTTGAACCCCATTTCTCGACTCGTGCTTGCCCCTCCCCTACCCCCTGCACAATTCTTCACGTATTTTCGACCCGTTGAGCACAATTTCACCGTTCATCTACACATTCCATTACATATTCATCCTACATTCCATCAAAATCACATCTTTGAGGGTTTTTGAAGTCTAATTTGGGATTTTTGGAAGAAGTTGTGTGGGTGTTCTTCCATTTTGTTCCAAGGCCTAATTCCATTGATATAATGTATGAATTGCTCGTCTCTTAGCTCTTTAATTTCGTCCTTGAGTATATTAATGCATGGGTAGGATTGAATTTTGCCAAATTTTGTGTTTGAAGTTGGAATTTCATTATGGCATTTTTACAAGCACCTTGTATGCATGATTGATTTGGGCCAATTTGAGCCGTTTGTGAGATGATTTGGATTGATTGTTGAGTTAGAAGGCATGTTAGGATTAATTCTGATATTTTTCTTATGCCTTAGTGAATTTTGGCCATGGGAATGATTGTGCTTAATTGTTCTTGGGAATTCCTAATGAGTATTTATGAAATTTGGTCAAGTGTGGTATAGTGTTGATAGAAGTGCACGATTAGTGATGGTTATGGATTAATTACCTGCTAGATGGCCATATTATTTTTGGATCATGTTGTTGAGCTTAATTTCATATCATTATGAGCTTAAGTGTTGATATTGTTTGTTGTGGCTATTCTATTGAGTATGCATATTTGTGGGGATTAATTGATGCACTTCTATTACCTTTTGCTTAGTTGAGATTTTTGACCAAATGTTTGAGATAGTTTCTTATTCACTTAGGAATTGTTGGAGTTTGTGATGCTTGACTCGTTCATGTACTTAATTGCTATCATATTTTGCTCGTATTGCTACTATTTGGAGCTAATTGTTGCCTCCAAATTTTGTAGGAAAAATGTTTCGAGGTGCCGACAAACATAACTATTCCGATGAGGATTTCAGAAAGAGAGAGAGCCGTTAGATTTGCTAACAAGATGCTGGCTCGATTGGGGATTATATAGGATGACTACAAGTGGAGAAAGCACTCGATTTTGTACGCTGAGATTTACAACAAGGTGGTAAAGACCCACCTTGTAGACCATGATGGTATGGTCTCAATGGGGATAGAGGATGACATCCCCCGACTTTTTGAGCGGGTTGGCATGTCCGATTTCTCGGCCAAGAGGCCACGGACCTACTTGGGGCTCACTCTCGAAGTTTACGTGCACCGTGACATTCGACAAGGCTAGGAAGGCAAAGTTCCCGAGGGCGATTACGTTCGAGTTGATAGGGAATGAGTATACACTTATTGTGAATGAGATCAACGAGATTATTGGTGCACCGACCGATCTGACGGCTCATTGAACATGAGACGAGAGTATAACGCTAAGAAGTTTTGGAGAAGGATATCGAATTCGGGGCACCGGAGCAGCCACGCTTATTCCGGGAAAGTCTAAGAGTACTAGGATCCGTAATCTGGTGATGAGATATCTGGAGAAGATCTTATCCGGCCACGATCTTTGCCCAATCGAGGGAGGAGCAGAACTTTTGAAGAGTTATATGTATTATGGTGTTTCCTCCACGAGATTAGATTCAACGCTGCCGCTTATCTATGTTATTTGTTTGAGAGGGTGACGAGCACCTAATTCAACAAGATTCATTGTGGAGGTTTGATTACACTAATTGTCGAGCACTTCAGTATTCCGACGCACAACATGCAAGCACTAGAGGGGCCTGATCTGAGTACCGACACCATGAGGCGGATAAAGACTTTAGACCTCATTGGGAGGACTTGGTGCTTTCAAAGCAAGACCTCGGAGGTCGATTCCCTCTTCCTAATAAGAGGTTGACCACCGTGTTCGGAGCTGTAGGGCATGTGACTATTAACCTCCAAATGTGGTCGCAACGGCACACCGAGGCGATCGACGCCTATGCTCGGGAGCACAGAGTGGACCTCCGTGAGAATGATGATGAGGAAGCGGGGTGGGTCCAAATCCGAGGAAGAGGCTGAGGCCGATGAGGAGAATGAAGAGGGAGAAGAAGGCTGAAGAGGATGAGCTGGTTGAGGAGCCGGTTAGGATGGATGAGGACGAGGAGTACATGCCAGAGATCAACTACTACCGGCAGGATGAGATTCGAAGTCGCCGGTTCGAGGTGAGAGCTCGTCACGAGGCGGATAGACACTCACGAAGAGATATGGGCCGATAGTCGGAGGATGCGGTTGGAGTGCCTCACGAGACGGGATGAGAGTTTCCGAGTCATGGAGGAGTCCCATCACTTTAATGAAGAGACTAGGAGGATGCGGGAAGAGTATCTCAAGAATCAGCAGAACATGTTCTCTCTCCTCTAGCAGATGAGCTCGTAGGAACTTCGGGCCGGGCCACTACCCTCCTCCACCTCCGACTAATGATTAGGGAGATCCCCTATTTCCTCATCCCTCTCCTCTAGTTCATTTAGCTATCTCTAGTATTTCCTCTTGGGTGATTTGTATTGAATTGATTATGGTTGTTTGGGTTGTACTCTATGGCTTGACTTTTGATGGATTTGTGGTTATTTGATTTCTATGGATGATTTTGATGAGATTAGATGTGTTGATTTCCATTGTTATTGATATGATATGATGATTATGCTATCCTGATGAGTTGGATTCCTTGCACTTGAATATTTTTGGCATTGATTTGCATTGAGCTTAATTGTGGATTTATTGTATATCTTTGAGTTATTTTATTTGACATAGTGAGTGTGCTTGAGATTATGTATATGTGCACTTATGCTTGATTTGCGGGATATATTGAATTTTGATTTGATCATAAGTTGAGATGCGGCTTGAAGCTAGCATGATTGATGATTATGTGAAGATGAATGTGATTGAAAATGCTTGAGTCATTGCTCAAATTAAGCCCGTGAGCTTTTATGCCTTTATAATCGTACATTTTATACGGTTGAATTAATTTCTTTGTGAGTGCATCGTTCATTGACTTGTATGCTAGAACTTGCCCTTGGACTTGTTGAGATTGATCTTTGTGTGATTTCATGAATATGATAAGAGACCATGTTTGATATGATAAGTCACTTAGCCAAAATATTCCCCACCAAAGCATTTGATTTCCTTAGTGAGCCATGTTGAGCTTAATATCCATATTCTTTGGCAAGCCAAGTGAAATTGAAGCCATTTGCCTATTTTGATGAGCCTTATTGTCCTATGCTTAGTAGAACTTGATTGTTGGCTAATAGATGGTGCATTGCTTGCAAAGTGTGGTGGAAAGATGATGTGCTAAGTTGATTGTTGATGAAAAAGGTTGAGAAAAAAATTTGAATTTTGAAAAAATGATGAAAATGAAATTGTGAAAAATTCAATTGGAGAGCTTATGTGAAAGAAAGCTCAAAAGAAGGGTAGTGATTGAACTATGAAAAGCATGCAAGAGAAAGAGTTGATTGATGAAGAATTGAAAGAGATATGCATTTTATTGCTTAGCTATCATTCAAGTTCTCTACTATTTGAGTCACTCTTACCTAAATTCACCCACCTATTCCAAAGAGCCTACATTACAACCTTGTTGAAAGACCTCTTTGATTCTTGATTGAACACAAAAGATAATGATTGAGATTGAGTCCTTTGGCAAGCTTATGGGGTACATGTTTGTGAACTTAATGATTGAGTGCATTTTACCTTGATACACTTGAGTGATGAGTGAAACACTCCATGGAAGGAGCAATGTTTTGAGTATTTGATGTTGCATTTGTTTGAGCATGATTCATCTTGATTGCTAGTTGAGAGTTTACATGAATACTTGAGTTCATTAATGAGTTCGATTGTCTTATATTTCTTCTATGGTGCCATGAGACATAGTTGCAATCAATTCACTCTTTTGTGCTTATTTTCTACGTTGCTCGAGGACGAGCAACACTTCAAGTTTGGGGGTATTATGATTGGAGTGAATTGATGCATGATTTTAGGGGGTATCTTAGTGCAAAAGTGATCAAAAGTGTTAGATTTTGTGCCTAAATTTGTAGAGTATCACTTCTTTGCCTAAAAAGTATTACTTGTGAGATATTTGATGTTTTTCATCCCGTTTTCAGGTAAATCGGTGGAATTTAGCCAAAATGAGAGTACCGGCATTCATAGGGCGAAGAGACGATCGAGACGGGTGAAAACGGGGTCGAGGCATAGTTTAGGTCAAGAAAATTCCTGGACTTGACCTCTGGTCGAGGCCAGGGACCTCGACTCGAGGTTGCCGGCTAAATGGAGAAATTCGAATTTTGAAGCAAGCTCGACTCGAGGGCTGAGCCTCGAGTCGAGGACCAGGGCAAAATAAAAAGCTCGAATCGAGGGCTGGAGCTCGACTCGAGGCTGGAGGCAAATTTGAAAGCGTGGATGCGACATCACAAGCCTCGACTCGAGGGCCCCAACCTCGAGTCGAGGTGCAAAAATAGAAAATTTTGGTTTTAAGCCCATTTGAGCAGTAAAACAGAGCATACTCTCCATAACCTTCATTAGAGCGGTTATTTGTGATTTTTAGGGCGAATTTCCAATTCCATAGCTTAATTCTCATTGTAGTTTGATTAGATTGTTATATTTAGATAAATTTTAATCATTTGAACCTTAGATTAGCTGTTGATCCATTAGTTTTCCATTTCAATTTGTAATTCAAGTGGAGAAGAGATTGAATTTGAAGATCCTTGTGAAGATTCAAGCATTCTTATTGTTGATCATTTTAATCCAATTGGTGATGTTCTTCCTATTTTCTTATTTCAATTCATTAATTGTTGTGATTAGAATTGTTCTTGTCCAATTAGATTTTCTCCCCATGGATTTTGTTCTTTGCACCATGGGCTAATACTCTTGTGCTTGGGATAATTGAAATTGAGGATGATTTGATTGTCTTATGCTATGAATGTTGATGATTGTGGATCAATTGAGATAGATTGTACCCTAATTGTGATTCAAATTGTGCTTCATGCATTTTTATCTCTTTAGATTAATGTTTGATCACCCTAGCAATAGGCGAGAGTTGAGCTAACGTGATCCGGGATTAATCGGGTTATAATTGTGTATGATTGTATGGTGCTTCTTAATTGAGAGATGTTGGTCCCGGACGAGATGTGCAATGAGGTGGAAAGTCTAGAAGGGGGTTGAATAGACTTTCCCACACTCAAAACTTTT
Organism: Paraleonurus japonicus; assembly: GCA_030762865.1. Classification (NCBI taxonomy): domain Eukaryota; kingdom Viridiplantae; phylum Streptophyta; class Magnoliopsida; order Lamiales; family Lamiaceae; genus Paraleonurus; species Paraleonurus japonicus. The sequence goes on from CM061054.1 coordinate 22,712,940, forward strand.
ACAACTTTTCGTGAGCTGAGTGTGAGGTTAGAAGACTTTGAAGTCTTCTGCGGCAAGGTACTCGAGTGTGCTAAGTGAGATCGGCGAGACTTGAGCTTCGAAGTCTTCGATGGTGCGGAAGCTAATCTCGTGTGTATTTGAAAAACCCTTTTAAAATAAACCTTCTTGAGATTAGAAAACTTTGAAGTCTTCTACAGCGAGAATTGATGCGGAGTTTATTAAAAGCGATGAATGAGCGGATATAAGTATTGAATGTAGAAAGCTAGTAAAGACACATAGATTTTTATAGTGGTTCGGATATAACGATCCTACGTCCACTCTCCCCGATCCCACAGGGGTCTTACTATCCACCGAAACTGGTCTTGTCTCCTCTAATCTCCTTGAGGATTCGACCACAAGAAGTTTAACAAGTTCACGCCCTTGGTACAATCAAGATGATCCTTGAGTGTTAGCTCTTAGATCAAAACAATCAACCTTTTTCTCGAGATAATGAAAGGTGATTTACACTTCCTTGACCAAAAATAAATCTCTTAGGAAATTCAACGTGATAGATTGATTTACTGGTATGAAGAATTCAGCGTGTATTGCTATGAGTGAAGGAGATATTCTTGATGTTTCTCGTGCGCGTATCTTCAAAAAAATCCTTCACTTCGCTTTTATGATTCTCAATTTGACTAGCCGTTAGGCTAATTTGTCAATCAGGTCTTCAAAGAAATGGTAAGTGATCGTTGGAAGATTTGTTTGACTTTGGATAATTGATTGTCGATACCAATCAATTATGCCGTGATTGATCTTGATTGATAATCAAATCTTCACTTGACTTACTTCGGATATCTTTTGAAATATCTTTCTTTCTTTAGTTAACCCCGATGAACTTCTTGAAGTCAACTCTAGCAACCTTACACCTTGCTCCAGCACATCTTAAAGTTTCTTTGTAGCATGGATATCAACCTTGCTATCTTTACTTGAACCTTTCTTGACATAACTTCTTTTTGCATAACTCTTATCATCTCTTCTTGATCTTCGTGACGCCCTTCCAATTGACTTCGACTGAGATTTCTCTTAGATCTTTAAGTCTTCTTATCGGCGACCTTCGGTTCTCAAACAATATGAAGCTTCGGGTTAGGCTTAGCAAGATTAACTATACAAAGACACAAACCCTTTCTAGATCAACAGTGACTAACTATTCAGGTGGTCCTATTACACTTAGGTTTTGGGAACATCATCAAAACATACAAATTCAAATCCTAACAAATTCCCCCTTTTTGATGATGTTAAAACCTTCTTGAGAACCGCACAAGGGTATGCGGAAACAAGACAAGAAGAGACCTAAAAAAAAAAACTCAAACAAAATCGGATGACAACGAGAGGTTGTCTTAGCGCAAAACATTCACTTCTATTAATATGAAGAAATTAGTACATCTTACGAAGTGAAATGCAAAAAGATAACAAAGAAAAGAAAAAAAAACTTCATCGGCTTCCCGTCCAGCAATCTAGCTACCCAACCAGCAACCTTCATATCTTCCTCGGTCATACCTTGAAACCACTGTTGGAACATTCAGCCACTCGTACACTCTATCATAGAGTTCCTTGTTATCTGCTCCAATAGGTGGGCTGACCTCGGCCAAGCAGATTTTTAGCGTCCTGCGAACACTCACCTGGTCAAACTTCCCATCTCTTGTGACTGAGTAGGAATCTTTTCAAATTCGGCACTTGAAGGTTTAGGTTGAATTCCACGAAGCTCTCGTAATATCTGCCAAAGATCACTGTGCTTTTCCTCCATCTAAGCAAAGAATGTTTCATTCGATGTGGCCCCGACGCCGATACTTTTACGAGACATAGTATGAGCAGATGAAATCTCTCTTTGCTGCTTTCCAATCCTCAATCCTCTCCGGAGGACAAGCAATCATCCATAAATCCATCGGTATTGTGGGGGAGGATAAAGTCTTCCTCGGCCTCTGCTCCAGCAGGCTTCTTCCCTTTCTTACTCTGCTTTTCCTTGACACCGCAGGTTTTGCAGCAGCTTTCTTCGGTATGAACTGCTTTTTACATTTCTTGTCCAACACATCCACTTCTTTTCCTTGCTTCCCGAGTAGTTTGATCATCTTGTGACTATCCTTCTCCTCCATCCTTCTAGTTTCTAAGTCGGCAAGAAATGCTTCCTCATGCAACGCCTCTAACTCTTCTTCACGAGACTTCCCTTCAACTTTTCAGACATCTTAACCAACCTTCTCCTTTTCAATGGTTGGGAACCTTGACCTTCATCCATTCCAAGAGACTCTCGCAACGCTCTTTTCAGCTCTGCTTTTTCTCTTCGTTCCAACGAGAAAACTTTCAACAGCCTCTAGCCTATCTTTCAAATCCTTCAATTCTTTACCCTTAGCCTCATCTCTGTCAACCATCTCGGTTCTCAATCGGCTTTCCCCCTTTTAACATCATTCAAAAGAGGGGTCCAACGACCTTCCATTTCGGTCATCTTGGCAAGAATATCCCGTCTCGTATGCAGTAAACTTTTCCGTAAACTTCTTGATTCAGCATACTCATTTGCTATTGGAGAAGCAATCTTTTCATCGATTTTGAGCATATCTTTGAGCAATGGATGTCGGCCATGATAGCATGTAGCCGTCTCCGTCAATTTAGCATTCGCCTCTTGTATGCCGCAATTTGCTTTCCTATGTCCAGCATAGATGATTGGATAGCCGCATTCGATCAATTCCTTCTCTTAATCGTGCTTCCATGGCACCGAGTCTCGCCAATCGATCCTCCATCTTTGTCCGAAATCTATTCTCAATCGTCTCTCTTTCAAAGAAACACCTTCCCGAGAGTAGCTTCAACTTTCTCACCTTCAGCCTTCACACTTTCAACGTGCTTTCTAACCTCATTTATGTTGTTCAACATCATGCCGAGAAAGAGTTTCGATGATAGTCTCCTGTTGCTCGAGAAAACATATCGGCGGCGGTTTGACGGATCAAAGAGGGGCCATCGAATGGCGGCCTCGATGTAGGACTTTGACGACTCAATAGACTCAGCAAGAGGAGTGTATTTAGCAGCCAATACGAGAAAACATTGAAGCATCTTTGTTGTGTTAAATCAGCAAACTTTGAAGAGTAAGAGTTATACAAGTCTTCATGAATGACAACGAGCATAAAATTGGGCAAACGTACGAGATGTAAAATCAGGAAGAGGAGGAGGAATAGAAGATACACCTTTCCGATTTCATCGATCATCGTAAAGGGAGGAATAGAACCATCCTCTGCAGCTCCGGTTCATCTAACAATCGAGCAACTAGGCAAGTAATCGATGATCTGTGGTTAGATCAAATGCTCTGCTACTCCAGCCTTGGTCTCGTAGCTCAAACTCCCACAAGGAAAACTCATTGTGTCCAATCTCATTTGCCGGAAGAATGAGATCATCTATTGCTCCGAGCCTTGCATTTTTCCATACCAAGATATCTACTAGCAAGTTACGCTCCTCCGGAAAATTCTCGTAATCCTGGGAAACTTGTTGTCCACCCAAGTAACAGCCTCAGCCATCAAACATTTCTCAAACGATCCACGTGATCTACCAGCCAAGGTCTATCATTTGGGTGAATCTATCGGATCTGCTTCGATCAAATTCTCTCTGTGATTACCCTCGGCAACCTGGGTGCTAGGCTCGAAGCGGCACCCATACCCGCAACCTCATCGCCAACTTCCATCGGTGCGGTAAGCTTTGAAGAAGAAGGAATCTCGAGAAAGAGAAGGAAACGGAATTGGTACACTGTTCCTCCTCACTAGCGGATTCATGAGAGACCATCTCTTCAACATCCGAAATCGGAGAATCATCAACCTCCATTGCATCCACCACCGACGATCCTTTCTTTCCGGGAGAGACCTTAGGAGGCATCTGTGCTCCTGCAGTACGATTGCTCACGAGAATCTTTCCGGGTTGCCACGGTGAACCTCTTCGCCTTTCTCTGTGGTAATTGAGAAATCGGAATCGATCTTCGCTACCGAGTAAGACTTCAAAGTCTTCTCCCTGAACTAGCAGCCTTGGAGCTTGGCCGGGTTATCCGAGTCCTTTACCATCGCATCTTTCCCAATATCAATAGCCGCGGGGGCAACCGCCAAAATCGGTAACACCTCGGCGGGCTCTTCCTCATCTTCACTTGATCCTCATCATCATCGAATCAAGAGGACCACCGAGCTCCTCATCCTTGTTCAAGATAAATTTTGCCTTAGTGTATGGTTTCGTCCACTTAGGATCCCACGCCGTGTTAGGCATCATCCTCTCCAAAGAAGACTGTAATCTTATTCGACATAGAAACATACATGCTCCACAGCCCATACCTTAACCTCTGGATGTCCATCCACCTCTGTCCGAAAGAACCTATTCTTTTCCTTCTGCAGAATCTCAAAGAATTTCTTGACCCAATCACACTCTACTCCATCCACAATCGCCTTTAAAGCACAAAGACGCCTCGACTAACCGAGTCCATACTCGCGTTCACCAAACATCACCTTCACCATGATGTCAAATAACAATCTATATTTCCGCTTGAGATAAGCTTTCTTCAAATCCGACACATGATGACGACATGAAGTTTTCGCTAGAGAACGAAAAGCTTCGAGATGATTTTCCGCTATATATGATTACGGATCAATGTCTTGAAGAGACAAACCCAAGTGTTCATGAATATCCTGCCGCCTCGATGGTCAAACTTTGACCAAACACTGCTGCTTTTATGTTGTTCCGTCCGAAATCACCACGAACTTAAACTGAACAACATAGGCATCTAGAGTCCGCTGCTCAAGAATGAGCCGAGCGATCTTGAAACAAACCCCTATCGATAGGAGATTTAGAATCTCCACTGCTTCCCACCGTCCAAAGAGTCCGAAAATCCACCGAGTAGTTCACCGCGCACTTTCTCGTAAAGGGGCCAAAGGATCTAGAGTCTTGTGTTTCCTGCAACCTTTTTCGAAGATGAAGATTGTTTTGGTGCCATTGAAAATATAACGAGAGAAAGATCGAGTTTCGAAGAAAGAAAAAGCAGAGAATGAAGATCAAGGAATAATGAGAGAGAGAGAGAGACGAGAAAAACAATTTATAAGAGAGAAGAAGGAAACCGCTAAATTTTAAATTATACAATAAAATATGAGCGTTGATTTGCATATTGCACGATCGGATCGAGCGGTTCACGGATTCAACGGTTCGAATTCCGAAAAGTGCGTGTCCTCACCTTTGAATTTGAAAAGGTATTTTCCAAAATTAAAAGATTTTCGGGTCCGCGAAATAGGATGTAAAATAATATTTTTAAGGAAAACTTACCCCATAAATTGTGGTTGAAAAGATTTGATTTGACAATTCACATAATTACTTTCCAATGCCGAGGATAAACTCAGAATAAAATATTAGAAAATTTATTTAACCATACGGACTAAGGAATATTTTAGACCAAAATATTTGACAAACAAATAAACAAGAGCAAAACGAAAGAGAGAGAAACATATCCGAGTTGATATTGTAATCAATCGATACCACCGAGTACCGTAGTAGCAAGCTTTAGAACTTTCTGCAGCAAGTTTTAAAGTTTTCTTGACAAGCTTTATCTTCTCTTGACAAGTTTAATATTCTCTTCAAAGCAAGTTTAATGCTTTCTTCAGCAAGCTTAATATTCTCTTCAGGTTTCATACTTCAGAATATGTTTAACACGTTTTTCCTGGATCCAAGAGACCTAATTCTACGAGATAGATCTCTAAACCGTGCCTCTGCCAATGGTTTCGTCGAATATCTGCTCTCTGTCGATATGTATGAATCTTTTCCACTCGAATGTTCTTCTTTTCGACGTGATCTCTAATAAAATGATGACGTATATCCACATGCTTGCATCTTGTGTGAAGTACTGGATTCGCAGTAATAGCAATGGCACTGTTGCTATCACGAGAATATAGGAATTTCTTTAGCGACAATGTGATAGTCTTGTAATTGTTGACTTATCCAAAGTAATTGTGAGCAACAACTCCCGGCAGCCATATATTCTCGCTTACGTAGTTGACGTAGCTACTGAAGTTTGCTTCTTTGAAAACCAAGAAACCAGCTTACTTCCAAGAAATTGACATGTGCCCGTGGTTGATTTTCTATCGATTCTACAACCACCATAATCGAATCGAGAATATCCACCGAGTTCCAGTTGTCATCGAGGTACCAAAGACCTACATTTCTTTGTACCCTTGAGATACTTCAGAATTTTCTTTGCTGCATCCAAATGACTTTTCTTTGGATTGGCTTGAAATCTAGCGCATACTCCAATCTGCGAAAGAAATGTCAGTTCTGCTTGCTGTTAGATACAAAGAAGGAACCTATTAAACCTCTGTACATGGTCCGATCAATGCTTTCACCATCCTCATCTGGATCCATCTTGTAGTTTGTTACCATCGGAATCTTTGCATCCTTGCTTGTTAACATTCCAAACTTTTCTAGCATATTTTTGGTATACTTTGCTTGGTTTATGAATATTCCTTTAGAAGTTTGCTTGACTTGAAGACCTAGGAAGTAATTCATTTCTCCCATCATAGACATTTCGAACTTACTTTGCATCAATTTACTGAATTTCTCACAAAGCTTCTTGTTTGGAGATCCAAAAATGATGTCATCCACATATATCTCTGTACTAATAGAATATCTTGTTCTTCTTCAATTGAACAAGGTTCTATCTATCCTTCCTTTAAGAATCCATGATCAAGTAAAAATTACGATAGTGTGTCATACCAAGCTCGAGGAGCTTGCTTTAGTCCATATAAAGCTTTCTTTGGACGATAGACTTGATTTCCTTGAACAAAACCCGGAGGTTGTTCAACGTATACTTCTTCAAAGAAGAACTCCATTTAAAAACGCAGACTTTACATCCATTTGATATACTCTGAATTTCATGTATGCTGCGTATGCAAGGAATAATCTTATAGCTTCTAATCGCTCACAGTGCAAATGTCTCGTCATAGTCAATTCCTTCTCGACCGTGAGTAACCTTGTGCGACAAGCCTTGCTTTATTTCTGGTGACTTCATCTTTCTCATTTTTCTTGTTCTTGAAAACCCACTTCGTGCCAATCACTTTTTGATGTTTTGGTCTATCAACAAGTACCCACACATCTTGTCGTGTGAATTGATTCATCATCTTGCATAGCTTCTATCCAGTTTGTGTCCAACGGTGCTTCTTCAATATTCTTAGGTTCTTGTAGAGAGACATAACAGCTAAATAAACCATTTAGGTTTATTTTCCTTCTTGTCTTTACTCCATCTTGAGGATTTCCTAAGATTAAGTCACTAGGATGATCAGTCATCCAATTTCTTGTTAGATACGTGTAATTCTTCTGAAGATATTGTTGGAACATCATCTTGCGTCATTCCCCCTTGAGTTGACACATTCACATCTCGGTGTTGGGTGAATCATCGGCAGCCTTAGAGGTTTCGTCAGCAGACTTTGTCTTGTTTGAGTCTGCTGCCGTAGAAGTTTGCCGATCATCTTCGTAATCTGAGTCTAAAGTAGGCACTTGAACCTTGACATATCTTGTCTTATCCTTGAGTTCTAGTTTCCCAAATCCTTCGCTAGAGGCTCTTCTTGTCCTTTGTCCTTAAACTCAACAATAGATTCATTAAAAACCACATGGGGTGTTTCTTCCACAACAAAGGTTTTCCTGTTAAAAACCCGATAGGCTTTGCTTGTGCCGGGAATATCCTAAAAATATTCCATCGGCAACCTTGGCATCAAAGGTTTTTAACTTGGATTTGCCATTGTCATGAATGAAACACCTACAACCAAAACACGAAAGAAAGAAACACAAGGAATTCTACCTTTCCATAACTCATATGGTGTCTTTTCATGTTCTTTGGTCAGCAAGCTTCGATTCTGAGTGTAGCATGCTTGTATTCACAGCTTTCCGCCTAAAACCTCCGAGGAACATCATACTCTGCTAGCATTGTTCGGCAGCCTTCCTTGAAGTGTTCTATTTCTCCTCTCGGCAACACCATTTTGCTGTGGAGTGCGAGCCGCAGACGTTTCATGTTGAATTCCAGCTTCTTTGCAATATGTCGCTATGTGAGAGTTTAGGAATTCTGTTCCTTTGTCACTTCTAATCTTTACAACACTTTCTCCTTTCTCGTTTTGTAATCTCTTGATGATTCAGGTAACCTTGTGATGGTTTCATTCTTCTTGAACATAAATATCACCCATGTGAATCTTGAATAGTCATCCACCACCACCAGTAGTATATTTTCTACCACTTGAAGCTTAGCGGGGATACAGGACCAAAAAGATCCATATGGAGTAATTGTAATACTCTACTTGACGTTGAGTACGAAACTTCCTTGAAAGTGGCCCTAGTTTGTTTTCCTTTTTGACATGAGTCACATATCCGATCTTTTGAGAAAACTTCATTTGGTAAGCCTTCTACAAGAGACTTCCTGGCTATCTTGTTTAGCGTCTTGAAATTTATTTGACCGAGTCTCTTGTGCCATAACCAGTGGCCTCTCAAGTACTCTTTGCTACAAGGCATGTATTACTAGAACATTTACGAAATTCTGCAACATAAACATTGCCCTTTCTCGGGCCGATTAAGAGCACACGATCATTTAAACCACTTAGAACAACACACAGAGAACTAGAAAACTTAACACGAGTATCCCTTATCACGAGTGCGAAACCGAAAGCAAGTTATGTTTTAATCCTTCCACGTAGAAAACTTCCTCAACACGTACATCTCCAATGTATAGAGTCCCAACACCTTTGGTAATCCCAAAGTTATTGTCTCCAAATACCACACGTGGGCCATTTTTGTGATTTTATTGAGCTCAAGAGTTGCTTGTTTCCAGTCATATGCTTCGAACACCCACTGTCGATGTACTGTAAAGTATTTCCAGCAACCTCTCTTTCATGCCCCACGGCGTCCCGCACGTTTAGTTAAGTTTCAGTACCCTTTAGATTTGGGTCCTTGAGAGTTAGCACAGTCTTTAGGAATCCATAGGAATAGATTCTTCTTATCATATTCGAGAAGATCTTATCCTTCTTCCATACATATCAACATAGACAATCTCATCCTTTGGTACCTTCTTGAATTTATGCCTATGGGTGTCGACTGTGTTCCTTCTAGAAGACTTCGACCCTTTCCGAGGTCTTCGTATGGAGTGATCAGCCCGTGCAATGGTCCGAGGGTTTTGATGATAAGGGTACGTTCTACTTGAGCCATCAAAAGATTCATATCTCACAGGCACGAGAGGGCTTAGTAGATCGTTTAGCAAGCTTTGAAGTTTGCTTAGGTTGTGTAGTCTTCACCGAGACTGTCTCCTCGTAGATGATTTCGGCTGAAGTCTACTTTTCCGACCTTGCCGAGGTTTCTTAAGTTGGGATTCCCCCTTCTTTTGATACCTCATCGGTTGTTTAGGTTGTTGAGTATAACTACTCTTCTTCCCATTCGACCGATTTGTTGGGTCAGCAACCTTTTACCCTTATCGATAGGTTTAGGTTTGGAACCCTCTCCTACCAAATCATTACCCTTAACATGTGTACTCTTCTTAAGTACACTTGTTTGAACTCGTGAGGATTGGGCAATGGTAAAACCAATTCCCTTCTTTACGTTAGGTGTTTGAGACGATTCAACTATTGTTTGAACCGCATGAGAAGCTTTGTTCAGTTGATCCAACCTCAAACTTAAACGTTCCTCACTTGATTTTATACGCTCATGCTTGATGGAAAAGTTCATCGAATTTTTCTTGTAGAATTTTCAACTGATCAGTTTTCTCAAGATTCTCGGCAAAGCAACCTTTCTACCAAGAGACCACCAAGATACTTCATTTTAAGAGTGTTTAACTCTTCTGAAGTTATACTGATTAGAATCTGTTAGTGTCTCGGTATGTCTTGCTAATAGATTCTTGTGTAAATAGATCAATTTTTTCTTTCAAGCTCACATTCTCCTTTTCCACACAGTTGTAAGCATTTATAGCGCTTTGAGATCTTCCATTAACTTATCAACAAAGTTATGGTCAAACTCTTACTGCAAAAGAAACACGAGAAGCAGCGAAGAAGCAGAATCGTAAAGTACCTCATCTCCTTTTGCCATAAGACACAAATCATTGTCTCAAGAGAAGTCTCGAAGATGATGTTGAATCACTTGAAAGAGTATCCTTCTCTTCACCACTAAAGCACGTTTGTCGGCAATCTTTCTGTTCCTTATCAATCTCTTTTCTTCTCTTTCTCTTGGAGTTAGATCTGGACAATCATAATCGAAATGTCCCGATTTATGACAATTATAGCAAGCATCACTTCTTGAAGATTTTCTTGGACTAGAATCCCTTTTTGGAGAAAAATCTCTTCTTTTTGGACTATCTTCTCTTCTTCTTTCTGGAGTCTTGAACCTTCTGTCTTCTTTGGAGTCTTGATCTCTTGTCTCAAGATTTGTTTCGGATACGAAACCAGCTTTCTTTGTATTCTTCCAATATCTTCTATATTTCCCAAATTTTGAGTTCATTCTATCAAATTTTCTGGTCGAGTAAAGCCATCTGTTCTTTTAAGCTTAAATCCTCTCCAATAGGCTCTTTAGATGACTGATTTGAAGTGACCTTGAAAGCAACTTCCTTTCCCGTGGAATTTGAATTCCCTTCATCCTCGTCTTCTTCTTGTTTCAGATCATATTCATGAGCTTTCAAATGCGAGAATAGCTCATGATGACTGATCTTGCTCGATTCTTTCGTATCCTTAATCACTTGTAATCTTGACTCTCCATTTGCTAGTTAGAGATCTCAATATTTTGTTGTTGATCTCCTTCTCGGTGTATGATTTTCCCAAGGAGTTTGCTTTATTGATGATATTTGTCGATCTTAAGTCCAATTGATCTATCGTCTCATCAGGCTTCATCTTGAAGATATCAAATGAATGTAGAATGGACTGCAACTTGTTCTCTTTAATCTGCTCCGATCCTTCACACGTGAGTGCTAAAGTTTCCCACATTTCTTTAGCAGTCTTACATGTCTTGACTTTCTCTGTAAGTTCTCTAGTTAATGTCTCTATGATCTCTGTCCGAGCAACTTGATCAAGATTAAATAGTTTCCTTTCATCATTTGACATTTCACTCCTTTTCTTTTCAATCTTCTCGCCGAGTAGATGCTTCTGCTCCACCACTCCCGTAACTTACTTGGTTCAAAGTAAAACTTTATCGGTCCATCTTCTAGTGTCTCGAGCATCCTATCATGAATTGCACCAAGATGATTTTCCATGCGGAATTTCCAGTAGTCATAGTCTTCAATAGAGAACTCTGGTAGCTTTCTTTTCTGCTCTTAAGGGAACTCATGTTAGCAATAAAAACAATTATGCAATGAATGCAATGAGTTTTATGAAAACGGTTTTTCAAAAAGGATCTGTCGAGATGACCACAACAGTCTTTCCTCAAAGACTATTGGTAACCAAAGCCGGTGGTTGGTTGAACCACCGCTCTGATACCACTTGTTGGTCCCGGACGAGATGTGCAATGAGGTGGAAAGTCTAGAAGGGGGTTGAATAGACTTTTCCACACTCAAAACTTTTTACAACTTTTCGTGAGCTGAGTGTGAGGTTAGAAGACTTTGAAGTCTTCTGCAGCAAGGTACTCAGAGTGTGCTAAGTGAGATCGGCGAGACTTCGAAACTCGAAGTCTTCTCGATGGTGCGGAAGCTAATCTCGTGTGTATTTGAAAAACCCTTTTAAAATAAACCTTCTTGAGATTAGAAAACTTTGAAGTCTTCTACAGAGAATTGATGCGGAGTTTATTAAAATGATGAATGAGCAGATATAAGTATTGAATGTAGAAAGCTAGTAAAGACACAGAGATTTTTATAGTGGTTCGGATATAACGATCCTACGTCCACTCTCCCCGATCCCACAGGGTCTTACTATCCACCGAAACTGGTCTTGTCTCCTCTAATCTCCTTGAGGATTCGACCACAAGAAGTTTAACAAGTTCCTGCCCTTGGTACAATCAAGATGATCCTCGAGTGTTAGCTCTTAGATCAAAACAATCAACCTTTTCTCGTACGGAGATAATGAAAGGTGATTTACACTTCCTTGACCAAAAATAAATCTCTTAGGAAATTCAACGTGATAGATTGATTTCTGGTATGAAGAATTCAGCGTGTATTGCTATGAGTGAAGGAGATATTCTTGATGTTTCTCATGCGCGTATCTTCAAAAAAAAATCCTTCACTTCATTTTATGATTACGAATTTGACTAGCCGTTAGGCTAATTTGTCAATCAGGTCTTCAAAGAAATGGTAAGTGATCGTTGGAAGATTTGTTTGACTTTGGATAATTGATTGTTTGATACCAATCAATTATGCCGTGATTGATCTTGATTGATAATCAAATCTTCACTTGACTTACTTCGGATATCTTTTGAAATATCTTTCTTTCTTTAGTTAACCCCGATGAACTTCTTGAAGTCAACTCTAGCAACCTTACACCTTGCTCCTGCACATCTTAAAGTTTGTCAGTAGCATGGATATCAACCTTGCTATCTTTACTTGAACCTTTCTTGACAGAACTTCTTTTTGCATAACTCTTATCATCTCTTCTTGATCTTCGTGACGCCCTTCCAATTGACTTCGGCTGAGATTTCTCTAAGATCTTTAAGTCTTCTTATCAGCAGCCTTCGGTTCTCAAACAATATGAAGCTTCGAAGTTAGGCCTAGCAAGATTAACTATACAAAGACACAAACCCTTTCTAGATCAACAGTGACTAACAGATTTAGCTGGTCCTATTACACTTAGGTTTTGGGAACATCATCAAAACATACAAATTCAAATCCTAACAAGAGATTAGTTGCACTAAGGATACTCACATTAGGCATTGTGTGATTAATGGAGACTTGATTACATGATGGTTTTATGTTTTCTATCTTAGTTGATTAGCAATTTGATTCAATCATAGCTTGTTGATCATTGATTCCTTGATGGAGATTATCCCTAGCACCCCAATTCCCCATTGAATTTTAGCTACTTGTTCTAGCATATAAGGTGTTTGATAAATTTCTTGCTTGTTGTTTGATTTTTAATTTTTGCAATTGTAGTGTATTTTTAGAACCAAAATCGCTTTTGCAACAATAGTCATAGAGAACTTGTATTCCTAGGGCCTTATTGCATACTTTTTCCCTTGGGTTCGATATACTTTGTTGTCTTAAAATCGTTTGCACGATTACCGCAATCATCCGGGAATTCGTAAAAATTCCACTGGACTCGACCTTTGGTCGAGGTGGCCGAGCCCCGGTCGAGGGATCTACACTTAAGGAAAATTTTACAAAAATCACTTCATCCTCGAGTCGAGGTCTGAGCCTCAAGTCGAGGCGAACATTTGAATTCACGGCACGACTCGAGGGCCGAGCCTCGAGTCGAGGAGGGCTTAATTTAGGGAACCTCGAGTCGAGGGCCTCAAGCACAACTCGAGGTTAGGTTCGATTTTTAAATACGCAACAATTTTCATTTCTGCCCAAAACACGACTCATGCCCTACACCCCGATCGATCGCGATTTTCACTCGTTGTCATCCATTATTGCACAATTTCACCAATCATTCATATCTTCCATTACATATCATTCATCCATTCCATAAAAATCAAGTCCTTGAAGGGATTTTGAGGAATTTTAGAGATTTTGAGAGTTTGAAGTGGGTGTTCTCAAATTTTATTCCAAGTTCGAATTTATTGACTTAAGGTACGTAATTCTCATTCCCTAACCATTTAGATTTCATTCTTGAGTAAATTGATGCATGGGTGTGGACGAATTGTGCCAATTTTATACTTTGAGTTTAAATTTCATTGTGGCATTTTGACGAACACCTTGTATGCGTGTGAATTTGGACGAATTTAGGAAATTTGATTGATTAGTTTGGATTGCTTATTGGATTAGAAGGCATGTGTAGGACTAATTGAAATATTTTTCTTATTCCTTTGTAATTCAATGCCTTGAGATTGAGTATTGCATAATTGTTTTGGGAATTCCTAGTGAACTGCATAAGGATGCTTGGTCAATTTAGCATGTTTGATGATAGAAGTGCATGATTAGTTGATTGTTATTGTTTGAATTACTTGGTGAGATGGCTATATTTTTGGGATAATTTTTGTGAAGCTTCATTGCATATTTGAGTGAGATTAATGGTTGATATTTGATGGTGTGGCCATGTTGTTGAGTATGCATATTAATTGGATTTATTGAGTACTTCTTTTGCCTAAATTTCTGAGTTGAGATTATTGACCAAGTTTTTTGAGTTAGCTTCATTATTCACTTAGGAATTGTGGGTGATTGGAGTTGTGATGCTTGTCTCGTTCATGCTTAGTCGCTATCATATGTTGCCCTTGTTGCTACTCTATATGCTAATTTTTGCCTTGGGAATTTTGTAGGAAAATGTTTCATGGAGCCAATGGTCATGATTACTCGGATGAGGATTTTCGGAAGAGAGAGAGAGCCGTGAGATTTGCTAATCGGATGCCGGCTCAACTTGGCATTATTTGGGATGACTACAAGTGGAGGAAGCACTCCATTCTTTATGCCGAGCTCTATAACAATGTGGTGAAGACCCACCTTGTAGACCACGACTGCATGGTCTCGATGGGGATTGAGGACGATATCCCCACTATTCGACCAAGTCGGCATGTTCGGATTCTTGGTGAAGAGGCCACACGAGACTTATTTGGGGCTCACTCTGGAGTTTTTGTGCACCGTGACCTTCGATAAGGCGAGGAAGGCCATGTTCCCAAGAACTATCACATTTTAGCTGCTAGGGAACGAATATACACTATCTGTCAACGAGATTAACGAGATTCTAGGTGCACCGACCGATCCGGATGGCTTATTACTAAAGATGAGATGGGAATATAACGCGAAGAAATTTTGGAGATGGATATCGAATTCGGGGCTCCGGAGCAGCCACGATTTACACCGGGAAGTCGAAGAGTACTCGGATCCACAACCCAGTTGATGAGATATTTGGAGAAGATCCTTTCATGTATTATTTTTGCCCGTTACTGAGGAAGAAGTTGTTGTTTGAGAAGAGTTGTATGTGATGTGGTGCTTCTTCCACGGGATCGATTCAATGTCGCCGCCTACTTATGCTATCTATTTGAGAGGGTGAAGAGCACCCAATTTGTGAAGATTCAGTTTAGGGATTTGATCACGCCGATAGCGGAGCACTTCGGCATTCCGACACACAACATGAGTGCATTAGAGGGGCCGGACTTGACCGCTGATACGATGAGGAGGATGAAGACGTTGGACCTCATCTGGAGGACATGGTGTTTTCAGTAGCATCTCGCAGGCCGATTTTCTCTTCCTAATAAGAGGCTGACTACGGTGTTCGGAGCCGCGGGTCGTGTGATGATTAACCTCCGGATGTGGTCTCGGCTGCACACAGAGACGGTAGATGCCTATATTAGAGAGCACAGAGTCAACCTCCGGGATGATGATGATGAAGAAGAAGCAGGTGTTAGGTAAAGAAAAGTTGTATTTAGTTTTGATGTGTTAAAAATGTAAAATAGGATGACCAAATGAGTATTTTGTATAGGCAATTGAAGTAAGTGTTTGTAAATAAAGCTAAGTACAAATAAGATAAGGACAAGAAGTCGACTAGGTTAAGAAATCGAGACAAGGACAAAACATCGTACAAGGACAAGAAATCGACGAGGACCAGATATCGGATGGGGACGACATATGGAAGACGATTAAGACAATACGATAAACAATCACCCGGACAAGGAATGAAGACGAAGACGAGTAAGACAAAATGCGAGACGAGGAAGTGTTAGAAGAATTTCACACAAGTCTCAAGAAGCGATTTCAACTAACCAAGAGGAGGTTACAAGTTTCGGTTATATTGTTACAACCGACCAAAACGAGAATTCAAGGAAGTTACAACTACCAAATGAAGATCTCTATAAATAGGGATAGAAATTAGTTTAGAATTAACTTTTGATACTTTGCATTCACAATTATTCACTCATTTTTATATTCACGAGCCACAAAAGTTGTACACATACACAAATGTTCAATACGTTTTTCAGTTTGGTGTTTGTAGAACACTTTTCACCGAACATCTTCAAGCCATAGATATTCGTAAATTAGGAAGAAATCGTTTTAAGACCGAAGATTCACGATTGTAAGTAAGTAAGCAAGAAGGAAGAAAGTCGGTAAGTGAAGACCCTTCTTCAAGTAGAAGAAGGAGAGTGGATATATGATTTTATAATCCGAACCACTATAAATGCGTGTTCTTTCTTGCTTTCGATTTACTTATTTGTTTCTTTTCAATTTTCGGTTTGTCAATCATGATTAATTTCAGATTAAAGTTAATACCAAAATATCAATTTGCTTTTGATCTTGTTATTGTTGAGTATAAAATTATTTTCCATTTGTGTTACTTTGGTAATTCGAATAAGTTTTAGAAGATTTGAAAAATTACCAAAAATCTATTCAACCCCCTTCTAGATTTTTCTTAGAAGGTTGTTTAAGTTTCTTTTAAAATCTCAACTAATCGGGACCAACAAGTGGTATCAGAGCGGTGTTAAGTCTGTTCTAATATTGATTTTAGGTCTTACTAAGATCCTGAAATTTGTTCTTGATTATCTGTATTTTCTTTGTTTCACTAACTTGAGTTCTACTAACAAAATCTTGTAAGTATTGTGGTTTTTCTGTTTCACCATGTCTTGTTAAGAGCAAGAAATCCAGGAGTCTGCTGATTTCTCAATAGAAGAATATGACTATTGGAAGTTTAGAATGGAGAACCATCTCAAAGCAATTCATGATAGAATGGAGGAGGTTCTTGAGGAAGGACCTATCAAGTTTTATCATGGTGGCACAAGTGATAATACTACAACAGCTGAAACAAGAGTGAGGCAAGAAAAGAAAAGCTCAGAACTCACAAGTGATGAAAGGAAGATTTATAATTTGGATCAAGTTGCAAGAACTGAAATTATTGAAACATTGAGTAAGGATTGGATAGAAAAGGTGAAAAGATGCAAGATCGCCAAGGAAATGTGGGAGACTCTTGCTGGAATACGTGAAGGATCTCGAACGAGGTTAAAGAAAACAAATTGCACTCTTGTTCTACATGTTTTTGACACTTTCAAGATGAAAGAAGGAGAGTCTATTGATCAAGCTGGATGTTAGGTTGACAAATTTATTGAACAAGGCACTGATTTGGGAAAAACATATACGAGAGAAAGAAATCAATAATAAAGTGCTGAGGTCATTGAGCAAAAGATAGAGAGAAAAAACTAATATTCTAAAAGCTACTCAAAATCTGTCCTCAATTTCACATCACACTTTGTTTTCTCATATGAAGGCATTAGAATATGACATCCAAATTGAAGATGAAGAAGATGAAGCGAGAATCTTCAACATCCGGAAAGGTTGTAGCATTTGTTCATCAAGATGAATCGAGAAGATCTCCAAGGCATTTGATTTGTCTATGAAGGAGGAAATGGCTCTTCTATTGAAAAGATATGAAAGATTGAAGATGAAGTACAAAAGAAACAAGAGAGGCAGGACAGTCGAAGGAACTATAGATCGGACGAGAGATGAAAAGAGTTCGAGACAATGATAGAAAGAAGGTTTAGACAAGGAGTCATAAGTCACCTATCGGACGAGGAGATAGTAGTCCAAAAACAGACGGAGGAGATATATGTTATACATGCAACAAGCCTGGTCACTACAGTTATTATTGTCCTCAACTCACCCCTAGAGAGAGAGAAGAAAAAATGAAGAAAAGAGATAGAAGGTATCTTTGATCGAGAGCTCTTCTAGCTGAGAAAGAAGAAGTTCATGAGACATCTTCATCCGCATCCTCATCTGATTTTGGATCGGATAACGACATCTGTCTCGATGGCAAAAGAGGTACATTACTATTCATCCTCGAGATAATGATTGTGATACCTTATCGAAATCGATACTAGTGTTATTGATAAACTTTTGAAAGATTTGGAGGCAGCTCTATCTCGCTTATAAACAGATAGAGACTGAAAATTTTAAATTAAAGAATCAAATTACCGATCTAACTAAGGTCAATAAAACTAAGGAAAGTGAGAAACCAGACTGTACATTCAAGGGGGAATGTCGACTGAGATGATCACTAGTTCCTTGTCCGATAAAACAAATAAGTTAGAACAAGAATTGAGTTCTTTGAAAATAAAATTTTCAAATATCTATTCTGAGAATGAGAGTTACAAGAAGACTAACAGAGAATTAAATCTCAAGTTAGGACTTCTAAATAACTCCCAAACCACAATAGATAAAATCTTCAATACTTCACAAAAGTCTAGTGATAAAATTGGATTAGGTTTTGATAGGAGTAAGAAAAATGATCCAATAAAACCTAGAGTCTTTGTCAAAGCAACTAAACCAAAGATAGAAACTAGATTTAGTCACTGAAAACCTAAGGAATTAATTACCTCATTTGATAATTCTGGAAAGAAGAAATAGACGAGGAAAGAAACTCCAAAGGTTAAATCCAAGACTAAATCAAAGTCTTATCCTAGGTATAATGACTTTGATGGAAGAAGCAAAACATATCCATTCTTACCAAAATTCAAGACAATTTCCAAAGATTAGTTAAATAAGATTGATCTTGAAAGTCTTATCTTAGTGGATAGATATGGGTGTAAACTGCAATCTATGGTTTTAAGGAACATTGATATCTTTGTCTGGATTCCTAAAAATCAACTTAACATGAAAGGACTCAAAGTACAAAGGGTACCTAAGCAATAAATTTGTGGATCGCGGGAAGATAAGAAGATAGTTGATAGAGGAGACATTCTTGAGGTAAATGCAGTACATTGTGATGCTGTTCCAAGCACATGACCTATGAAAGACGACTTCTCTCTAACTATCGACTATAGATGGACCAAGAGTAATGTTTGGAGACAACAACTATGGACTTACCAAAGGTGTAGGGACACTAATGATTGGAGATATTCAAGTACATGAAGTATACTACGTGGAAGGATTGAAGCACAATCTACTATCTGTTTCACAATTTTGTGATAAAGGGTTTTGTGTCAAATTTACTCATAATGCATGCTATGTTCTAGGTGGTATCAATGAAAATATTCTATTAGCTGGAGTCGACAAGGTAATATTTATGTTGCTAACTTTAGAAGTTGTCCTAAAGATACTTGTCTTGTTGCTAAGAGTTCGAGATGACTTAAGTTGGGCGTGGCACAAGCGACTTGGTCACTTAAACTTCAAAACTCTTAACAAAAGAGCAAGGAAATCTTTAGTTAAAGGACTCCCGATAAAGTATTTTCAAAGAACCATGTGTGCGATGCTTGTCAAAAAGGAAAAGCAGACCAAAGCTTCTTTTAAAACAATAAGTAGTCCTTCTTGAAAGAATTCGGAACTTCTTCACATGGATCTTTTTGGTCCAAGTAACTCCTCTCGGCTTTAGTGGAAGAAAATATACCTTGGTAATTGTTGATGATTTTTCAAGATTTACTTGGGTTATTTTCTTGTACAAAAAGAATGAGACTTTGATTAAGATTCGAGAATTTCTTAAAAAGATTCAAAATGAAAAAGGATTAACTATTGTTAAAATTACAAGTGATAAAGGTACTGAATTTCTTAATAAATTTATCACTAACTACTTGCATTGAGAATGACATAGCTCGGAAACATCTGCGGCAAGGACTCCACAACAAAATGGATTGGTTGAAAGGAGAAACGAGAACCTTGAAAGAGGCGGCTAGATCAATGTTATCCGAGTATAATACTCCTCACGGAGTTTTGGGCGAGAAAACATTAATACAGCATGTTATGTTCAAAATAGAAGCCTTGTTGTTAAGGATAAGTATAAAACTCCCTATGAAATTTGGAAGGGACGACCTCCCAAAATTTCATACTTTCATATATTTGGTTGTAAATGTTTCATACACAACAATGGAAAATCTCAATTAAAAACCTTTGAGGCCAAGATAGCGAGATGGGATATTCTTAGGATACTCATCTATATCAAAGGCATATAGAGTTTTTAATAAGACAACCTTGTGTGTAGAAGAAACACCTCATGTGGTATTTGATGAATTTTCTTTTGAGTTTGATAAGGCAGGGGACATCACAAAGATATCGAGATGATGCGGATCGAGATGACTATAAAAGAGTCGACCATAAAATTCTACAATCAAGAATCGGACTCGGATGAAAAGGAAGAATTGGACAAAGGAAAAGAACACTGAAGATCTTCCTCACCGCATTGATCTACCAACTAATCGGACAACTAGTACATCGATGATCGGGGATCGAGAAGGTAACATAGAATCATACGAAATAAATAATTGAGACAAAACTTCATCCACTGTAAAAGATAAAGGTAAGAAAATAATGACATATCACCCAAATTTGAGCGAGATAATCGAAGATTTAGATTACAGTGTCCAGACGAGACCTCAACTAAATCAAGATTGTATGTTCGATTGCTATGTGTCATTACTTGAACCTAAATCTATTACGTAAGCTCTTGATTCCAAGCTGGATTAATGCCATGCAAGAAGAACTAAATCGATTTCAAAGACAAGATGTTTGGGAGCTTGTTGAAAGGCCTCATCATCAAAAAGTCATTGGAACTAAATGGGTCTTTAAAAACAAAAGGGATGAAAACAATATTGTGGTTAGAAATAAGGCCGGACTAGTTGCTCAAGGTTATTCACAATCGAGAGGGTATTGATTATGATGAAACCTTTGCAACGATGGCTCGTCTGGAAGCCATAAGATTGTTTTTAGCCTATGCTTTGCTTTTAAAAGATTTGTTAGATCAAGTAGAGTTTTTGATGAGTTAAAAGGAACAATCCAGATGAGCGGACAACGTTGATAAGCGGCTCGAGATCGGAGGTCGATGCTAAGGCGATCGAGACTAGGTCGAGAGGCCGATTAAGTTAGGCTGGAGATCGAGTTTATAGGTCATCTGGAGACAAGCTCAAATCTAACCATCTGCGGAGACGATCATGAAGAGCTCGAGGCGAGGTCAAGACAAGTGAGTAGAATAAGAAAGGCAAGTCTTCATCAAGTCGGTGCAGACGAGTAGGAAGGATCGGTGAGGTCGAGAGTAGTTTTCAAGAATAGGTTTGTTAAGCGGTTTCTAATTTGTTAGAATCGACTAACAAACTAAGCATCTTTTCGAGACTTATAAATAGGACTAGATTTTATTTTTCTAGACACTTATGCAAATTTGATTTTTCACACTATTCACTATTGATTTCACAAAGTATTTGTCAAGAGAGATTTCAAATATTTCTAAGTGTTTATAGAACACTTCACTTCACATCTTCAAACACACTTCTTAGTCTTAAAGTTAGATTTCGAGAGTTGATTCGATTGATTGAAGAGTTGAAGATCGAGTTGTAATTTGTAAAGATTGTACGGTAAGTAAGTAAGCGGCTAGTGAAGATCCTTCTTCAAAGTTTGGAGAAGGAGAGTGGATGTAGGATTGTTATAATCCGAACCACTATAAATCCACAGTGTTATTTCTTGCTTTCTTTAATTTCTGTTCAAATTACAATATTTTTAATTCAAGATTAAAGTTCGGAATCTTAACTAAAATGCTGAATATCAGCCTTGCTTTTGATCTTGTTAAAAGTTGAGTTCTCAATTATATTCCACTTTGTGATAATCGATTCTTTGAGTTGATTTTGTGAGATTTGAAAAATCTACAAAATCTATTCAAACCCCCTTTCTAGATTTTGTTCTAGAAAGCTAACTCAAGGTTTTACTTAACTCAACATTCCGGGACCAACAAGTGGTATCGGAGCGGTGTTAAGGCATTACGATATTGATTTTAGGTCTTGAACAAGATTCTAAAATTATCTTGATTTTCTTCATTTTCTTCATTTACTAACAGTGCTACTAATTAGTTTGTGGAGTATTTTGTTCTTTGTTTCATCATGTCATCGAGGAAAAACAAAAGTCTAGGAATCTTCCTGAATTCTCTATTGAAGATTATGATTACGGAAATTCGGGATGGAGAATCATCTAAAGGCCATTCATGATAGGATGGAAGAGGTTCTTGAAGAAGGACCTATAAAATTTTATCATGGAGGCACGGCTCTTGGAAGTGAGTCGGTGAATCCGAGGACCAGACAAGAAAAGAAGAGTTACGAATTAACAAATGATGAAAGAAAGGTCCACAATCTTGACCAAGTAGCTCGAACTGAAATCATTGAAACTCTAAGTAAGGATTGGATAGAAAAGGTTAAGAGATGCAAAAGCGCCAAAGAGATGTGGCGGACTCTAGCCAATGTTTGTGAAGGATCTGAACAAGTCAAAGAGAACAAGTGCTGATCGATCTTGCATACATTTGAAACATTCAAAATAAAGGAAAATGAGTCATGGATCGAGTTAGATGTAAGATTAACTAATCTCCTCAACAAAGCAGTGATCTTGGAAAGAATTATACAGTGAAGGAGATTAATAACAAGATTACGAGATCATTAACCAAGAGATGGAGGGAGAAATCCAAAATCCTTAAAGCTACTCAAAATTTATCTTCTATTACTCACCATACCTTGTTCTCTCATCTTAAAGCTCTAGAGTATGACATTCAAATAGAGGATGAAGAGGATGAGATGGAGTCAAGCACCTCATCTAAATCTGTTGCATTTGTCGGCAAAGAAGACAAGATGTCAACTGAGTCTGTAGGAGCCGATCTATCTACGAAGGAGCAGATGGCTTTGCTCACCAAAAGGTAATGATTAAGAATGAAGTATAAAAGAAATAAATTGAGATTTGCTTTGGTAAGGATAGATCAAGATCCAGATCGAGGTAGAAAGGAAGATGAGTCAGCAGATGATGACAAAAGCGAAGTCGAGACAAGAAGATACAGATCACTGTCGAGAAGAAATCCCTTCCAGTCCTAAATCGAGACAGAGTGATACTTGCTATACATGCAACAAGCCGAGGACACTTCAGCTATGATTGTCCTCAACCGACTCTTAAGGAAAGGGAAGAAAAGAGGAAGAAGAGAGACAGGAGGTTTGCGAGATCAAAGGGCTTTGTTGGTGAAGAAAAGGAGTCAAAGAAATCATCATCATCATCATCCTCATCGATTTCGGATCGAGATGATGAAATCTGTCTCATGGCTAAAGAGGTAATCTACTATTCATCTTCTCGATAATGATTCATGTCGATGCATCGATCATAACCAAAGCTGTTATTCATGAATTATTGAGAGATTTAAAGACATCTCTGGCTGCTTACACAACAGCTAGAGGCAGAGAATTGGCTTTAAAGGATCAAATTCAAATTCTAATTAAAGGCAAGCGAGATGATGAAGCTGTTGAACCGAGGAAACATTCAAGGGAATGTTTTCCTCAGTGAGGCCGATACATCACCACTACCGAAAGGTTAGAAAATGAATTGAAAACTTTAAAAGACAAATTTGAAGTAGTCATGCGAAAATGAATCAATTAAGAAAGATAATGAGAAGCTTGTCTTCAAAATTAGTCAACTTAATAATTCACGATCGGCAATAGACCATATCTTTAATACCTCTCGTAAATCCCATGACAAAACAGGTCTTGGCTATGATAGGAACAATAAATCGGATGTACAAAGACCTAGGAAATTTGTGAAAGCATCGATCAATCAAAAGAAGTTAAAATTGGACCTTGGAAACCAACTAATCGAGATAAGGATGCATCTACCCGGCTGAAAACAAAAATTCAGTGAGGACACCTTATCGAGACTAGGAGAAACCCAATAACCAAAATAAGAAGAAATTCTTATTATAATCCTTTTGATGGTAGGAGCAGATGTTATCCCACATTTCCTAAGTTTAGGAAAATTACTCAATCTGAATACAACAAGTTATCCTTTGAAAGTGATACAATTGTAGACAGATTTGGTAGAAAAACCGAGTCGATTTATTGTTTGGAGATGAGATTTTTATCTGGTTACCTAAAGTGATACTTGACCTTCAAGGACCCAAGATCACTAGGGTACCTTACAACCTGATCTGCTTTTCGGGATATACGGGGATCATCACTTAAGGAAGACATCTTAGCTTCAATATGGTACATTGATAGTGGTTGTTCACAACACATGACCCATAACAAGAGGCATTATCAAATTTCCAAAGCATTGATGGTCCAAGAGTTTTATTTGGTGATAATAATTGTGGCGGACTAAAGGTGTAGGTACTCCGATTATCAAGGATATTCGGAGTATCGAGGTATATTTTGTTGAAGGTTTGAAACATAATGCTATCTCTGTTTCCCAGCTTTGTGATAAAGGTTTTCTTGTCAAATTTTCAAAGGATAAATGTGATATTTTGGATAATTCCTCGAGATAAGGTACTTTTAAGCGGCTTCGGACATGGTAATATCTATGTGGCCAACTTTAATAGTTGTCCCAAAGATACTTGTCTGATAGCTAAGGGTGGAGAAGATATCGGTGGCTATGGCACAAGAGGCTTAGTCATCCGAATTTCATGACCCTTAGTAAGTGGCTAAAAAGAACCTTGTCAAGGGATTACCTAAAAACTTTTATCCACTGATCTTAAATGTGATGCTTGTCAAAAGGTAAAGCAGCCTAGACACTCATTTAAAAATATTAACTCCTCTTCATCTGAAAGAGTGTTGCAACTACTTCATCTGGATCTGTTTGGACTGTTTCACCTCTCGATTTTAGTGGAAGGAAATATACTCTTGTTGTAGTAGATGACTTTTCTAGATACACTTGGGTTATCTTTCTTTTCAAGAAAAATGAGACTATGAACAAGATTCCTGATGCATTGAATGCATTCAAAATGAAAATGGTGTTAATATTATTAAAATAAGGAGTGATAAAGGCACGAGAATTCTTGAATTCTTGTTTATCTAACTTTTTCAATAAGTGTGGAATTATTCATGAGACATCTTCAGCAAGAACTCCTCAACAAAATGGAGTGGTTGAAAGAAGGAATAGAACCTTGAAGGAAGCGATCGGGAGCATGTTGGTGAGTATGATACCCCTCATGGGTTACTGGTGAAGCCATCAACACGGCTTGCTTTACCCGAGAACAGTGCTTAGTTGTCAAAGACAAGGGTAAGACTCCATATGAGATTTGGAAGGGTAAGATTCCAAGGATCTCATATTTGAGCTTTCTGGTTGTAAGTGTTTTATCCACAACAATGGGAAATCTAAGTTAAGAACTTTTGATGCTAAGGCGGTGATGGGATATTCTTAGAATATATTCTAACACTTCCAAGGCATTTAGAGTCTTTAACAAGACAACCCTTTGTGTGGAGGAAACCCTTCATGTTGTTTTTGATGAGTCGTATTCCTTCTAAGATAAAGTGAATCAAATTTACGAAAGTCTAGATAAAATTGAAGCTGTCCAAGACTAAACATAGAAGCTGTCTATCTACCTTGTCTTGATTGAGAATCGGATGAAGAAGAATCCCATCGATAATCGAAGACAACTTCGATCGAACTCCATCGGATCGAGACACCCTTGACATCGGTGATCGGTGGGGGTCAGGTGATGAAGAGAAACGTCGGTGAGGTTGAGTCGGAGGAGTTGCCTCACCTGAGACTTAAGATGAGGATCCTTCTCCTCACATAGGCAAAAGGATGAAAAGCTACCATCCATCGATCAGATTATAGGAGACCCATCTAGTAGTGTGCGGGAACCACGAATGATGCTTTGGACTACGAGAGTCTTTTCATTTGTTATGTGTCGCTTCTTGAACCTAAGTCTATTGAGGAAGCTCTATCGGATCAAAGGATAAGCTGCCATGCGGGAAGAAGCGCATCGAGTTGAAAGGCAAAATGTATGGGATCTAGTGGAAAGACCCTTACGAGAAAGATTATAGGCACCAAATGGGTGTTTAAAAATAAAGCAGAGATGAGAACAACATTATTGTTCGAAATAAGGCAAGATTGGTTGCACAAGGTTACTCACGATGCTGAGGGGATAGACTATGATGAAACCTATGCTCCGATTGCCGATTAGAGGCAATAAGGTTGTTCTTGGCATTTCTTGCATATAAATCTTTCAAAGTCTTTCAAATGGATGTTAAGTCTGTCTTTCTTAATGGTGTGTTACTTGAGGAAGTCTATGTGGAGAGCGGCCTCACAGGTTTAAGATCAATAACAAGGTCTATAAACTAAACAAAGCTCTATATGGACTAAAACAAGCTCCCGAGCACAGTATGATACCTTATCGATTTCTTGACATCAAATGGTTTTTCAAAAGGTAAGATTGATAGAACTTTGTTTAGAAAGGAAGTTGATGGCAACATCTTACTAGTTGCATTTATGTAGATGACATAATCTTTGGTTCACCTAATACGAAATTATGTGAAGAGTTTAGCATTCTCATGAAAAAGCGAGGTTTGAAATGTCAATGATGGGTGAATTAACATACTTTCTAGGCTTACAGATTAAACGAGATGAGTAAGGGTATATTTATACATCGATCTAAATATGCTAAGGATCTGATTGAGAAATTTGGAATGACTACTAGCGAGAGAAGTTAAAATACCTATGGCAACTAACTTCTCTATGGATTCGAGATGAGCGAGGATACCCACCGATGCAACGGAGTATCGTGGACTCATTGGATCTCTTCTCTATCTCACTTTGCATGTAGGCCGGACATAGCTTTTGCGGTTGGGGTATGTGCAAGATTCGATCCTAATCCCAAGAAGACTCATCGGAGGCGGCTAAGAAAATTCTTAAATATCTCAAAGGAACCTTGCAAGTAGGGTTATGGTACCCGGTGATGACAACTTTGGTGACAGGTTATTGATTCGAGACTTTAGAGGATGTAAGATTGATAGAAAATCCACTTACGGAACTTGTCAATTCTTAGGCAACAAATTAATTTCTTAACGAGACATCATTGCCACCTCTACAACCGAAGTGAATACATGGCAGTGGAAGTTGTTGCTCTCAACTCCTCTGGATTAGTCAACGGCTTAGAGATTATAATATTCAAACATCGATTGTTCCTATTTCTTGTGATAGTAATAGTGCAATAGCAATGACTTACAATCACATTACTGCATTCTAGATGTAAGCATATAGATATTAGGCATCATTTCATTAGGGATCATATTGAGAAGAATGACATTAGGATTGAGAAAATTGCCATTGAATCACAAAGAGTGACATTCTTACAAAACCATTAGCCGAGTCTAAGTTTAAAGAATTATGCTTAGAATTAGGATTACTTGATGCATCCTTAGCTGGTTTCTAAAATTATTTGCATCGATAATTGTATTCCTTATTTCTTCTTGTATCTTTTCTTTGAATTAATGTCTAGAAAGAATTATCGGACTTGATATGGGTCAAAGGACAATCGGGTAGCTGATATCATTGATCTCCTGTTTAGAATCAAGAATCAAGGATTAGTCATATTGACCTTATCCGACATGATAATTGCTTATCCGACATATGGTAAATCGGGACTAGGACAAAATAGTGGTGATTTTACGAAAAAGCAGATGACTATCTCGCACCCTATTTGATTTACCTCGGCTCCTAGAAGAAAAATGTAACCTTGAGCTTATAAAAGCTATCTAGAGGAACTCTTAGACTATGAGATCAAGAGAAAATTCAAAGAATGCGGGTTCAAGCAAAGCCTAAAGCATTCGATCCTAAGGATGAGAAAGGGAAATCCTAAGAACATGAGTTATCAACCTATGAGAAAAGGTGTACATTTGAGCTATAGCTAGGGTGATGTTCCTAGCTCCACATTCAAACTAACAGGCTAGAGGCTAATGGTTTGAAGACATGCGAATGAAATCGGATGCATAAGAGATGCAAATAATGAAGCATCCACGGCTCGGCAAAGGAGGACACAAGCATACATGCAAAGATAAACTCCCGGCAAGGGAGAGGCATCAGCTATTTAGCAAGAATAAAACTCCCAAATGAGGGAGGAATGCATCCATTCACGACCGACAAGGGGGCAACGAAGTTCAAAAGAAAACATAAACTCCCGACGAATGGGAGAGCAGAATTCAGTGTCAAACCGGCATAAGAGAAAGAGAGAGAGAGAGAGAGAGAGGAGAATTCATTACAAAAAGAGAAATTGTTTTAGAAATTAAACTGGGATCGGGAGGTTCCTCCGCCTCGGTGCGATAGCCGCTGCTCCGCATCTTTTCCGGGGCTCGAGCTATGCATGCCTCCTCTGGGAGGCGGGAACTTCATAAATAAGAGGACACAGGTGGCTGAGGTCATTTTGATCTTCGTCAAATCTGCCACCATCTCACTCAGAATGGGAGACCACCACTCTTCTTCGATCGATCGGGAGGAGTCACCCTTGAAATGCGGAGGGTAGGCATGGCTGCAAGAGGACCGGTCTTATCAAATTCCTCCGTGAAATCGGGATCGGCCTGCTGTGCATGGCTGCATTGAAACCATACTCGTAGAAAAAGCGGATGTACGAGGCTCATGTCCCCAAGAAAGGCTGGGATGATCCGAGATAGGTCTTACGTAAGGTGGGCCATAACGAGTGAAGGAACCGGCGGCCGAGGCTCGGAGGCTGAAGAGGCTCTCCAAGCAACACTTTGCCCCCTCCACCAAAGCCTTGGTGGACCTCGGCCTCTGCGGGCGTAGTGAACAGCCAGATCATTGGTCTCTTTCTCGGGGGCTTTGCGCGCCGCCTAGGCTTTGACTAACTCCCCACGAAGGGAGGACAAATCAGTTTCCAGCTTCTTAACACGAAGAGAGGCGAGGAGGCTTTCTTTTCGGCCAAGAGGAGTCCTCCAAGTCCTTGATTGAGTGGAGGAAGTGAGTTGGAGAGGGCCCCAAAGGCCGAGAGTAGGACGCCAAGCTGCAATAAGAAATTTGGGTTGGTGTAAGACTTTCGAAAAGGAGAAAATGTACTAAACGAAATGATAAGGAGATTACACCACGTGAGTAAAATGGCCCGCGGCTTTGATATTTATTCTTTAGTCGGGAGGAAGGTTTAGCAATCTTTCGCAATCTTGAGCGGATACTAGTTCAGCTGAAAAACTTCTTGGCGAGACACCGGAGGAATACGAATCGACATCAATAGGGGCGGAGGAGATACCTTGGATGTGCCTGGTTGGGTATTTGCGGCGAGCAGTCCCTCGAGAAGGAAGGGAGCTCTGCTGGCGGGGGCTTTCCCTTTCCCAGTCTTGGCCTTCTTAGAAGCTGCGGCCTCGACCTCTGGATCTTGATCGGATTGTGAGCAGGAGAAGGGTGAAAGCAGTAGGAACATCACCACTGAGAGATGGCCGGAGGAGGTCTTGAATCGGAGGAGTCCGCAGTGGTCTTCCAAAGACCTTGGATTGCCACAACATATACGAGAGAATAGAAAACAACTAGAGATTAGAGGTGATCCTGTTGTATTTAAGTTATAACAATACATTAGGAAAAAATAATTACCGTCGCTTTGGCTCAAGAGGAGTTCTTCTTGAGCTAAATTTGAAGTGAGAAAGAAGGCGGGGATTCGAGCATTAATCGGGAAGATAAAAATAGCCATGAGAATCAACGTGGGCATTCAGCATGTGAATAACCATATTTTTGGTGGAAGAAGAAATGCGAGTGGAGAGGACAAGAGGACAAGGGTTTTTATAAACCCAGTGTTGATTCTTGAAGGGCCAAGAATGAGGGAGTCACGAAAAAGTAGTGGTCATTCCACTCTTTGTTGATATTTGGGGCTTTCCCAAGAAACAAGCATTTACCCTTTAGTCTACTACTCACGTAGTAGAAGGGGCAGCGGTCTTGCAATTTTATTGAGAAAAGAAGAGTTCGGCGGAAGGTTTTCCCCATTTCCCTTAAGGAGGATGTAAAATGAGATCATCATCCTAATGGCATTAGGGACGAACTTGTTAAGAGAGATTCCATAGAGGTCCGAAATCTTACGGAGGAATGCAGGAGGAGGTAGTACGAGTCAAGCTTCGAACCGGGCATGCCGAGAAAGCCGGCGTGGGAGGAGTGGTTAGGTTTGGACATTCTCCTGACCGGGAAGAGAAAGATGATAGACCGAGGCTATAAGATCATCGTCGAAAAACTAGATAGGGTTTTCTCCTTTAACTTTGAAGATCACGAGAAGGAATCCCAAAATCGGGCCCTATCTATTTCCTGAGATGAAGAGGAAAGCTGGTGAAGGGTTCCGAGGGAGGTTAGGAAGAGGGAAATGATGAGAACTTTAAGAAGAGTTCAGTTCATTGGAAAGCTTGATCCTTGAGGAATTGGGTGAGACATATCCGAATATACTTTGGGAAAAATAAAGAAGAGAAATGGGTATTTACCTCGACTCGATGAATGGAGGCGGAAGCAAGGAAAGGACACGTTGGCGGAGAAAAACCCACAGTGAGGAAGGGTTGAAGACAAAGAAATTTTGAAAGGAGAAGAAACTAAAATGATCGATTTGAAATAAAGGAAAGAATTAATGGAAACGTGTATCGTAGCCAAACCGAAAGACGGATGCATGATTGGCAGTGGCTAGCACGAAGCCGAGGAGTCGCTAGACTCCAACGATCAGCGAGAGGATGTACCCTCGGGAACTAAAGCTATAGGGAGGATCCCTCGGGAGCCAAAGGCTGCGAGGAGGATTTTCCAACTCTTCCTTACTCCGGGGAGCTCCGAGATCGCTCAGCTGGAGTAGGGAGAGTGGTTGATGCGGAATAAAAATATCAGGCCCAACTACACGTAGGGCTCAAATATGTCCAACCCAATAGGGTCCGATGATGTAACCGAATACCCTCGATAGAGGAGGAAAATCCGAGATGGGCTTGAGCCGGATCGGCTACAAAGGGCTATAAAGCGTGAACTTACCTACAAGTGGGCCACGAGGCCCAAACCTAACTACGAGATAGGCCACAAGGCACAAACCTAACTACGAGATAGGCCACGAGGCCCAGGCCCAACTACAGGTGGGCCGCGAGGCCCAAACCTAGCTTCTGAGTGGGCCGCGAGGCCCAAAACTAAGCTGCGAGTGGGCCGCGAGGCCCAGGCGAGGTGAAGACCGCACGCGGGTATTGACCAGGCCCATGTCGATCACTTATCGATAAGATCGAGAAATATGAGAGATAACGAGCGATTGAGATAATTAAGGCCCAAGTCAAGGAATATCTCCCATATTCCTCATTGGTAGGTCTAACCTCCGTCCAGTGAGGGAAAAACGTAGGCACGATGCGCAGATTTCTTGAGATAAAAGATATCGGCGCATGACACCATGAAGGGCGTGCGGGATCATACCATGAAACCGTAATGGCGGTTATTACTCCACAAGTACGTATAAATAACACTCTCGAAGGGAGGTAACAGATATCGATTAACTATCACTCCTACTTAGCTACTTCCCTCGTACTTTCTTGATCGTTTTCCGGTGACTGACTTGAGCGTCGGAGTGCCTACGCCGGAGAACCCTCTGGCGTGTTTTTTGCGAGTACGTTCGAGAAGAGCTAGGGATCTTATTGCGTAAAGGCTTTACCCACGTGGAATCCAGGTGGGGAAAGCGGGCCAGTCGGTTTTTACGCATCAATAACCGTCTGGATTAGCGGGGGTAGTGGATACAACTCCAACATATTTTCTTTGATATTTAATGTCAAGAATATTCCTTACGGATTCATTCTAAAAGAATTATTTCGTTGTTGATGTCCACCCAACAAAGCGGAGTCCAAATAGATTTGGGTTTGGAGTTATGTTTGGTCCATGGGTTTGACTATTTTCATCCATGAGTCATGCCTTTCGTAATCTTTCATAATCTAAATGTTGAATACGTCAAATACTTTGCAAAAGTGAGAGTATAAAATTAATGTTTCATCATCCAACGAACCCAAATCATAGAATAAAAAATTTGGCGGCACGTCGATGGGTAATTGCATGAGATCATATCTCTCGGTATGGTAGTCAAGTGATACAATGACATATATAGCATTCACGAGATACCTTCCAATGTAGACAGTCATGCACAAAGACACACGGATCTAAGCATATAGTTTGGAAAGGTACATCGGGTATACGACTCCACACATCATTATTGGTTGAATAAATCTTTACCTCTGTATCTCTTTCATCGTTACCGAAGTGTGATATTCGTACCACCTTGTAGTCTTCATTGGATTGGTTGTAGCCCAAACCATAGAAAACATGAGCCCATTTTGCGTCTTCCGAGAAAAATAATATGATTGTTTGGAATAACTATGGTGTCTTGTGTTATTGGATTACCCAAAAATAGACATCTTGGGCATTGCACAACAACACCCGATCCATTGCGGCTAGCCGGTAGTTCAATCTCGTTATCACCATCTCGCGATCACCCTTTTGTTGAAAATACCCCATGTTGGTGTTTCGTCACAAAATAAAGGTCATTTTGAAATTTCTTCTTCATCTCCATCAAATGGAGATTATTGGCAAAGTATTTACTTTGAATGAGATGACACCATGGTTTACTTACGATTTTGGATATTGTTTCTAATGGAAAATCTTTCTCGTCACTCATTGTGTGGTTAACAAGAATTCTTTAGTAAATTGTTGACCAAATCAACCAATATAAATATAAATTCGACGAGTGTTTAAGATTATATAACCAAAAGTCGCATACATTGATTAATAGTGGTTGTTAAAGAATTTGATGATTATTCGTGTCGATCTAATTAAAAAATAGTTAATATGGTGAATAAATGAAAGAATGTGTATTTTGGTTATCATCCCAATATTTAATAAGTAACCGTCCACTTATTATGTTTAATAAGCGCCACCTATTAATGTTGTTCCCTACGTTCATAAATTTAATAACAAGTCATATATACCCTTAAAAGTCACGTCATCACGTGTGCAAAAATAATGATGGTTGATAAAATATAGCATTAGATTATTACCGTTGCTAAAATAAAAATTTATTGTTGGACGAAGGTTATATAATATGTATGTTGTAGGTTATACTAACTCCTACATTAATATTTTAGAAGTTGGATTATAAAAATATCAATTGTATTGTTGGATCTTTAAAGTATGAGTACAACCTCTCAAAATTCAAACTCGTTGAGGAAATATATCAAGTATTTGAGATCGTATTGTAGAAGGCATACTTGAGACTTGCAAGAATACGGTTGTCGAAAGCAGTCACCAATCCGGGTAGGTTATACTATCATTGTGAAATGCAAGGTTGGTCGCATTGGTGCAACCCATTGTGGGATGAAGATAATCAAGATCAAGAAGAAGTTTATGCATTGCAAATAATCAGCACCAATGTTGCAAAAATGAAGATTCTTATAAGATCGGGATTGCAACTTTGTTAATGGCAAACACAATCACAATTATTGTATTGTTGATTTTTGGTAGTTTGATCAAGAATTGATTTCTTGGATCGAAGTGCGTTATGTGTTCCATGTAACAAGTTATTAGCTAAATGCAATGTATTAATGTTAAGGTAGTGGTTTTTAGCCGTATTAAATAAAGACATGAAAAAACACAAAACAAATCAAAGCGATTCCATATATATTCAATAAGTCACGAGATGAGTTTACAAAAATGATGTTAAACAAATTGTTTAACAAACTACTGTCATCCACAAAAAATAGGCAAAGGTACAGTTCACCCCATCCAAACTTGTTACCTTAATAGGTAAAACAAGTTTAAATAGGATATGAAAAGGCCAATTACAAAAGTTGTGCTTGAATACATATTGACAAAAATACCAATTACGCACAAGTATAATATTGACAAAAAGATGGAGGTAGATCCATAGATCAAAGCGTGTTCCTTCTTTGGGAACTCAACGTAAGACGGTAATCTTTTTTTTTTTTTTTAGAGGCGGCGGGAGGACGTTTCGGGATAGGGGCAGAATCCTTTCATGAGAACCACCTTTTGAAGACTCCAAAATTTCAGTTTTAGGAATAGGATTAATAGAGAACTTGTATGATCACGATATGATGATGCATAAAAGTACTCTTCTACATTTGTAAAATCGGAAGGGCGGTATTGCAGATTACGGCAGCGGCATGTGAGCATGGAAAATCAATTATTTGCCATTGGTAACAAGTGCGGTATTTGTGCGTAAATCAACGCGAGCAGATGGGGTGGACGACACTTAGTACTCACCGCTCGTACAAGGGTTACTGATCCATGAGCGAGATATGTCAACATTGTAATGCCATAAATCATCCTTAATAGGACAGAGTGCACCGGTCAAGATAAGGTGTCAAGGCTCCGATTGAATTGCCATCCACAAAGTTCTACAAATGACAGATAGATAAAAAATGATATTAGTTGAAAAGAATTTAAGGTACTTGTGTAGAAAAAGCAGAGACACCCAAAAAAATTCAGCAAGAAATTTACTTAGTCTTATGTAATCTATCATATGTGTAATTGAAAACGATCTTCCTTCCCCGATCCATGCATTAAAGGACTCAGCGGCATTTGATGTCATTTCTCCATATCTAGTGATATGTGGAGAATGCGAAAGCTTGACCCACTTTTCGAAGGGTATTTGCGTTAGCCACTCTTGACTAGATTGCCACCAACCTCCTTGAATACAACTATTTTTCTTCAAAAGCCTGATATTTAGCGCATAGGCACATTCTCTTAAATGCTCACCTAGCTGTTGACGCTTGGAATTTGTCCAACCACTTGAGAAACGGCCCTTAAGGTTGGTCAACAAGTGAAATAAGCGATAGAAATGAAGGGGTTTATCAAAGACAACGTTGAATGCGGACATCAAACCACAATTTCTATCGGATATATAAAAAATTTGTTTTGGGTGTTTGACATAATCGCATAAGCTTGGACAGAATCAAATCCAATTATTGGTATTCTCGGAGGAAACAATAGCTAAAGCAACCGGGTACAAGCCTAAAATGCAAAAAAAAAAAAAAGTAAGGGAGGCAACAAAACAATGTAGTATGTAAAAAATAAAAAAATTGTACCAAAAAGATGAGATAATTAATTCATTTAATAATCAACAAGTATTATACGAGCCTTTCCAAAAAAAAAAACAAGTATTAAAAAGAAAATAAATGGGTAAACTAATAAAGTCTAGAACAATGTATGCACCTAAAAATGGGCCCAAAAATGAAGACAGAAAGTACTAAAAGGTAAGTGCCCTAGCAGAATGTATAAAATTTAAAACCATAGCGAGAATGTGTAAAATTTATGAGTGTACAATTGTTCCCATCCTTAGCAATAGCGATAAGTAGTATCCCCTTTACACGGCGGTGCGAACATCCCGTCGATAAATAACATGGAACGCCACTTGCGAAAACCATCCATAGATGCCTTGAAGGATATAAAAACACGTTTAAAATGATTTGTTTTCAGATCAACCTTCAAATCTGCAACACTACCTGAAAAAACATGTACATAATTAAATGATACTTCACACGATTCCCAAAAAATTAACGATTTTATACCTGGATTTGTTCGAAGAATAGGCTGCGACATCCCCTTAACTTGTCGTAAGATTCATCGTAGGATCCAAAGATTTGGTCCTTAGCCTTCTCAACAATGCGATAAGCTTTCCAATATGGTATTTCAATACCATAATTCAGCTTAATGACGCTTGCTATATCCTTGCCACCTAATTGTGGATTTTTTTAAACATCCTGAAGCACTAAATTGTGCATGATGTTGGGCCCAAATCGTGTTGTATGATCTCCTACAAGCTTACCGACGCATTTGTGGATAAGATGGGCGTTTGATACAATAAAATTCCTAGAGAGTGTTTGGCGGACAACTTTTATAAACCACAGACAATCGTATTGGGGTGACTCGTGACAGACAACATGGATGTATCTACTGTCATTATGCTTATATTTAAACTTAAAACTCATTCTAATAGAGTACTTAATATGCTCGGCCCTAAAAACAGCAGCCCCACCAATAAATTCAAGACCAACACCGTCCTTCATTATATCAATCCAAGGGTCGGACAACAAGGTAGCCTTGGAAGCAGATTGACAAACATCGTAAGAGGGTATTCTATCTTCAATAAACTTGGAATTCTTGCGCAATCGGGAGATAGTATTTTTCTTAACAAGTTTAAAACATATCTTGTTGGACTAGGTTGGGATAGAAGATTTCGAGCATGGAGTAGAGTGTTATCATGGAGAAATGGTAATTTTTCGTAAAGGGGTGGTTACGTAACACTTATGTTCACATGTGCGAGAATGAGAGTTGATGTTCACATGTGCAGATTGTGAGTTCACATTCACATTTGAAAATAGGTTTTGAAACACGCACATCAACAAACAAATTTTTCGCAGGTGTTTTGCCACATAGTAATACAGAGAGTGAAATCAATCGAGAATCCAAACAACAATTGTTAATTCGCAAAGGAACACTTCATAGAGAGATTAATGTCGATAGTTCCAACCACTTACCTTTTATCCGAGAAACAAAGTGTGAAAATGAAGTGCGCTCATTTGCGGATATTGACTTGCAATTGTCGTTAAAATTAAGCTACTTGAAAATAACGTCGAAAGATATTAAAATACGCGAGAATAGGTTTCTTCGGGTTTTCGATACGAGATATGAGAAATTGTGGATATATAGTTCGAAACTAAAAATGGGGAAGGAAATTTGAAATTTGAAATAAACCCATGACACGAATGCTAAGGATTGCCGTTTTCGAGTGCCGGATGACAACGTCGTATGATCGACAAGACTGGATATCCCATTTTCACGAAAAAAATTGAGAAAATCGAAAACCCTAGCTGGTAAAATTTGGGTGACGATATATGAATTCGACTATTTTACAAAAACATATTCCAATATAAAACATTGCGGTATGAAAATGGTGAAAATTTTTAACAACTAAAACAAGAAGAAAATCATGGGGAAGATTGCGAGAGATGGGAGTTGTTTGGCGGAGAGAGAAAGAGTGATTTTGTGGGAAGCTTGGGAGAGAGAAAAAATAGATATGACAGAACACGTGAAGTGGAGAGAGATAGAGGTAGGCTAGCTATTAGAGTCAGCCTCATCGGCCTCAAAAAGTGTATTTTGAGGGTAAAATTGGTATTGAAAAAGTTGAATTATACCTAGCAAGATTTTGACTTTGGAATGGTATTGGATAGTAATAAAAGTCAAAAAATGGTATCTAAGAGTAATAATTTCAGTAAATAATAATATTAGTAAAGAGGGCAATACTACTAAACAAAGCAAAATCAAGTAAAATAAAGTAATGCAATTGTTTTCAATAATAAAGTTCATCAATATCTTAACAAAACTAAATAAAATCTAATGTTTTCAACTAGAAACTAGGAATCAATAAGAAAGTCAATCCACTCTCTTTTTCTTTATCGGGGAGATCTTTTAAAAGCTTGAACTCCTCCGGATCACCACTCATCAACTTACGGACAGCTTTAAAAACTTTTTCCCCACTAAGTCCAGGTATCATCTTGACAACATTACGAATCTCAATGCCACTTGATTTTTCTTCATTTTTCTTGCTAGTTAAAAACTCTTGAAATGAACTAGCAATCTTACCAACAACATCAATCATGGTATCTTACTTAGTGTTGGTCCGGACGAGATGTGCAAGGAGGTGAAAAGTCTAGAAAGGGGGTTGAATAGACTTTACCACACTAAAAACTTTTACAACTTTTCGTGAGCTGAGTGTGAGGTTAGAAGACTTTGCAAGTCTTCTATAGATAGGTACTCAGAGTGCGCTAAAAGTGATCAACAAACTTCGTGAAGTCGAAGTCTTACGATAGTGCGGAAGCTAATCTCGTGAGTGTTTTGAAAAACCCTTTAGAAAGAAAACCTTCTCAATAAATATTTAGCAAATTTAGTGCAAGTTTATTAAAATGATGATGAATGAGCAGTTTAAAGGTATGAATGCAGAAAGTCTGTATAGACACAAAGATTTTTATAGTAGTTCGGATATAACGATCTTACGTCCACTCTTCCCGATTCCACAGGGCCTTACTAACGCAACGGTCTTTTTTCCTCGTTCTCCTTGAGGATTTGCCACAGGAGGTTTTACAAGTTCTTGCCCTTGTTTGGTCTTCTATCCTCGTTCTCGTTGAGGATTCAACCACAGGATGTTTTACAAGTTCCTACCCTTGGTACAAAGATGTGATCTTTGAGTGTTAACTCTTAGATCTGAAATTAATCAACCTTTTCTCGCATCGAGATAATGAAAGGTGATTTTACAATTCCAACTAAGAAATAATCCTAATCTCTTAGTTTCTCTAAGATAGCAATGGATTATTTCTCTAAGCTTGAGTTAATGCATTTTAAGCTCTTGGAATGGTGATCGTGCTTGTTCGTTAGCTCGTCGTATTTTTGTGTCTATTTTGAATATGTGTGTATTCCATGTGCGAGCTTGTAGTGATCACCAATATTTATAGAAATCGAAAAACTAGCCATTGGAAAAGCTAGCAATCAGACTCTCTATAGTTTGGAAAGTATCCATTAGTTGACTTGATTGATTCCCATCAATCAAGTCTTGATTGATTCCCATGATTAGTATTTGATTTGTCTTCCATATCTTCCTTGATTGCAACCTAATCTTTATGATTGAATCTTGATTTAATCATTGATTGTCAATCATGTCTTCCTTTAATCTTGGAATCATACGTTGGTCAACTTTTGAACTCGGCTTGTCCCAACTTAGCCGATCGGACTTTCCATAATTCAACCTTACCGACTTCAAGTCTTCTTGTCTCACAACAGAGTATTCTACCTCAAGTCTGCTTTGGCTAAGTCTAGACGAACTCTTTTATTCCGTGCCAAGTCTTCAAGACGAAATCTTCTACTTCAGTGCCATCTATCTTCTTGTCACTAAGTCTTCTATCTCACTGGTCTTCAAGTCTTCTTGTCCAGTCTAGAAAGGTTTCCCCCTTAACAAAAGACTATATAACTTGAACTAGATCATCACCGGTGACTAATGATTCAACAAACTATTACACTAAGGTTTTAAACACATCATCAAAACTATATAAATATATATCCCAACACTTAGGCTTCTTAGTCTTTCCCATTACTGAGAATCGATTGAGCTTGATGGTCGTGCTCGTATTTTTGTTACCGATATGAAGATAGAACTCACTTCATTATCATCATCCTCACTTATTTCTTCACTTAATTCATCGTGGGTTTCAACATTTTGACCTATTGCTCTATCCTTTCCACATAACGTAAAAATCTCATCCCAATTATCTATCACCTTATTCTCGCATGCCTATAGCTTCCTGGATGTGATCGCATACAAATGTAACAATCTAAATATATTAATGAAACACGCTAACAAAGATATATGTTTATTATCAAAACTCAACACGCATCGAAACTAAAGAATTTCTCACTAATAGACATGAAATACAAGAAAATTTCAGCTAGTATTAAATATCTTAATTACCTCAACATATGACGCCCAAGAACTCCACTAATTAGTTGTGACAACAATCATTTTTCTTTCTTCATCCCATGTAAAACCACTGAGTAGTCCGAACATCGAAACAACATTGAAATACTTTTTCCAATATTTCAATCTATTCTTTATGTTGTCTTTAGTCAAATTCAAGTGCAAAGTCGAATTTAAATGGGTTATAGCGACTTGCAAAGCTTGGGGCTTCCAAGTGTCTCCATCACACTTGTACCAAAACTATTTGTTTAGCTAAAATATTTGCTAATTGTCGATCCATCTCTTTATTCTATGACACATATGATTGTTTGTATTTAACTCCTGTAACAAAAATTTATAAGAACTATAATATAAGAAATCATGATACACGTAAAAATAAAATTCTAAAAATTGATTACCTTCAATATCCTAATGAAGTAAAGATTCATAACTCTAGCCTTATCATAAACATTTGCACCCTTTTTTATGTTGCTAGTGATATTCATTCTTCACAATAAATATTTCACGAATATATGAGATTATAACATTATAAATAATTAGTGATAAATTATGAAATCAAAAGTTCATCCAAACACAAGAAGGTAAATCATTAAACAAGTACGACCTCATATTAGAAAGATAGTCATAGTAACATAACAAACATATCATAACATTTTAGTTACATAGCTTTTAAACAAGGGATGCTACCAATTGTTTTTAATAAAATCTAAACAGACTAAGCTCGTCAATTTTCACACTCTTCAAACATTTGTTAAGCAAGATTATCTCGAAATGTTGTCCATTCACTTGTAGTTCTAATAACTCTTATATGTTCTTCAAGATTAGAATCATTGTCTTCGCTTGTAGAAGAGTTGGCTAATTCATGGTCAACCTCGAATAAGAGAGGGTCAATGGGCATATCTTCTCGCACAAAATTATGCAGAATACAACATGCATTGATTATTCTAACTTGAGTTTTTAAGTCATAGAAGCTTGCGCTTCTCGAATATCCCATCTTTTCTCTAACAAACTAAAAGTCCTTTCAATTGCATTTCTTGCGAGAAGAATGTCGAAGATTAAATAACTCTTTGTAATTTCTCGGAGTATTTCCTCTCCACTCATTCAAATATTAAGAGATAATTTTTACTAACAAAAATTAGCCTATCGTGGGTAACTTTTAAACCATTAGTCCTTTGTAAAGCATCACGTACTACTCGTGCATGTGAAGCGAGATCCTTCTCACCCACGTATTACAAACAAAAATCTCATGTTAGCATCACATACTCCTAGAACATTGGTACTTATACGACCCTTCCTATTTCTAAACTTGCTACGAACATCTATTGGAACTGTGAGATAAACAAATATTCCATCTATGGCTCCCACGCATTCTACACAATATTACAAAGCAAGCTTAAGATATTCATTCAAACTATATTGAATACAAATAGTGATAGATAATTACCGAAAACTAGCTCCACCTCTCAATATCTCTTTGATTGTAGTTTTGATCAAATTGTTGTTTGAGAAAGAGCTTCCCAATCCTCAATACGGCACGCAACACAGTATGAAATTATCTACTTATAGTTTCACCGACCATATAAACGTGGTTGTGGTTGTGCTATTCTTTAGAGTCACGTCCAAGGATATAAAGAAAAGTGCCACGATTTCTTGTGTGGTCACATTTTTGAAACAACTAACCTACTCTCATTGCGTATTAAGTCACACAATCTATTAAATATTCTAATATTTACCCGCAATTGCTTAAAACATGCAGAACTATGACTTAGAGATCTCATCCAAAGTTCCCTTTGGTGAGCGCTTTCATCATGATGCATTGAGAGCTCCTTGGTCAAACATTTACCATGGTACCAAGCTCCAACAATTCCCATTAGAAAACTTAACAAATATATGATGATTTTTGTCTCTTCTTCATCATTTTTCTCGATCTTCTCTAGGGCATTTTTGTTACTATTATTTTTCAAACCTACGTTCACATATAAATGATTGAACATAATAATTGGAAAATTAAATGGTCAAACCTATTTATTAAGGTTCTTATTAGATTAAATCCAGAATGAGCACAACTACAACTCATGCAATATGAAGATTTGAAAATTGGTTGTAATTAAATTCATACACACACACACACATATATATACATATTCTATTCTTTCTTCTTTCTCCTAATGAAGCAATGTTTCTATGATAATTAACTATTGATCCACCTCTAGGGAATAGTGAGGGTGCTATCGGTGAACTAAAATCGATAAGTTTGCCACTTCTAAGAATCAAGTAAACAAAATAGAGCTTAACTGATTTTCTAAAGGTACATTTTCATATGTCTAGTAAGCACAAACAAGTATACAAAATTTTGTGTCAATGTTACTGTAGCTCACATGCATAAAACAAAGGTGTATTGTCCGGTATATGTGTGCGAAAATGCACAAAAACAAGCATGTGTCAATGTAAGCTGCACAAGTCAAAGAAAAAGAATAATAATATTTTTCTTAAATAATTAGCATTATTAAAAAATAAGCTGGTCATACATTTAATATAAAGAGAAGGGAGATACACTCCAATTCACTTCTAAAATCAAACACCATAATCTTATAAAATGGAGCATATAAAGCATAACAACCAAAGAGAAAGAGGAGACACAGGACAATTTAAAGAACTAAACAGAAATATTTAGTCACCAAAGATGTGTTTGGATGGAGGGATTTTCTTGACACTATAATGTGTGTATCTCAAACTCACTATTGTAAATCAAAATGTAGTTCGTAGTAGAAGCTAAATAATTTAAACCCATATGATATGTAGTTTTCCTACCAAGTTCAATTAATTTGTTACTATAAATTTAATGTCCTTATCTTGAAATTAAGCATCAAACTATGAATCTCAACATGTGGATGTAAACAAGGTATTAACTCAGACACGTAGAGAGAAAATGCTTTTAATAAGGATATGCAAAGTTTTTTTAGTAATATTAGCGCGTGTGAATGTATATAGAAATTATTTTTAACTTAGCAAAGCAGCTCGGTGTGCAAAAAAATGAGAATGCGATACTATGTCCTATGGATGAATTCTAAACCGGTAAGGCAAAAATGCACAAAATCCTTCCATTGAATGTGCATTATGCACAAATATATAACCCAACTCACAAGGTGTTGTTCCCGAGATTGAGTGATTAAAAATATTTCCTAGAGATAATCTAGGGGGTTGATTAGATTTTCTAAATTTCTTGCAAAATTCAGATTAACAATTCAATTCCAATTTCTAAATTATTCAAATTACTTAGTAAAAGCAGTTTATACTCAATCCTTAAATTGGATCTAAAAGCAATTGAATAAACTATGAAAACAGATTATGATCGAATTGAAAAGTAAAATTAAAAGTAAAGAACACCAGATTTATAGTGGTTTGGATCTGAAAATCCTACATCCACTCTCCTTCTTCAACTTTGAAGAAGGGTC
Organism: Paraleonurus japonicus; assembly: GCA_030762865.1. Lineage (NCBI taxonomy): Eukaryota > Viridiplantae > Streptophyta > Magnoliopsida > Lamiales > Lamiaceae > Paraleonurus > Paraleonurus japonicus. The sequence goes on from CM061054.1 coordinate 22,755,688, forward strand.
TCTTCTTACTTCCTTGCTTACTTACTCACTTCTTCGATTACAAGTTACAATAATGATGATCTTTTTCTTCGATCTTCTACGCTAACTTTTTCTAATCTAATCTTTTTAAGAATTACAAGGCAATCGTGTTGAAGAAGAATTATAGGATAGTGTCCTATAAATACTTAGAAAATATTCGTAATCAATTTTGAACTTTATGAGTGCTCTCGAGAAAGTGTGTTTCAGGATAAGTGTAAAAAGTTCTTCTAAGAATTGTGCTTAGATTTAATTATAGATGCTTAAGACGGTTAGTTTGTTGTAACAAACTCTTAACCGCTTAACTAGCTAATCTTGAAAACTACCTCAACTTTAGCCGACTTTCTTGAGTACATCGTCGACTAACTTGGTTAAAATCTGTCTTTTTTATTCTACTCACTAACTTCGACCTTGTCTTAAGTTCTTCATTATTCTCTCTATCGACGATATCTTCAATCTTGTCTTTAGATGACCTTTGATCCAACCGACCTTAGGTGACTAACTTATCTCACCTAGTCGACAATCTAACTAGTGAAACAAATACATCACCGATCTATACAATCTTCACTGGTCATCCTACTTTACAACAGCTTCATCTAATCTATACATTTTAATTCATCAAAACTAAACCTAATCTAACAACTTCTCCCTTTTTGATGAAGTAAAAACTACGAGAAAGAAATGAATTCACAAATGGTGTTAGTCAAAGTTATTCAAGATAGAACAATTAATCTCATAAGGCACATAAGCACATTTCTCAATCACCTACGTTCACACAAGAGCAACTATTCATACTTAAGTAATTTTATACTTAGAAAAATTTTAAAAAAATATTCTAAGGCATTAAGTTTGTATCAGATTATGAACACTTAGAAAAATTTCTTGAAAAGTTTATAAAATTTTTATGACTTAATAAAAATTTGAACTTAAACAGATGAATAAGACATGGTAAATCGTATAAATTCACTTATTTCATTTATACAAGACAAAAAATTACATTTACATTTTTAGCGAGATAAGATGTAAAGAGATAAGGAAAGAAAATATCTTATCTAATCAGCCCATCTCAACTCCTCAAGAATACACAACCAATCGAAGACCCTCTTCCTAAGCTCCTTCATCCGCTCCGGATCCTTAATTCTAGATTCACCTCGGCTTTACGAGTGACTTCTTTGACCCGGTCTAGGTCGGAAGAGCCATCTGTGTTTTTACTTTGGAATGGCATATTCGAAGCCGAGCGCGATCGGATCAACATTAAACTCTTCGTACGCCTCGTTGATCAGCGATGATAAAGATCTGCATCCAGCTTCTCGATCCATTCGTGTTAGGCTAGATCGGGATCTTCTCTGGTGACTCCTGGAGCTTTGAGTATATACCAGTACATCCACATGGCATCTAGATTTTTCTCCTTGTACTCCCGAGTATATTTTCTCGAGACCACTTCGGAGGGGCTGTGGTCCCTGTGATAAGGTCTGAACTTTTCGCCGCTGATGTGAGTGAATTTATGCATGATTTTTAAGGTAATTAATTGCAAAAGGTGATGAAAAGTGTTAGAATTTATGCTTTAAGGTGTAGAGTATCACTCTTTTGCATGAAAGGTATTACTATGTGAGAATTAATGGTTTTTGAAGTGTTTCGTCTTATTTTTAGGATTTTCGGAGGAATTAGACTGAATCGAGAGTACCGGGATTCATACGGAGAAGAGATAAACACGTAGGGTGATTGCGGTAAAATCGGGTAAGTGATATTAAGACAACCAAGTTTATCGAACCCAAGGAAAATGTATGGCCATGAGTCCCTAGAAATATGAGTTTTCAATGACTATTGTTGCAAATATGGTTTTGGCTCCAAAAACACAATACAAATGCTAGAATTAAAATCAAACAACAACTACAAGCTATGAATTAAGCAAGAAATAGGCTAGAACAAATAGCAAACTAGAAATTCTCAAAAATCAATGGGGATAGGGTGCAAGGGATAATATCAACCAAGGAATCAATGATCACAAGCTATAATTGTATCAAATTGTTATTCAACTAAGATAGAAAGCATAAAACCATCATGCAATTAAGTCTCCATTAATCACACAATGCCTAATGTGAGTATTCTTAGTGCAACTAATCTCTCAATTAAGAAGCACCCAATTTATACAATCATACACAATTATAACCCGATTAATCCCTACGTTAGCTCAACTCTCGCATGTTTCTAGGGTGATCAAACACTAATCTAAAGAGATAAAAAATGCATAAAACACAATTAGAATCACAATTAGGGCACTAGCTATCTCAATTGATCAACAATCATCAGAATCAAAGCACAAGCAATCAAATCATCCTCAATTTCAATTATCCCAAGCACAAGTGAATTAGCCCATGGAGCAAATTGCAAAATCCATGGGTGAAAAATATAATTGCATAATCACAATTCTAATCACAACAATTAACCAAAATAAATGAGTAAAGAGGAAGAACATCACCAATCGAACCAAATGATCAATAGATTGAATGCTTGAATCTTCAAATGTATCTTCACTTTACTTGAATTACAACTTGAATTGAGAAAACTAATGGATAAAAGTTTAATCTAATCAATAATTAATGGAAATCTATCTAAAACTATCAATCTAATCAACCTAGAAGGAGAATTCGGCTTGGAAGCTTGAAAATCGCCCAAAAGCTTGTCTAATAACCGCTATGGAGTGTGGTATGCTCTGTTTTTCGCTCAAATAGATTATAAAGGGGATTTAGAAAATTGGCACCCTCGACTCGAGCTTGAGGCCCTCGAGTCGAGCTTCCTTCAATCGTGCCCACACTTTTCTTAAAAAGCAGCTGCCTCGACTCGAGCTCCCAGCCCTCGAGTCGAGCTTGCCATCAAATCTTTACCCTCGACTCGAACTTCAGCCCCTCGAGTTGAGGCTCCTCTAATTTTGGCAATAATCTTCAATCGGTCGCACCCTTAAGTCGATGCTCCCGGACCTCGACCAAAGGTTGAGTCTAGGGAATTTTCTTGACCCGTCTTCTCGCCTTCGACCCCTATTTTCGCCTATCTCGTTTGTCTCTTCGCCGTATGAATGCCGGTACTCTAGGTTTGGTCAAATTCCACCGATTTACAAAACGAGACAAAAACATCAAAATTCCATCAATTCTATACAGGTGATACTTTTTATGCAAAAGAGTGATACTCTACACCTTTAAACTAAAAACTAACATTTTTCCCCACTTTTTGCACAAAAATACCACATCAAATCATGCATCAATTCACTCTCATCAAACGGTGACAACGGGGTCGAAAGCGAAAGTCGGGCCCGCAAAAATCCACTGGACTCGACCACCGGGTCGAGCCCAAAGCACCTCGAGTCGAGGGAATTGCAGAAACACAAAAATTGGCTAAGATAAGAGAGCCTCGAGTCGAGGGCGAGGAGCCCGGGTCGATGTTGTAGCCATGACATGAACCTCGGGCCGAGGGCGAGGAGCTCGGGTCGAGGCTGGTGTCATTTAAAGAAAGCGTGGGCACGATTTCACCAAGCTCGACTCGAGGCACCATATTTTCAGAAAATCTCCATTTTAAATCCCCTTGGACGAAAAATAGAGCATACATTAGTTTAGGAAAGTTACCACTTTTTTAGGGCGATTTTTGAAGTTCCAATCCAATTTCTCCTTCCTAGATCATTAGATTCACATTTCTAGTTAGATTTTTATTTAATTGTTGATTAGATTAGAGTTTTATTCCATTAGATTAGTGATTCAAGTTTTAATTCCATTGAAGAAGAGAAATTTACATTTGTGGATTCAAGCATTCAATTCCATTTCAATTGACAAAAATTGGTGATGTTCTTCCTCTCTACTAATTTCTATTGCTTAATTATTGTGATTATCATGTTGATCATGCAATTAGATTTTTCACCCATGGATTTTGCACTTTGCTCCATGGGCTAATTCTCTTGTGCTTGAGATAATTGAAATTGAGGATGATTTGATTGCTCTTTGCTATAATTGTTGATGATTGTTGTTTAATTGAGAGAGTTAGTTCCCTAATTGATGATGCTAATTGTGCTTCATACATTTTTATTTCTTTTGATTAGTGTTTGATCACCCTAGCAATAAACAAAAGTTGAGCTAACGTGATTAGAGATTAATCGAGTGTTGGTCCCGACGAGATGTGAACGGAGGTGTAAAGTCTAGAAGGGGGTTGAATAGACTTTACCACACTCAAAGACTTTTTCGACTTTTTGTGAGCTGAGTGTGAGGTTAGAAGGCTTTGAAGTCTTCTACAGCAAGGTACTCGAGTGTGCTATGTGAGATCAACGAGACTTCGGACACTCAAAGTCTTCTCGATGGTGCGGAAGCTAATCTCGTGTGTTTTGAAAAACCCTTTAAAATGAAAACCTTCTTGAAAGATACTTAGCAAGTTTGATGCAGATTTATGAAAACGATGAATGAGCAGATATAAGAATGAATGCAGAAAGCTAATAAAGACACAGAGTTTTTATAGTGGTTCGGATATAACGATCCTACGTCCACTCTCCCCGATCCCATAGGGGTCTTACTATCCACCGAAACTGGTCTTGTCTCCTCTAATCTCCTTGAGGATTCGACCACGGGAAGTTTAACAAGTTCTGCCCTTGATACAATCAATGTGATCTTTGAGTGTTAACTCTTAGATCTAAAACAATCAACCTTTTCTCGTACGAGAGATAATGAAAGGTGATTTACACTTCCTTGACCAAAAATAAATCTCTCAAGAATATCAATGTGTTAGATCGATTTACAGTACGAAGAATTATGCGTGTATTGCGGTGAGTGAAAAGATTTCTCTTGATGTTTCTCGCGCGTGTCTTTTTAAAAATCCTTCACTTCGCTTATTATATGATCCTGAAATTGATTAGCCGTTAGACTAATTTGTCAATCAGTCTTCAAAGAAATGGTAAGTGATCGTTGGAAGATTTGTTTGACTTTGGATAATTGATTGTCCGATATCAATCAATTATATCTAGATTGATCTTGATTGATAATCAAATCTTCACTTGATTGACTTCGGATATCTACGAATTATCCTTCCGACTATTATTAATCTGACTGAATCTCTCAAAGTCAACTTTAGCAACTTTACACCTTGCTCCAAAGACAGCTTAAAGCTTGTTGTAGCATGGATTCCAACCTTGCTATCTTCACTTAAACCTTTCTTGATAACACCCTTTTATCATATGCCTTCCTTTATCTTCACGACGCCCTTCTAGATGATTTCGAAGCGAGATCTTTCTTAAATCCTTAAGTCTTCTTATCGGCGGCCTTCGATTCTCAATAAATACAGCTCTTCAGGTCAAGCCTAGCAAGTTTAACTATACAAAGACATAAACCCTATCTAGATCATCGGTGACTAACGAGTTCAGCTGGTCCTATTACATTTAGGTTTTAGGAACATCATCAAAACATACAAATTCTAATCCTAACATCGAGTTATAATTGTGTATGATTGTATGAATTATGTGCTTCATAATTGAGAGATTAGTTGCACTAAGAATACTCACATTTAGGCATTGTGTGATGAATAGAAATATTATTGCATGATGTTCATACTTTCTATTTTGGTTGAATGGTAATTTATTCAATTATAGTTATGATCATTGATTCCTTGGTGGAGATTATCCCTAGCACCCATTCCCCATTCATATTTAGTTAGAAGTTTGCTTAGCTTGTTAATTGTTCTAGTTTAATTGCCTTTGGTATTTCATTATTGGTAAATTGTTTAGTTTGTTGGTCCCGGACGAGATGTGCAAGGAGGTGGAAAGTCTAGAAGGGGGTTGAATAGACTTTCCCACACTCAAAACTTTTTCAACTTTTCGTGAGCCGAGTCTTCTGCAGCAAGGTACTCGGAGGTGTGCAATGTGAGATCAGCAAACTTCGAAAACTCGAAGTCTTCTGATAGTGCGGAAGCTAATCTCGTGTGTATTTGAAAAACCCTTTTTAATGAAAACCTTGGTGATGAATACTAAGCAAGTTTCGGTGCAGGTTTATTGAAATGATGATGAATGAGCAGTTATATGTATGAATGCAGAAAGCTCGTAGAAGACACAGAGATTTTTACGGTGGTTCGGATATAACGATCCTACGTCCACTCTCCCCGATCCCACAGGGGCCTTACTATCCACCGAAACTGGTCTTGTCTCCTCTAATCTCCTTGAGGATTCGACCACAGAAGTTTAACAAGTTCCCGCCCTTGGTACAATCAAGATGATCCTCGAGTGTTAACTCTTAGATCAAAAACAATCAACCTTTTCTCGTGCGAGATAATGAAAGGTGATTTACACTTCCTTGACCAAAAATAAATCTCTTAGGAAATTCAACGTGTTAGATTGATTTCTCGGTATGAAGAATTAAGCGTGTTTTGCAAGGAGTGAAGGAATTGTTCTTGATGTTTCTCGCGCATGTATATCTTCAAAAATCCTTCACTTCGCTTTTTATGATTCTCAATTTGACTAGCCGTTAGGCTAATTTGTCAATCAGTCTTCAAAGAAATGGTAAGTGATCGTTGGAAGATTTGTTTGACTTTGGATAATTGATTGTCCGATACCAATCAATTATGCCGTGATTGATCTTGATTGATAATCAAATCTTCACTTGATTGACTTCGGATATCTTTGAAATATCTTTCTGTCTTTTTGTTAAACTCGATGAATTTCTTGAAGTCAACTCTAGCAACCTTACACCTTGCTCCAAAGATATCTTAAAGCTTGTAGCATGGATTCCAACCTTGCTATCTTCACTTGAACCTTTCTTGACAATACTTCTTTTGCATAACTCTTATCATCTCTTCTTGATCTTCACGACGCCCTTCTAAATTACTTCGAATGAGATCTCTCTTAGATCTTTAAGTCTTCTTATCGCTGACCTTTAGTTCTCAATCAATATGAAGCTTCGTGTTAAGCCTAGCAAGTTTAACTATACTAAGACACAAACCCTATCTAGATCATCACCGACTAATGATTCAAACTGTCCTATTACACTTAGGTTTTAGGAACATCATCAAAACATACAAATTCAAATCCTAACAAATTCCCCCTTTTTGATGATGTTAAAACCTTTTGAGAACAACACATAAGCAAAGATAAGCGAAAGAAAGACAAAGAGAGACCTTTAGAAAGATCTCAAACAAATCCGGTGACAACGAGAAGTTGTCTTGGCGCAAAACATTCACTTCTATTTATATATAGAGATCGGTACAATTTACGAAGTGAAATGCAAAAAGAACGAGGAGATAACAAAGAAATGCATAAAAAAACACACATCAACACTTTTCATCCAAAGAACCTAGCTTCCCAACCGGCAACCTTCATATCTTCCTCAGTCATACCTTGAAACCACAGCCGAACGTTTAGCCACTCATACACTCTATCATAGAGTTCCCTGTTATCTGCTCCAATAGGTGGGCTGACCTCACCAAGCAGATTTTGAGCGTCCTGCGAACACTCACCTGGTCAAACTTCCCATCTCGCTGTGACCGGAGTAGGAATCTTTTCAAAATCGACGCTTGAAGGTTTAGGTTGAATTCCACGAAGCTCTCGAGAATATCTGCCCAAAGATCACTGTGTTTTTCCTCCATCCAAGCAAAGAATGTTTCATTCGGCCGTGGCCCCAACGCCGATACTTTTACTGACATAGTATGAGCAGATGAAATCTCTTTGCTGCTTTCCAGTCCTCAATCCTCTCCGGAGGACAGCAATCATCCACAAATCCATCGGTGTTGTGGGGAGGATAAAGTCTTCCTCAACCTCTGCTCCAAAGCAGCTTCTTTCCTTTCTTACTCTGTTTCTTCTTTGACACAAAGAGCTTTGCAGCCTTTCTTCGGTATGAACATCTTTTTACATTTCTTGTCCAACACATCCACTTCTTTTCCTTGCTTCCCGAGGAGATTGATCATCTTGTGACTATCCTTCTCCTCCATCCTTCTAGTTTCCAAGTCAGCAAGAAAAGCTTCCTCATGCAAAGCCTCCAACTCCTCTTCAGCAGACTTCCCTTTTCCTTCAACTTTTTTGGACATCTTAACCAACCTTCTCCTTTTCAATGGTTGGGAACTTCCACCTTCATCCATTCCAATTTGACTCTCGCAACGCTCTTTTCAGCCTCTGCTTTTTCTTTCCGTTCCAACAAATCTTTCAACAGCCTCCGTCTATCTTTCAAATCCTTCAATTATTTATCCTTAGCCTCATCTCTGTCAACCATCTCGGTTCAATCGGCTTTCCCCTTTTAACATCATTCAAAAGAGGGTCCAACGACCTTCCATTTCCGTCATCTTGGCAAGAATATCCCGTCTCGTATGCAGAAACTTTTCCGTAAACTTCTTGATTCAGCATACTCAGCTGTTATTGGAGAAGCAATCTTCTCATCGATTTTTAGCATATCTTTGAGCAATGGCCAGCAGTGTCGGCAGAGCCGTAGCCGTCTCCGTCAATTTAGCATTCGCCTCTTGTACAGTAGCAATTTGCTTTCCCATTTCCAGCATAGAGGATTGGATGGCCGCATTCGATCAATGCCGTCTCGTGAATCGTGCTTCCATGGCACCGAGTTTAGTTAATCGATCCTCCATTTTTGTCCAAATCATGTCCTCAATCGTCTCTCTTCAAAGAAACACCTTCCCGAGAGTAGCTTGACTTTCTCACCTTCAGCCTTTACACTTTCAACGTGCTTTCTAACCTCATTTATGTTGTTCAACATCATGCCAGAAAGAGTTTTGATGATAGTCTCCTGTTGCTCGTAAAACATATCGGCGGCGGTTTGACGGATCAAAGAGGGGGCCGTCTGAATGGCAGCCTCGATGTAGGACTTTGACGACTCAATAGACTCAGCAAGAGGAGTGTATTTAGCAGCCAATACAGAAAACATTGAAGCATACTGTTGTGTTAACTCAAGAAACTTTGAAGAGTAAGAGTTATACAGTCTTCATGAACAACAACGAGGCATAAAGTTGGGCAAACGTACGGATGTAAAATCAGAAGAGGAGGAGGGATAGAAGATACACCTTTCCTGATTTCTTCCGTCATCGTAAAGGGAGGAAAAGAACCATCCTCTGCGCAGCTCCGGTTCATCTAACGATCGAGCAACTAGGCAAGCAATCTGATGATCTCGTGGTTAGGTCAAATGCTCGCTACTCCAGCCTTGGTCTCGTAGCTCAAACTCCCACAGAGAAAACTCATTGTGTCCAATCTCATTTAATAGAAGAATGAGATCATCTATTGTTCCAAGCCTTGCATTTTTCCATACCAGATATCTACTAGCAAGCTACGCTCCTCCGGGAAATTCTCGCAATCTGGGAAACTTGCTGTCCACCCAAGTAGAAGCCTCGGACATCAAACATTTCTCAAACGATCCACGTGACCTACCAAAGAAGGTCTATCATTTGGACTGAATCCATCGGATCTGCTCCGATCAAATTCTCTCTGTGATCACCCTCAAGAACTCCGGTGCTAGGCTCCGGCGGCACCCATACCCGCAACCTCATCGCCAACTTCCATCGGTGCAATGAAGCCAAGAAGAAGGAATCTCGAAAGAGAAGGAAACGGAATTGGTACTGTTCCTCCTCACTAGCAGATTCATGAGAGACCATCTCTTCAAAGATCCGAAATCGGAGAATCATCAACCTCCATTGCATCCACCACCAACGATCCTTTCTTACCGGGAGATACCTTAGGAGGCATCTGTGCTCCTGCAGTACGATTGCTCACGAATCTTTCCGAGTTGCCACGGTGAACCTCTTCGCCTTTCTCTCGTGGTAATTAAGAGATCGGAATCGATCTTCGCTACTGTAAGACTTCAAAGTCTTCTCCCGAACTAGCAGCCTTGGAACTTGCTGGGTTATCCGAATCCTTCACCATCTCATCTTTCCCAATATCAATAGCCGCGAGGGCAATCGCCAAAATCGGTAACACAAAGGCGGCGAGGCTCTTCCTCAACTTCAGCCTGATCCTCATCATCATCGAGAATCGGGAGGACCACCGAGCTCCTCATCCTTATTCAGCATAAACTTTGCCTTAGTGTATGGTTTCGTCCACTTAGGATCCCACGCCGTGTTAGGCATCATCCTCTCCAAAGAAGACTGTAATCTTATTCGACATAGAAACATCTTGTTCCACAGACCCATACCTTAACCTCTGGATGTCCGTCCACCTCTGTCCGAAAGAACCTATTCTTTTCCTTCTGCGAGAATCTCAAAGAATTTATTGACCCAATCACACTCTACTCCATCCACAATCGCCTTTAAAGCACAAAGACGCCTCGACTAATCGAGTCCATACTCGGCGTTCACCAAACATCACCTTCACCATGATGTCAAATAACAATCTATATTTCCACTTGAGATAAGCTTTCTTCAAATCCGACACATGATGACGACATGAAGTTTTCGCTAGAGAACGAAAAGCTTCGAGATGATTTTCCGCCATATATGATTACGGATCAATGCCTTGAAGAGACAAACCCAAGTGTTCATGAATATCTCGCCGCCTCGATGGTCAAACTTTGACCAAACAACTGCCGTTTTTATCTTTGCTCCGTCCAAATTCACCACGAACCGAATCGAACAACATAGGCATCAAGAGTCCGTCGTTCGAAGAATGAGCCGAGCGATCTTGAAACAAACCCCTATCGGATAAGAGATTTAGAATCTCCACTTTGCTTCCCGCCTGTCCAGAGTTCGAAAATCCACCGATAATTCACTTCTCACTTTCTCCGAAAGGGCCAAAGGGTCTAGAGTCTTGTGTTTCCCTGCAACCTTTTTTGAAGATGAAGATTGTTTTGGAGCCATTGAAAATAAAGCAGAGAGAGATCGAGTTTGAGAAGAAGGAAAAGCAGAGAATGAAGATCGAGGAATAATGAGAGAGAGAGAGAGACGAAAAACAATTTATAAGAGAGAAGAAGGAAACCGCTAAATTTTAAATTACAAAATAAAATTTGAACATTGATTTGCATATTGCACGATCAGATCGAACGATTCACGGATTCAGCGGTTCGAATTCCGAAAAGTGCATGTCCTCGGCTCTGGATTTGAAAAGGTATTTTCCAAAATTAAAAGATTTTCGGTCCGAGAAATAGGATGTAAAATAATATTTTTAAGGAAAAAAATTACCCCATAATTTGTGGTTGAGAAGATTTGATTTGACAATTCACGAGAATTACTTCCCAATGCCGAGGATAAACTCGGGAATAAAATATTCCGAAAATTAATTTAACCATATAGACTAAGGAATATTTTAGACCAAAATATTTGACAAACAAATAAACAAGGGCAAAACGAAAGAGAGAGAAACATATCTGTCCGTTGATATTGTAATCAATCGATACCACCGAGTATTGTAGTAGCAAGCTTTAGAACATTCTCGCAGCAAGTTTTGAAGTTCTCTTTAGCAAGCTTTATCTTCTCTTCAAAGAAGTTTAATTCTTTCTTCAAGAGCTTAATATTCTCTTGAGCAGGTTTTATACTTTGTAGCCTTTTTCAGCAATATGTTAGCACGATTTTCCTGGATCCAGTAGACCTAATTCTACAGATAGATCTCTAAACCGTGCTTCGCCAATGGTTTCGCTGAATGTCTGCTCTCTGTCGATACGTATGAATCTTTTCCATTCGAATGTTTTTCTTTTCGACGTGATCTCTAATAAAATGATGACGTATATCCACATGCTTGCATCTTGTGTGAAGTCTTGGATTCGAGTAATAGCAATGGCATCGTTGCTATCACAAAATATAGGAATTTCTTTAGCGACAATGTGATAGTCTTGTAATTGTTGACTTATCCAAAGTAATTGTGAGCAACAACTCCCTGTGACCATATATTCTCGCTTCGTAGTTGACGTAGCCACTGAAGTTTGCTTCTTAAAAACCAAGAAACCAGCTTACTTCCAAGAAATTGACATGTGCCCGTGGTTGATTTTCTATCAATTCTACAACCACCATAATCTGAATCGAATATCCACCGAGTTCCAGTTGTCATCACAGGAGTACCAAAGACCTACATTTGCTTTGTACCCTTGAGATACTTCGTAATTTTCTTTGCTTTGCATCCAAATGACTTTTCTTTGGATTGGCTTGAAATCTAGCGCATACTCCAACTGTGAAAGAAATGTCGAGTTTGCTTGCCGTTAGATACAGCAAGGAACCTATTAAACCTCTCGTACATGATCTCGATCAATGCTTTCACCATCCTCATCTGGATCCATCTTGTAGTTTGTTACCATTGGAATCTTTGCATCCTTGCTTGTTAACATTCCAAACTTTTCTAGCATATTTTTGGTATACTTTGCTTGGTTTATGAATATTCCTTTAGAAGTTTGCTTGACTTGAAGACCTAAGAAATAATTCATTTCTCCCATCATAGACATTTCGAACTTACTTTGCATCAATTTACTGAATTTTTCACAAAGCTTCTTGTTTGGAGATCAAAAATGATGTCATCCACATATATCTGTACTAATAGAATATCTTGTTCTTCTTCAATTCTGAACAAGGTTCTATCTATCTTTCCTTTACTGAATCCATGATCAAGCGAAAATTGCGATAGTGTGTCATACCAAGCTCGAGGAGCTTGCTTTAGTCCATATAGAGCTTTCTTTAGACGGTAGACTTGATTTCCTTGAACAAAACCCGGGGTTGTTCTCGTATACTTCTTCAACAAGAACTCCATTTAGAAATGCAGACTTTACATCCATTTGATATACTCTGAATTTCATGTATGCTGCGTCACGCAAGGAATAATCTTATAGCTTCCAATCGGCTCACAGTACGAATGTCTCGTCATAGTCAATTCCTTCCACCGTGAGTAACCTTGTGCAACAAGCCTTGCTTTATTTCTCGTGACTTCATCTTTCTCATTTTTCTTGTTCTTGAAAACCCACTTCGTGCCAATCACTTTTTGATGTTTTGGTCTATCAACGAGTATCCAAACATCTTGTCGTGTGAATTGATTCAGTTCATCTTGCATAACTTCTATCCAGCTTTGTGTCCAACAGTGCTTCTTCAATATTCTTAGGTTCTTGTAGAGAGACATAGCAGCTAAATAAACCATCTAGGTTTATTTTCCTTCTTGTCTTTACTCCATCTTGAGGATTCCCTAAGATTAAGTCACTAGGATGATCGAGTCATCCAATTCCTTCAATTAGATACGTGTAATTCTTGAAGATATTATTGGAACATCATCTTGCGTCATTCCCCTTGAGTTGACACATTCACATCCGGTGTTCTGGGTGAGTCATCGGCAGCCTTAGAGGTTTCTTGACAGACTTTGTCTTGTTTGAGTCTGACGAAGAAGTTTGCCGATCATCTTCAAAATCTGAGTCTAAAATAGGCACTTAAACCTTGACATATTTTGTCTTATCCTTGAGTTCTAGTTTCCCAAATCCTTCGCTAGAGACTCTTCTTGTCCTTTGTCCTTAAGCTCAACAATAGATTCATTAAAAACCACATGGGGTGTTTCTTCCACAACAAGAGTTTTCTGTTAAAAACCCGATAGGCTTTGCTTGTCTTTGGAATATCCTAAAAATAATCCATCGGCAACCTTGGCATCAAAGGTTTTTAACTTGGATTTGCCATTGTCATGAATGAAACACCTACAGCTAAAAACACGAAAGAAAGAAACACGAGGAATTCTACCTTTCCATAACTCATATGGTGTCTTTCCATGTTCTTTGGTCAGCAAGCTTCGATTCTCGAGTGTAGCATGCTTTGTATTCACAGCCTTCGCCCAAAACCTCTCGAGGTACATCATACTCTGCTAGCATTGTTCGGGCAGCTTCCTTGAGTGTTCTATTTCTCCTCTCAAAGAACACCATTTTCTGTGGAGTGCGAGCCGCAGACGTTTCATGTTGAATTCCAGCTCCTCTGCAATACGTCGCTATGTGAGAGTTTAAGAATTCTGTTCCTTTGTCACTTCTAATCCTTACAACACTTTCTCCTTTCTCATTTTGTAATCTCTTCAAGAATTCCGGTAACCTTGTGATGGTTTCACTCTTCTTGAACATAAATATCACCCATGTGAATCTTGAATAGTCATCCACCACCACCAGAGTATATTTTCTACCACCAAGCTTAACGGAGATACGAGGACCAAAAAGATCCATATGGAGTAATTGTAGTACCCTACTTGACGTTGAGTACGAAACTTCCTTGAAAGTGGCTCTAGTTTGCTTTCCTTTTTGACATGAGTCACATATCTCGATCTTTTGAGAAAACTTCATTTGGCAAGCCTTCTACAAGAGACTTCTGGCTATCTTGTTTAGCGTTTTGAAATTTATATGACCGAGTCTCTTGTGCCATAACCACCTGGCCTCAAGTAGTCTTTGCTACAAGGCATGTATTACTAGAACATTTCAAATTCTGCAACATAGACATTGCCCTTTCTCGGGCCCGTTAAGAGCACCCGATCGTTTAAACCACTTAGAACAACACACGAGAGAACTAGAAAACTTAATAGAGTATCCCTTATCACGCACTGCGAAACCGAGAGCAAGTTATGTTTTAATCCTTCCACGTAGAAAACTTCCTCAACACGTACATCTCCAATGTATAGAGTCCCAACACCTTTGGTAATCCCAAAGTTATTGTCTCCAAATACCACCCGTGGGCCATTTTGTGACTTTATTGAGCTCAAGAGTTGCTTGTTTCCGGTCATATGCTTGAACACCCACCGTCGATGTACCAGATAGTATTTCCGGCAACCTCTCTTTTCATGTCCCACGGCATCCTGCACGTTTAGTTAAGTTTTAGGTACCCTTTAGATTTGGGTCCTTGAGAGTTAGCACGGAGTCTTTAGGATTCCATAGAAATAGACTCTTCTTATCATATTCGAAGATCTTATCCTTCTTCCATACATATCAACATAGACAATCTCATCCTTTGGTGCCTTCTTGAATGTATGCCTATGGGTGTCGACCGTGTTCCTTCCGTAAGACTTCGACCCTTCCGAGGTCTTCTCAGTATGGAGTGATCAGCCACCGTGCAATGGTCCGAGGGTTTTGATGATAAGGGTACGTTCTACTTGAGCCATCAAAAGATTCATATCTCACGAGTACGTAAGACTTAGTAGACCGTTTAGCAAGCTTTGAAGTTTGCTTAGATTGTGTAGTCTTCACTGAGTCTCTGTCTCCACGAGAGATGGTTTCGGTGATGTCTACTTTTCTCGACCTTGCTTTGAGGTTTCTTAAGTTGGGATTCCCCCTTCTTTTGATACCCCATCGGCTGTTTAGGTTGTTGAGTATATCTACTCTTCTTCCCATTCAACCGATTTGGCCGGGTCAAGAACCTTTTTACCCTTATCGGTAGGTTTAGGTTTGGAACCCTCTCCTACCAAATCATTACCCTTAACATGTGTACTCTTCTTAAGTACACTTGTTTGAACTCGTGAGGATTGGGCAATGGTAAAACCAATTCCCTTCTTTACGTTAGGTGTTTGAGACGATTCAACTATTGTTTGAACTGCATGAGAAGCTTTGTTCAGTTGATCCAACCTCAAACTTAAACGTTCCTCACTCGATTTTATACGCTCATGTGATGGAAAAGTTCATCGAATTTTGCTTGTAGAATTTTCAAGCGATCGCTTTCTCAAGATTCTCGGCAAGCAACCTTTCTACCGCAGACTGTTCAAAGTATACTTCACTTTAAGAGTGTTTAACTCTTCTCAAGTTATCTCGACTAAGATCTCGTTAGTGTCTCGGATGTCTTGCTAATAGATTCTTGTGTAAAAAGATCAATTTTTCTTTCAAGCTCACATTCTCCTTTTCCACACGGTTGTAAGCGTTTATAGCGGTTTTGAGATCTTCCATTAACTTATCAACAAAGTTATGGTCAAACTCTTCTGCAAAAGAAACACGAGAAGCGCATTTAAGAAGCAGAATCGAGAAAGTACCTTATCTCCTTTTGCCATAAGACACAAATCATTGTCTCGATGAGAAGTCTGAAGATGATGTTGAATCACTTGAAAGAGTATCCTCCTCTTGACCACTAAAGCACGCTTGTCGGCAAACTTTACGTTCCTCATCAATCTCTTTTCTTCTCTTTCTCTTGGAGTTAAATGCTGACAATCATAACTGAAATGTCCCGATTTATGACAATTATAGCAAGCATCACTTCTTGAAGATTTTCTTGGACTAGAATCCCTTTTAGGAGAAAAATCTCTTCTTTTGGACTATCTTCTCTTCTTCTTTCTGGAGTCTTGAACCTTCGTCTTCTTTGGAGTCTTCGATCTTTTGTCTCAAGATTTGTTTCCGGATACGAAACCAGCTTTCTTTGTATTCTTCCAATGTCTTCTATATTTCCCAAATTTTGAGTTCATTTTATCAAACTTTCTCGGTCAAAGCAAAGCCATCTGTTCTTTCAGGGCTTAAATCCTCTCCAATAGGCTCTTTAGATGACTGATTTGAAGTGACCTTGAAAGCAACTTCCTTTCCCGTGGAATTTGAATTTCCTTCATCCTCGTCTTCTTCTTGTTTCAGATCATATTCATGAGCTTTCAAATGCGAAAATAGCTCATGATGACTAATCTTGCTCGGTTCTTTTGTATCCTTAATCACCGTAATCTTGACTCTCCATTTGCTAGTTAGAGATCTCAATATTTTGTTGTTGATCTCCTTCTCGGTGTATGATTTTCCCAAAGAGCTTGCTTTATTGATGATATTTGTCGATCTTAAGTCCAATTGATCTATTGTCTCATCGGGCTTCATCTTGAAGGTGTCAAATGAATGTAGAATGGACTGCAACTTGTTCTCTTTAATCGCTCCGATCCTTCACACATGAGTGCTAAAGTTTCCCACATTTCTTTACTTGATCTTACACGTCTTGACTTTCTCTCGTAAGTTCTCTAGTTAATGTCTCTATGATCTCTCTCCGAGCAACTTGGTCAAGATTAAATAGTTTCCTTTCATCATTTGACATTTCACTCCTTTTCTTTTCAATCTTCTCGCCGAGTAGATGCTTCGCTCCACCGCTCCCGTAACTTACTGGTTCAAAGTAAAACTTTATCGGTCCATCTTCTAGTGTCTCGAGCATCCTATCATGGATTGCACCAAGATGATTTTCCATGCGGAATTTCCGGTAGTCATAGTCTTCAATAGAGAACTCTGGTAGCTTTCCTTTCTCGCTCTTATGAGAACTCATTGTTAAAAAAATAATATGCACAAAATGCAATGAGTTTTATGAAAACAGCTTTTTCAAAAGATCTGCTTCAGTGACCACAACAGTCTTTCCTCAAAGACTATTGGTAACCAAAGACAGTGGTCGGTTGAACCACCGCTCGATACCACTTGTTGGTCCCGGACGAGATGTGCAAGGAGGTGGAAAGTCTAGAAGGGGGTTGAATAGACTTTCCCACACTCAAAACTTTTTCAACTTTTCGTGAGCCGAGTGTGAGGTTAGAAGACTTTGAGGTCTTCTCGCAGCAAGGTACTCGAGTGTGCAATGTGAGATTAGCAAACTTCGAAAACTCGAAATCTTCGATAGTGCGGAAGCTAATCTCGTGTGTATTTGAAAAACCCTTTTTAATGAAAACCTTGGTGATGAATACTAAGCAAGTTTCGGTGCAGGTTTATTGAAATGATGATGAATGAGCGGTTATATGTATGAATGCGTAAAGCTCGTAAAGACACGAGAGATTTTTATAGTGGTTCGGATATAACGATCCTATGTCCACTCTCCCCGATCCCACGAGGGCCTTACTATCCACCGAAACTGGTCTTGTCTCCTCTAATCTCCTTGAGGATTCGACCACAGGAAGTTTAACAAGTTCCCGCCCTTGGTACGATCAAGATGATCCTCGAGTGTTAACTCTTAGATAAAAAATAATCAACCTTTTCTCGTGCGAGAGATAATGAAAGGTGATTTACACTTCCTTGACCAGAAATAAATCTCTTAGGAAATTCAACGTGTTAGATTGATTTCTCGTATGAAGAATTAAGCGTGTTTTGCAATGAGTGAAGGAATTGTTCTTGATGTTTCTCGCGCGTGTATATCTTCAAAAATCCTTCACTTCAGTTTTATGATTCTGAATTTGACTAGTCGTTAGGCTAATTTGTCAATCGTGTCTTCAAAGAAATGGTAAGTGATCGTTGGAAGATTTGTTTGACTTTGGATAATTGATTGTGCGATACCAATCAATTATGGCGTGATTGATCTTGATTGATAATCAAATCTTCACTTGATTGACTTCGGATATCTTTGAAATATCTTTCTGTCTTTTGTTAACCCCGATGAATTTCTTGAAGTCAACTCTAGCAACCTTACACCTTGCTCCAACACATCTTAAAGCTTACCGTAGCATGGATTCCAACCTTGCTATCTTCACTTGAACCTTTCTTGACAATACTTCTTTTGCATAACTCTTATCATCTCTTCTTGATCTTCACGACGCCCTTCTAAATGACTTGAATGAGATCTCTCTTAGATCTTTAAGTCTTCTTATCAGCTGACCTTCGGTTCTCAATCAATATGAAGCTTCGTGTTAAGCCTAGCAAGTTTAACTATACTAAGACACAAACCCTATCTAGATCATCACCGACTAATGATTCAAATTTGGTCCTATTACACTTAGGTTTTAGGAACATCATCAAAACATACAAATTTAAATCCTAACATAGTTGAAATTCGAGCTTGCATCAATAGTCATCGAAAACATGTGTCCTAGGGCCTCATTGCATATCTTATCCCTTGGGTTCGATAAACTTGATTTGATCTTGATAACTCTTATCTGATTATACCACAATCAAAATGGCGCCGTTGGGGAAATGTTTATGCGTCTAAGTGAGACTTAGGATTGGTTGAAAGTGGCTACTTGTTGCATTGTGTTTTGTTTGTTTTGTTCATTTTGTTTGTTTGAATTTGATATTTGCTATCTTGTGTAGATGGATGGATATAACTCATACGCGTGGAATCAAGATTATTATCAAGTTAGTATGGTTTATCCTCCACACTATGAAGGATTTGGCTATGATGATGGGAGAAGCTATGAGTATTACTATCAAATGCCACAAGCTTCCTCTCATTATCAAGAATGGGGAATTCATCATGTGAGAACTACCTTGAAGGAGATGCTTGGGATGTTGTTGAAGAGATTTGAGGAAAATGACTCTAGATGTAAAGAAATGTTCCCTTTGTATGAGAACATTTATGAGACCAATGCGATGGTTGATGTAATGATAGATGGGAACATGAAGATCACCAAAGCTCAATTCAATGTTCTAATAAGTCAACTCAAAACTTTTCTATTCCAAGTCGAGAACATAACAATCATGGAGAATCATCAAGAAGAAGGGGAAGAAGAAAATGAAAATGAAGATGAAGAAGAAGAGAAATGGAAAGAGAAAGAGAAAGAAGAGGGTCCAAGCAAGAAGGATGAAATGAATAATTTTCTTGTTAAAAGTGATGAAGAGGAATGTCCATTGATGGACATGAGCAACAATGAACAAGAAAATCTAGAAGCATTGAATGAGGCATTGAAGAACGAAATGAACATTTCTAAACTTTCAAACTCTTCAATTTGTACTTTAATTGAGATTGATGCTTCTATTGATTTTATTTTACCTCTTGTGAACTTTGATTATAGGAAGAAAGTAATGAAGTGCTTGGGCATCCTTGGAAAAAATAAACGGAGAAAGATGATGGAGCGAGAGAAAGAGGAGGATCCATCGTCTACCAATGATGAGAACCTCCATGATTTTGAAGCTCAAAGGATGAGATATAATGGCAAGGAGGACCCATATTCTTGGTCATTTCGATGAAAAGAGTTCGAAATTAATGAATAACGTCCGTGCAAAGGACGTTAAACTTAAATTAGATGAGAGACAACCCATCCTTTTCTTGTTTTCATTTTTTTTTCTTGCTTTGAATAATTTTTGCTTGTGATCTTTGTCACGAAGTGGGAAGTGCTAGGAAGCTTGATGAGCCTTACATGCTTGATGGAAAGATTGAGTTTAAAAGTTTTATGGTACAATACTTCCTTTTAAACTTAGACTTGTCTAAGTTTGGGGGAGGTGTTTGATGAGAGTGAATTGATGCATGATTTATGTGGTATTTATTTGCAAAACGTAGTGAAAAGTGTTAGTTTTTAGATTTAAGGTGTAAGATATCACTACTTTGCAAATAAAGTATCACTAGTATGGAAATGATGGATTTTTTTATGTATTTTGTCTCATTTTTAGGTATTTCGGTGGAATTTGACCAAACCGAGCGCATGGATATTCACATGGTAACGAGATGAGAGAAAACGGGGTCGGAGGCGAACGTCGGGCCGAGAAAATTCCCTGGACTCGACCTTGGGTCGAGCTCCGAGGCCCTCAACTCGAGGTTGCAGGCGTTTGGAAAATGTTGGGCAAAATCGGAAGACCTCGACTCGAGGGGCTCAAGCTCGAGTCGAGGGATGTGGAAATGGTGGCAAGCTCAACTCGAGGGCTGGAGCTCGAGTCGAGGCTGGAGGATTTTAAGAGAAGCGTGCCCACGATTTCACCGAGTTTGACTCGAGGGCCTCAAGCTTGAGTCGAGGGCTCCGATTTTCAGAATTTTCCCCATTTTATCCCCTTGAACAAAAACAGAGCATACCATTCTCCATAGCAGTTATTTTACAATTTTTGGGCGATTTTTCAATTCCCAAACCAAATTCTCTTTCTAGGTTGATTAGATTGATAGTTTTAGATAGATTTTCATTAATTGTTGATTATATTAGACTTTGATCCATTAGATTAGTCAACTCAAGTTGTAATTCAAGTGAAGAGAAGTTACTTTTGAAGATTCAAGCATTCAATACATTGATCATTTGACTAAATTGGTGATGTTCTTCCTCTCTACTCAATTCTATTGCTTAATTGTTGTGATTAGCATTTTGATCAAGCAATTAGATTTTTCACCCATGGATTTTGCACTTTGCTCCATGGGCTAATTCACTTGTGCTTGGGATAATTGAAATTGAGGATAATTTGATTGCTTGTGCTATGATTGTTGATGATTGATGTTCAATTGAGATAGTTAGTGCCCTAATTGTGATTCTAATTGTGCTTCATACATTTTTATCTCTTTTGATTAGTTTTTTATCACCCTAGCAATAAATAAAAGTTGAGCTAACGTGATTAGAGATTAATCGAGTTATAATTGTGTATGATTGTATGAATTAAGTGCTTCTTAATTGAGAGATTAGTTGCACTAAGAATACTTACCTTAGGCATTGTGTGATTATTGGAGACATAATTACATGATGTTAATGCTTTCTATTTTAGTTGAATAGCAATTTGATGCAATCATAGTGTGTGATCATTGATTTCTTGATGGAGATTATCCCTAGCACCCCTATCCCAATTGATTTTGAGAATTTCTAGTTTACTACTTGTTCTAGTTAAACTCTTGCATAATTCATAGCATTGTTGTTGTTGATTTTAATTCTAGCATTGATTAGTGCATTTGGTTCAAACCGTATTTGCAACAATAGTCGTTGGAAACTCACATTTCTAGGGACTCATTGCAAAACTTTTCCCTTGGTTTCGATAACTTGGTTGTCTTAATATCACTTGCCGATTTTACCGCAATCGACTCGAGATCGGGCCTGTTTTTAAAAACTGCGGCCAGTCTCCCATTCCCAAACACGAGTCGAGCCCTAGTCTTCTTCCTTGTCGCGATTCACCACTATTCCGACTAAGATCGCCCTAATTCCACCGTCACCCACGAATTTAACATCATATATCATCCATTTCCTATATCAAAATTTAATCTTTGAGGGTTTTGTGAAGCAATTTTGGGGATTTTTGAGAAAGGGGTGTGTAGGTGTCCATTCTTCCCAAGTCCGAATTTCTTTGAAGAAAGGTACGTATTTCTTATCCCTTGGCCTTTAATATTTCATTCTTGAGTTGGTTAATGCATGGGTGTTGATAGTTTGCCAATTTTGTGTTTTGAATTGTGAATTTTATTGAGGCATGTTGTCAAACACCTTGAATGCACTATGTTTTGGGACGAATTTAAAGCTTTTTGTGGGATAGTTTGGATTAATTGTTGAACTATAAGGGATATTTGGGATTGATTGAGATTATTAGATGAGGCCTTGTTGAATCCATGACTTGAGAATGAGTTTGCATGATTATTTGAGAATTCCTTGTGAATGTATATGGGTATTTGGTCAAGTTGCATATTTAATGAAGGAGTGCATGCTAGTTGATTATCATTGTTGAATTACTTGATTAAGTGGCCAATTTTTGGATAATTTTTGTTGAGCATATTGCATATTTTTGTGAGCTTAATTGTTGTTTATTGATAGTTAAAGCCATTTAATTGAGTATACTATTTGTGTGATATATTGAGCATTCTTATTGTTGCTTGATTTAGTTATGAATTTGACAAAATTGTTGAGTTAGTTAATTGATTCACTTAGGAATAATGGGTGTTGAAGTTTGTGATGCATATCTTATTCATGCTCATCTACTATCATTGTATTGCCCTCTTGCTATGATTATGTGCTAATTGTGCCTTGGTATTTTGTAGGAAAAATGTTCCGAGGGTCCGACGGTCACGAGTACTCCGATGTGAATTTTCAAAAAGTGGTAGACAAAGTGAGATTCGCCAACAAGATGCCGGCACAATTGGGGATCTTATGGAACGACTATAAATGGAGGACGCACTCAATCCTTTATGGAGAGCTTCATGATAAAGTGGTGAAGACCCGCCTTGCCGACCACGAGTGTATGTTCGCCATGGGGATCGAGGATGATATCCCCGTTTATTCGATCGGCTTGGCATGTCGGGATTCTTGGCGAAGAGGCCACGGACGTACTTGGGCCTCACCTTAGAGTTTTTGTGTACGGTGACATTTGACAAGGCAAAAAGGCCAAGTTTCCGAGGGCAATCACATTTGAGCTATTGGGAAATGAGTACACTCTGTCGGTTAATGAGGTTAACGAGATTTTGGGAGCAACGACCGATCTGGATGACTCATTGTTGAAGATGAGACGAGAGTACAATGCTAAGAAATTTTAGAGAAGGATTTCGGATTCGGGGGCACCGGAGCAACCACGCTTTGTACCCGGAAGTCAAAAGTACCCACATCCGTAACCCGATCATGAGGTTTAGAAAAGATTCTCTCGTGCCACGATTTTTGCTCGATCGGAGGAGGGGCCGTGGTATACGAAGAATTATATGTGATGTGGTGTTTCCTCTACGGAGTCGGATTCAATCTTGGTGCCTATTTGTGCTATTTGTTCGAGAGGGTGAAGAGCACCCGATTTACAAAAGTTCGGTTTGGGGTTTGATCACATTGATCGCCGAGCACTTTGGGATCTCTACGCATAATTTGAGAGCATTGGAGGGGCCCGATCGACTACCGACACGATGAGGAGGATGAGGTCGTTGGATATCATTGGTAGGACTTGGTGTTTTCAACAACACTTGGGAGGCTGGTTCTTTCTTCCGAACAAGAGGCTCACCATTGTTTTTGGAGCGGCAGACAAATGATTATCAACCTCGGGAATGTGGTCACGGCGGCATACGAGAGGCAATTGAGGCCTACATGAGAGAGCACGGAGTCAACCTCCGGGATGAGGAAGAAGAAGAGGAGAGAGGAGAGAGGATCGGATGAAGACGAAGATGAGGAAGGAGAGGAAGAATCTGAGGATGAGTCGGGTGAGGAGCCGGTTAGGATGGAGGAGGATGAAGACTTTGCTCTCGAGATTAACTATTACTTGGCGGGATGAGATGAGGAGCCGGGAGTTCGAGGCTGGAAGCTCGTCGAAGAGGCCGTGGACATTTACCGAAGAGATGTGGGCGGATAGCCAACGAATGCATTTGGAGTGCCTCACATGCCGGGATGAGTGCTTCCGTGTCCTAGAGGAGTCAAGGAGATCCAACGAAGAAACCCGGAGGATGCAAGAGGAGTACTTGAAGAATCAACAAGATATGTATGCGCTCCTCGGTAACATGAGCTCGTGGAACACAGGACCAGGCTACTATCCACCTCCATTGCCTCCGTCGAATGATTAGGAAGTTTCATCCCTCCTCTCTAGTCTCATTTAGCTATCTCTATTCACTCTCTTGGTGATTTGTTATGAATTGATTGTTATGATTGGGTTGTGACTTTTATGGATTTTGGGTACTTGATGTGGATTATGGATAATTTAGATTTGACTTGGATTTATTGAGTTTCATTGTTTTTGGGTATGATGTGCATGATGATATATATTTGTGTCTTGGATTTCTTGCATATTTTTTAGTGATATTCATTGATGAAGTGAGTGTGCTTGATATTATGTACATGTGCACTTGTGCTTGATTGAAGGACATATTAAATTTTGATATGATCATGAGTTGATATGTGGCTTGAAGCTAGCATGATTGATGATTATGTGATGATGAATGTGATTGAAAATGCTTGATTCATTGCTCAATTGAAGCCCGTGAGCTTTTGTGCCTTAAAAATCGTACAACTAATACGGTTGATTTAGTTTCTTTGTGAGTGCATCATTCATGAATTTGTATGCTAGAACTTGCCTTTGGACTTGTTGAAATTAATCTTTGTGTGATTTCATGAATATGATAAGAGGCCATGTTTGATATGAGGAGTCACTTAGCCAAATTTTTCCCCACAAAACACATTTGATTTCCTTAGTAAGCCATTTTGAGGCTAACATCCTTATGCTTTGGCAAGCCAAGTGAAATTGAAGTCATTTTGCCTATTTTTATGAGCCTTATTGTCCTATGTTTAGTAGAGCTTGATTGTTGGCTAAATTGATGGTGCATCGCATTGTAAAATGTGGTGGAAGGATGATGAGCTAAGTGGATGATTGAGAAAAAAGATGAAAGAAAGATTGAATTGAATTGTGAAAAATTATGGAAATGAAAAGAAAAAAATTCAATTGTGAGCTTAGACAAGAAAGAAAGCTCAAAAGAAGGGTGGTGTATGAACTTTGAAAAGTATGAAGAAGAAAGAGAGTTGATTGTTAAACAATTGGAAGAGAAGTGTATTGAATTGCTTAGTTAACTTTCAAGTTCTCTACTAATTTCTTAGTCACTCTTACCTAAATTCATCCACCTATTCCAAAGAGCTTACATTACAACCTTGATGAAAGACCTCTTTGATTCATGATTGAGACATATAAGAAAATAATGGAGATTGAGTCCTTTGTCAAGCTTATGGGGTGCATATTTATGAATTTGATGATTGAGTGTCATTTAACCTTTAAACACTTGAGAGATGAGAGAAACACTCCATGGAAGAAGCAATGATGTGAGCATTGGATTTTGCATTTGTTTGAGCATGATGTATTGTGATTGCTAGTTGAGAGTTTGCATTGATACTTGAGATCGTTGATGAGTTCAATTGTCTTATTCTTCATCTATGGTGCCATGAGAAATTGCAATCAATTCACTCTTTTGTGCTTATTTGCTTCGTTGCTCGAGGACGAGCAACATTTTAAGTTTGGGGTATTTGATGAGAGTGAATTGATGCATGATTTATGTGGTATTTATTTGCAAAAAGTGGTGAAAAGTGTTAGTTTTTAGCTTTAAGGTGTAAGGTGTTAGATCGTAAGAGATTTTGATGAGTTAAAAAGGATCAACTCGGATGAGCAGATGACTTCAAGAACAAGCGAGGTAAGATACTAAGCCGATCAGGATCGGGAAGAGCTGGACAAGTCACCGAGGTCTGAAGAGTTAGAGGTCATCTGGAGACAAGCTCAAGACAAGTCATTTGCAGGAGACGATCATAAAGAGCTCGGACAAGGTCAAGACAAGCCGAGTAGAATAAGAAAGGCAAGTCTTCACCAAGTCACCGCAGACGACTAATGAAAGATCAATCAAGATAAGAAGCGATTATCAAGAATAAGTTTGTTAAGCGCTTTAGTTTGTTACAACCAACTAACAAACTAACTGTCTTTCTAGGCTTATAAATAGGTCTAGGCATTACTTTGTTTTTAACATTTTTTTATGCACAACGAATTAATATTGCATTTTTCAAAAAGCTTTCAAAAAGTTCACACAAGTTTTCAAAGAGATTTTTCAAAAGTTTCAAGTGTTTATAGAACACTTTTACGTACATCTTCAACACATTTCTTGCACTATAAAAGTTAGATTTTCTAGAAAAGTGTAGGAGTTTGAAGATAGTTTGAAGATCTCAAGATCATTGTAAAAGGTGTAAGTTGTACGTTGGAAAGTAAGTAAGTAAGTGGAAGAGACCCTTCTTCAAGTTGAAGGAGAGTGGATGTAGGATCGGTTGGATCCGAACCACTATAAACCATTGTGTTCTTTACTTCTTTCATTTACTCATCTATTCTTAATCAATTTCAACTCTTAATCAAAGTTCAATTTCGTAATTAAAATCAGACAAGTTATCGATTGCTTTTGATCCAGATTAAATTTGAGTTTAAATTCGACTTCCATTTGTGTAAACTTTGGTGTCCTGAATTAGTTTTCCAGATTTGAAAAAGTTGGTAAATCTATTCAACCCCCTCTTCTAGATTTACCCAAGAAGGTTGTTTCAAGTTTCTCATTGTAATACTCAACTAGTGGGACCAACAAGTGGTATCGGAGCGGTCTTAAAGCTGTTACGATATTGATTTTAGGTCTTGATAAAGATTCTCAAATTGTTTCTTGATAATCTTCTTCATCTTCATTTCACTAACCTTGCTACTAACAAAGTTCTTGTTGAGTGTTTTCTTGTTTCATCATGTCATCTGTAAAAGGCAAGAAGTCTAGGAGTTTACCCGAATTTTCGATTGAGGAATATGATTATTGGAAATTCGGGATGGAGAACCATCTGAAGGCTATTCATGACAGAATGGAAGAGGTTCTGAAAAAGGACCCATCAAATTCTTTCATGGAGGGACCAACGATGGTACTGTTGCACCGAGACTAGAGTCAAACAAGAAAAGAAGAGCTCTGAGCCGACTAGTGATGAAAGGAAAATTCACAACTTAGATCGGTGGCTAGGACGGAAATCATAGAAACTCTTAGCTAAGATTGGATTGAAAATGTCAAAAGGTGTAAATCGGCTAAGGAGATGTGGCGTACACTTGCAAATGTGTGTGAAGGTTCTAACCAAGTGAAAGAAAACATGTTGCAAGTCAGTGTTACATGCTTTTGATACGTTTAAGATGAAGGAGAACGAAGCAAGATGGATCGGTGGATGTGAGATTAACCAATCTT
Source organism: Paraleonurus japonicus (assembly GCA_030762865.1). NCBI lineage: Eukaryota > Viridiplantae > Streptophyta > Magnoliopsida > Lamiales > Lamiaceae > Paraleonurus > Paraleonurus japonicus. Next base: position 22,782,844 of record CM061054.1, read on the forward strand.
CTCAATAAAGCGTGATTTAGGAAAGAATTATTCGTAAAAGAGATCAACAATAAGATACTCGGATCTTTGACCAAGAGATGGAGAGAGAAGTCAAATATCCTAAAAGTAACCCAAAACTTATCATCTATTACTCATCATACTTTATTTTCTCATCTAAAAGCTTTGGAATATGATATCCAGATAGAAGATGAGGAAGACAAGATGGAGTCAAGCACCTCGTCCAAGTCTCTGTTGCTTTTACCAACAAGGAAGACAAGACAAGAAATTTGTAGGAGCTGATTTATATCTTAAGGAGCAGATGGCATTGCTCACCAAAAAGTATGATAAATTGAGAATGAAATATAAACGTAATAAGCCGAGGTTTACAGAAAGGATAGATCCGCATCGGAGTCAAGAAGAAAGGAAGATAATTTGACCGAGCAATGATAAGAATATGAGGCAGACAAGAAGGTTCGAGATCACCTGCAAAAAGAAATCCTACTAGTCCTAAGTCAGATAGGAGTGATATTTGTTACACTTGTAAAGAGCCAGACATTTCGCTTATGATTGTCCTCGGTGACTCCTAAGGAACGTGAAGAGAAAAGAAATAAAAGAGACAGGAGATTTGCAAATCGAGAGAGCCCTTCCGGCTGAAGAAAAAGAATCAAGAAAATCATCATCATCTTCATCTTCCTCATCCGATTTTGGGTCGACGATGAAATTTGTCTTATGGCCAAAGAGGTAGACTATTATTCTTCTTCTCGATAATGATTCATATAAATGCTTTGAGATAATGACCAAATTGTCATTCAAGGATTATTAAAAGATCTAAAGACGTCTCGAATGCTTATAAACAATTAGAGACAAAAATTTAACTTTAAAAGATCGATTCAGATTCTAGTCAAAGACAAGCGGGTTGTGAACTACTCGAGTCCGAGGAAACATTTAAGGGGAATGTTTACCCAGCCGAGGTTAGTACATCGCACTTTGTCTCGAAAGATTAGAAAATGAATTAAAATCTTTAAAAGACAAATTTGAAATGGTCTCAGACCGAGAATGAATTAATTAAGAAAGACAATGAGAAGCTTGTCTTCAAAATGAGCCACTTAATAACTCACACTCGGTGATAGATCATATCTTTAGCACTTCACAAAAGTCTCATGATAAGACAGTCGTGGTTATGATAAGAATAATAAATCGGGTGTTCAAAACCAAGGAAATTTGTGAAGGCGTACAAACTTCAAAAGAAATTAAAATTGGTCCTTGGAAACCACTTAGTCGTATAAGGACTACATCTCCTAGTCCAAAACCAAAATTCAATTGAGAACTCCATATCGGACAAAGAGGATTTCAAGAACTAAGATAAGAAGAAATTCTTATTATAATTCTTTTGATGTGAGAAGTAGATGCTATCCCATTTTTCCTAAGTTCAAGAAAGTCTCTAAATCAATACAATAAACTATCATTTAAATGTGATGTGTTTGTAGACAGATTTGGTAGACAAATCAAATCTGATTTATTATTGAATAATGAGATGTTTGTTTGGTTACCCAAAGTGATTTTTGACCTTCAAGGACCCAAGATCACTAGGGTACCTCATACCCGATCTGCTTTACAGGATTCACAGTGACTATCATTTAAGGAGGAGATTCTAGCTTCAATTTGGTACATAGACAGGTGGTTGTTCACATCATATGACTTGTAACAAGAAGCTATTATAAAATTTCCAAAATATTGATGGTCCTAGAGTTCTTTTTGGAGATAACAACTGTGGACAAACTAAAGGAGTTGGTACCTTGATTATAAGGGATGTCCAGTATCTCGAGGTGTATTTTGTATATGGTTTAAAGCATAATCATTATCTGCTTCTCAACTATGTGACAAAGGTTTTCTTGTAAAGTTTTCTAGAGGCAAGTGTGATATCTTAGATAGCTCCTCGAGACAAGGTGCTTCTAATCGGCTTTAGACATGGTAATGTCTATGTGGCTAACTTTAACGATTGCCCCAAAGATACATGTCTGGTGGCTAAGGGTGGAGATGACCTCACTGCTATGGCACAAGAGGCTTAGTCATCCTGAACTTCAAAACCCTTAGTAAGCTAGCTAGAAAGAATCTTGTTAAAGGACTACCCGAGAAATTATGCTCAACTGATCTCGAAGTGTGATGCATGTCAAAAAGTAAACAGCCCAGACACTCATTTAAAAGTATTAACACTTCATCATCCGAAAGAGTTTTACAACTCTTTCATCTTGATATGTTTGGACCTATCTCACCTCTCAGCTTTAGTGGAAGGAAATATACTCTTGTTGTTGTTGACGATTTTTCTTGATACACTTGGGTAATATTTCTTGTCAAAGAGAATGAGATCAGAACAAGATCCCCGATCTATTCGCATGCATTCAAAATGAGAAAGGTGTTAATATTGTTAAAATAAGAAGTGATAAGGGCACTGAATTTTTAAATTCTTGTTTATCTAACTTTTTAAATGAGAGTGGCATAGTTCATGAGACCTCATCACCTTAACACCACAATAAAATGGAGTAGTTAAAAGGAGGAATAGAACACTCAAAGAAGCAGCCAGAGCATGCTAGCCGAGTATGGAACCCCTCATGTGTTCTCGGGAAATGAGGCCATCAATACCGCCCGCTATACCTGCAATGTGCTTGCCGCTTAAAAGTAAGGGTAAGACTCCATATGAGATCTGGAAGGGTAAGATTCCAAGAATCTCATATTTTAGGACTTTTGGTTGTAAATGCTTCATCCATAACAATGGAAAGTCTAAGCCGAGGACCTTTGATGCTAAGGCGGTGATGGAATATTCTTGGGATATTCTAACACTTCCAAAGCTTTCGAGTCTTCAACAAGACAACCCTTTGTGTGGAGGAAACTCCTCATGTGGTTTTTGATGAGATGCATTCTTTTGAGATAAAGTGAATCAGATTACAAATGATCTCGAATAAAATTGAACTAACCAAAACTAAACATAGAACGGTCTATCTGCCTAGTCTTGATTCGATTCAGATGAAGAAGAATCCCCATCTGAAAATCGAAGGCAACCCTTCTCCAGACTCCATCCGAGGAGACACCCTTGACATCACCGATCACCAGTGGTCAACATATGAAGGGGGAACTTCGCTCGAGCAAAGTCGATGAGTTGTCTGCCGAGTCTCAAGATGAGGATCCTTCTACTCAAATAGGAAAGAGGATGAGAAATTATAACCCAACTCGACCAGATCATTGGGGACCCATCTAGTAGTGTGCATTACCTAACTATGGTTGATTCCCAAAGTTTGTTCACCGTTATGTATCACATCTTGAGCCTAAGTCTATTGAGGAGGCTTTATCGAGATCCAAATCGATAATAGCCATGCAGAAGAACTGCATCAATTTGAAAGACAAAATGTTTGGGAATTAGTGGAAAGACCCTTACATAGAAAGATTATAGGCACCAAATGGGTGTTTAAGAATAAAATAGATGAAATCAACGTTATTGTTCGTAATAAGGCAAGACTGTAGCTCAAGGTTACTCACGATACCAAGGGATAGACTATGATTAAACCTATGCTCCAGTTGCGATTAGAAGCAATAAGGCTGTTTTTGGCATTTCCGCTTATAAATCTTTCAAAGTTTTCGATGGATGTCAAGTCAGCTTTTCCTAAATGGTGTGTTACTTGAGGAAGTCTATGTGGAGCAGCCTCCGGGTTTAAGATCAATAATAAAGTCTATAAACTCAATAAGGCCCTATATGGACTGAAACAAGCACCCGTGGCTTGGTACGATACCTTATCCGAATTTCGATTTCAAATGGATTCTCAAAAGGTAGGATAGATAGGACTTTGTTAAGAAAGGAAATAGATGGTAACATCTTGTTGGTTCAAATTTATGTAGATGACAATATTTTTGGTTCACCTAATCTGAATTTGTGTGAAGAATTCAGTGTTCTCATGAAAATAGGTTTGAAATGTCAATGATGGGTGAATTAACATATTTTCTAGGCTTGCAGATTAAGCGAGACGAGTAAGGGTATATTCATACATCGACTAAATATGCTAAGGACCTTATAGAGAAATTTGGGATGACTACTAGTAGGGAAGTTAAAATACCTATGGCAACTAACTTCTCTATGGATTCGGATGAGCAGGGGTACCCACGTATGCAACGGAGTATCGTGGACCGATTGGATCCCTTCTCTCTATCTCACCGCAAGTAGGCCACACATAGCCTTTGCAGTTGGGGTATGTGCAAGATTCCAATCTAATCCAAAGAAAACTCATCTCTGAGACTGCTAAGAAAATCCTCAAATATCTCAAATGGACTTTGCAAGTTGGGTTGTGGTACCCATCGATGACAACTTTGAGTGGCAGATATTCGCACTGATTTTGGAGGATGTAAGATTGATAGGAAATCCACTTCTGAAACTTGTCAATTCTTAGGCAACAAATTAATTTCTTAGTTATCTAAGAAACAGATATATGTTGCCACCTCCACAACAGAGGCCGAATACATGACACCGGGAGTTGTTGCTCTCAACTCCTCCTGGATTAGTCACAGCCTTAGAGACTATAACATTCAAGCATCATTTGTTCCTATTTACCTTGTGATAGTAATAGTGCAATAGCTATGACATACAACCCTGTTTTTGCATTCTAGGTGTAAGCATATAGACATCGTGCATCATTTCATTAGAGATCATGTAGAAAAGAATGATATTAGGATAGAAAAGATAGCCACGAGAATCTCATAGAGCAGACCTTCTTACAAAACCATTAGCTGAATCTAGATTTAAAGAATTGTGTTTAGAATTAGGATTACTTGATGCATCTTTGACTGATTTTTAAATTGCTTTTGCTTGCATCTGTTATTTGTTTTCCTTCTTTCTTTCTTTTCTTTAAATAAATGTCTAGAAAGAATTGTCGACAAGATATGTGTCAAAGGATAATCGGTAGTTGATATTATTGATCTCCTTCTTAGGAATCAAGAATCAAGGATTAGTTATATTGACCTTATCCGACTTGATAATTACTTATCCGACATTAGGTAAATTAGACAAGGACACAATAGTCACCGATTCCTTCAAACAGATGACCATTGCATCCTATCCGACTTACCTTGGTTACTAATGGTTTCACTAAGTTGTGTATTTGCAGTAAACAGTCACGAGATCGGTGTTAGGTCGGATAGAATCTACTCATCTGCTACAAACCTTCTCATCCGAATACCCCCTCTTTAGTGTTTTCTTAAAATGTGTTTTCAAAAATATTCTCACAAATCATCTTTTCCTAAAATTGTTTAGAAAAACTAAATTTTGAAAAACTCATCTCGAGTCTGCTTTTGTTTAAAAGAAAAAGTGTTTGTTTAAACATGTCTTAAATCTTGCTAAAAAGAAAAATTTAACTAGGTTATTTTGAAAAAATGAGGTCTTTTCTCGAACAACCTCATAACCTTGTCCTGTCTTGGAAAACCCTTATGCAAAGAAAGGTAAACCTAGGTGATGTCGTATACTTACTTCTCTGCATAAAGTAACCCTACTTCGGTCAAATCAATAGTCTATAAAGTTACTTTTTACGCATTTCAAAGTCAAGTTATCTACACGCGCCGAATCCCAATCGTTTATCCCGATTTTGACCATTGATTCAAAGACAAGAAATCTTTTTAAATGGACGACTCGATTAAAACCCGCTTTCCAAACAATTTCTCTTTCCAATTTCCCCACCTATAAATACATTTTCTTCATTCAAACGTTTTCACTTTCAGAAAATTCACTTATCCTTTGCAAATTTTCTAACTCTCAAAACCCTTCTCAAAATCTTTTATGAGCCATTTACAAAAACTCATTGGAATGACTTCAACAATGGTGGACATCGCATGCAAACCTTCACCAAAAAGATCAAATCGTAGATGTATGTCGAATTCGACACCACCACCGATGAAGAATCAAGGCATTCTAATGTTGTTGGAGAGGTCCGATTAAAGACATTTTGTTCGAAAAAGTTAGAATCGAATAAAACGTTGGATATGCGAGGAGTGGAGTTTTACGTTAATGGCGAATACAAGGATGGTATTTTCAAAACCGTAGTCTACGGCAAAGAACCGGTAGTGACAACGGCGGAGGTGGCCGTAATCTTTGAAGTCGGTGATGAGGGTGTCAATCCCTCACATATAAAATGGCTGATTGGGTAGAATCATTTGAGATGATTGCCGGACATCAATGAAGGACCGCGAACGGAGTTAAAGAAGAATATGCTCCGTCCGGAAGTATCATCTCCTAATGACGATACCGACGAAAGCAATTCTCGGGGAGCAGAACTCCCACGATGGGTTGACGAGACCCCTACCGAACCGCTTGAGAGCCATGATGGATAGGGTCCAAGTCAATCGGGCCGAGTTCACTTGAGCCGCTTTTGAGACGAAGAGAAAATGGCTGGAGCTAAAGGATGGGAAATGGACAACCAAGTCCATCACCACCTCTTCAACAAATTTACTATCTTGTGGAGAACTCGCCTGATTGGAGTGAATTGATGCATATTTTTAGGGCTTATTTTAGTGCAAAAATTGGTGCAATGTGTTAGATTTTGTGCTTAAATGTGTAGAGTATCACTCTTTTGCCTAAAAGTATTACTTGTGAGATATTTGATGTTTTCCGTCCATTTTTCAGGTAAATCGGTGGAATTTGGCCAAACCGAGAGTACCGGCATTCTTAGAATGAAGAGACGGACGAGACGGGCGAAAACGGGGTTTGGAGGTCAAGTCGGGCCGAAAATTCCCGGACTCGACCATTGGTCGAGCCCGAGGGAGCTCGGGTCGAGGTTGGTGCTTAGGGAAGAAGTGTTGAATTTTTGGGCGCGCTTTAGTGGTTTACATATTACAAAAGGCGAGATTGTACCAAGTTCGTGGCCGGCCCAAGCGGCAAAGCTCTTGCCTATTCGCGCGCGTGTCCCGTGGTTCGATCCCCGCAAACAGCGATTTTTCTCAAATTTTTGTAAGGCAGGCCACGCTTCGAATCTTTGGATATATACTATAAAGAGCGAGCTTGCCCACAAGATCGTTGCTAGCCGAGGTGGTTAAGAGCTCGCCCATGCGCGCCACTGTGTCCCGAGTTCAAACCCCAAACAGCGGAAATTTTTATTTTATTTTTTAAAAAGCCCCAAGCTCGAGTCGAGGGCCCCAACCTCGACTCGAGGCACCCGATTTTCAGTTTCTCTCTTTTTAAACTCCCTTGACGAAAAACAGAGCACATGAGTTCATAGTAGCTAGTAGCGGTTTTGGGGCGATTTCTCAGCCCCAAGCCAAATTCCTTCCTTAGATTAGAGTAGAAGTTAGAATTAGAAGTAGATTTCCATTGATGTTGGTAGATTAGTCATAGATTAGCATTTGATCATTGTAATTCTTTCAATTCAAGCTTGTAATTCCTTTGGAGATTGGTGTTGAAGACTCAAGCATTCCTATTTTTGTTGATTGAAGATCATTTGGTGATGTTATTCCTCTTTTGTCTCTTTAATTTCTTAAGTGTTGTGATTTTCTTTGTGTTTGATCAATTCTATCTTCTTCCCATGGATTTCACCATGGGCTAACTCTTTTGTGCTTGGGTTAATTGAAATTGATGATGAATTGATTGATGATGCTATGATTGTTGATGATTGGAGATCAATTGAGTAGATTGCTTACTAATTGTGATTCTCATTTGTGCTTCATGCATAATTATCTCTTTAGGTTAGTGTTTGATCACCTGTTGGATCAAGAGGTTTTGATGAGTTAAAGAGCAGATCAGACTAATCACCAAACCGAAGAACAGTGAGGATGTAAGCCGATCGACGGGGTCATGCATTAAGCTAGTCACCGAGGTCCGATAACATGCTAGTCATCCAAGACAAGCTCAAGTCTAGTCATCTGCAGGAGACAAATATGAAGAGCTCGACGAGGTCAAGATAAGCCGAGTAGAATAAGAAAGGCGAAGTTTTCACCAAGTCACCGCAGATGAGTATGAAGGATCACCGAGGTCTAGAGCGCTTTAAGTTTGTTAAGCTTCAAGTTTGTTAGAACTAACTAACAAACTAACTGCCTTCTCGTATTTATATATAGGTCTAGGTTTTTCATTCTTTAGTAACAACACTTATGCATTTTTTATTTACATAATTCACTACTCAGATTTCACAATCTTTTCACAAGAAATTCTAGAGAGGTCTCAAAGAGTTCTAAGTGTTTTTAGAACACTTTTCCAGAATCTTCAAAATCCGATACACATTGTATTAGTTAGATTTCCGTAAGAAGAGTCTAGGAGATTGGAGATTTGAAGAAGTGTACAAGTTGTAAGTTGTAAGCTAGAAGTGAGAAAGTAAGCGATGGCAGAGTCCCTTCTTCAAATTGAAGAAGGAGAGTGGATGTAGGATTTTAAAATCCGAACCACTATAAATCCTGGTGTTATTTCTTGCTTTCTTTAAGTTTCGTTTATTTTACAACTGTGTTACATCAAGAGTTAAATTCAGAATCTTAACTAAAATCAAGATATCAACCTTGCTTTTGATCTTATAAGAAGTTGAGAATTTAATCTTAATCCGTGCTCAATCGATATTTTGAATTGGTTTTGGAAGATTTGAAAAATCTACAAAATCTATTCAAACCCCCTTTCTAGATTTTGTTCTAGAAAGCTTACTCAAGGTTTTAATCAACTCAACTCTCCGGGACCAACAAGTGGTATCGAGTAGTGTTAAGTCGTTTACGATATTGATTTTAGGTCTTGAACAAGATTCTGGAATAATCTTGATTTTCTTGATTTTCTTTCATTTCTAACAGTGCTACTAATAAGCTTTTGTGGAGTATTTTGTCTTTGTTTCATCATGTCATCAGGTAAAAGCAATAAGTCTAGGAATTTGCCTGAATTTTCAATTGAAGAGTATGATTATTGGAAATTTAGGATGGAAAATCATCTAAAAGCCATTCATGATAGAATGGAAGAGGTTCTTGAGGAAGGTCCTATAAAGTTTTTCCATGGAGGCACCAAGACTGGAGCAGAGGCACTGAATCAAGAACTAGACAAGAGAAGAAGAGTTCTCGAATTGACTAATGATGAAAGGAAGGTCCACAATCTTGACCAAGTAGCTAGAACAGAAATCATAGAGACTCGAGTAAAGATTGGATAGAGAAGATTAAAAGATGTAAAACATTAAAGAAATGTGGCAAACCTTAGCTAATGTTTGTGAAGGATCGACCAAGTTAAGGAGAACAAGTTACAATCGATTGCATACATTTGAAACATTCAAGATGAAAGAAAATGAGTCTCGTGGATCAGTTTGATATGAGGTTGACAAATCTTCTCAACAAAGCGGTGATCTTGGAAAGAATTATTCGTAAAAGGAGATTAACAACAAGATTTTGAGATCATTAACCAAGAGATGGAGGGAAAAATCCAATATCCTTAAAGCAACTCAAGATTTATCCTCTATTACTCACCATACTTTATTTTCTCATCTTAAAGCTTTAGAGTATGATATCCAGATAGAAGATGAGGAAGATGAGATGGAGTCAAGCACCTCATCCAAGTCTGCTGCCTTTGTTAGTAAAGAAGACAAGGTGTCAACAGAGTCAGAGGAGCCGATCTATCTTTGAAAGAGCAGATGGCTTTACTTACAAAAAGGTATGATAAATTGAGAATGAAGTATAAGAGAAATAAATTGAGATTTGCAGGTAGAGATAGACAAAGATCCGTGATCGATAGGAAGGTAGACAAATCTTCGATGATGACAAAAACAAGAGCGAGACAAGAAGATACGTATCACCCGTCAAGAAATACTTCCACCCCGGATCGATAGGAGTGACATTTGCTATACTTGCAACAAGCCGTGACATTTCAGCTATGATTGTCCTCAACCGACTCCTAAAGAAAGGGAAGAAAAGAGGAAGAAAAGAGACAGGAGATTTGCGAGATCAAAGAGCTTTGTTGGTCAAGAAAAAGAGCCAAAGAAATCATCATCATCTTCATCATCCTCATCTCGATTTCGGATCGTATGACTAGATCTGTCTCATGGCTAATGAGGTAATCTACTATTCATCTTCGTATAATGATTCTTGTCATCCGCATCTCGATCATGACCAAACTGTTATACATGAATTATTGAGAGATTTAAAAACATCTTTAGCTGCTTATAAACAATGAGACAGAGAATTTATTTTTAAAGGATCGATTCAAATTCTAAATAAAGGCAAGCAGGTGATGAACAAATGGTGGACCGAGGAAACATTCAAGGGGGAATGTTTTCATCGATCAAGCTAGTACATCACCAGATTTACCCGAAAGGTTAGAAAATGAACTGAAAACTTTAAAAGATAAATTTGAAGTAGTCTGTATGAAAATGAATTAATTAAGAAAGACAATGAGAAGCTTGTCTTCAAAATTAGTCAGCTTAATAATTCACAATCAGTAATAGATCATATTTTTAATATTTCCCGTAAATCTCATGATAAGACAGGACTTGGTTATGATAGGAAAAATAAATCGGAATGTTCAAAACCTAGGAAATTTGTGAAAGCATCCGTTCAATCAAAGGATATTAAAATTGGTCCATGGAAACCAACTAGTCGAGATAAGGACTACGACTTCCGATCGAAACATTAGAATTCAGCCGAAGAATTCCTATCGACTAGAAGGAATCCAAGAACCAAAATAAGAGGATTTTCTTATTATAATTCTTTTGATGGAAGGAGCAAATGCTATCCTACATTTCCTAAGTTTAGGAAAATTACCCAATCTGGATACAACAAATTGTCATTTAAAAATGATATTATTGTAGACAAATTTGGTAGAAAATCCGAGTCCGACTTATTGTCTGCAGATGAGATGTTTGTTTGGATTCCTAAAGTGATTCTTGACCCAAAAGGACCCAAGATCACTAGGGTACCTCAAAACTAATTTGTTTTACAGGATTCACAGGATCATCACTTAAGGAAGAGATCTTAGCTTCAATATGGTACATTGGACAAAGTGGTCGCTCACAACATATGACCCATAACAAGAAGTCAAGTTATCAAATTTTCAAAGCATTGATGGTCCAAGAGTTTTATTTGGTGATAATAATTGTGGTCGACTAAAGGTGTAGGTACTTTGATTATCAAGGATATTCAGGTATCTCGAGGTATATTTTGTTGAAGGTTTGAAACATAATGCTATCTGCTTCTCGCCTTTGTGATAAAGGTTTTCTTGTAAAATTCTCAAGAGATAAATGTGATATTTTGGATAATTCCTCGTATAAGGTACTATTAATCGGCTTCAGTACATGGTAATGTCTATGTGGCCAACTTTAATAGTTGTTCCCAAGATACTTGTCTCGATGGCTAAGGGTGGAGAAGATATCACCTGCTATGGCATAAAAGGCTTAGTCATCTCGAATTTCAAGACTCTTAGTAAGTCGGCTAAGAAAAACTTTGTTAAGGGATTACCTCAAAACTTTTATCAACTGATCTTAAATGTGATGCTTGTCAAAAAGGTAAACAGCCTAGACACTCATTTAAGAGTATTAACTCCTCCTCATCTCGAAAGAGTGTTACAACTCCTTCATCCTGGATTTGTTTGGACTGTTACACCTCTCGGCTTCGGTGGAAGATTAATTAACAAAGTCAAACTTAATTAAAGTGGTCAAATGTTGCGGCTTGGCTAAAATAATGGTACATATGGACGGCTAGATCAAGGTAAATGGATGGCTAGATTTAATCAAGAAGAATTGGGCGATTAAAGCTTATTTTAACAAAGGAGATGCACAAGATGTTGACACGTGGATGATTGGATTTTAGAGGTGCATATTTTTAACCGACTAAATCAACAAGTGTGATTAAAAAAGAGAAACTCTATTTAAAGGAGAGAAAAAGAAATGTCAAGTAGATATACAAGTATTATTCACGAAGAAATTCAAGAGAGCATCCAAGCAATTTACGCAAGGAAGAAGAAAGAGGTTTTCTCGAGAAAGTTTATTTGAAGATATATTTACTGTGTTTATAGAACACATATCTTATTTCTAGATCTATACTTTGTAAAGAATAGTGCTAGATTAGAAAGAGGAGAAAGAATTGATCAAGATTGATTTCGAGATCGATTGATTTGTAATTGGGTTTGAGTTTTCGAGATCCTTAGTTGGAGAAGGGAAGTGAGTAAGAAAGAAGAAAGGAAGATAGTAAGTCCTAATCACAAGTTGTGATTAGAGAGTGGAAGTAGGGAATTTCCCGAACCACTATATATCTCGTGTTATTATCTTTCGTAATTGTTCCTTTTCATTAATCAATATTGATTAAACAGAAAAGTGAAAACCCTAATTAATTGTGATTGATTAGTCGGTGAATTTGAATAAAAGAAAAAATCGCTTATAAACGGAGTATAAATTGTTTCCGCTGTGTACACTCGATTATTTAGTGTTACTTGAACTCGCTTTGGGACCAACAATTGGTATCCAGCTCAAATAAATTGGTCGACGGGTCCGAGCTTACACTAAGCAAAAAGGGATTCTGACCAAGGATGAGTCACTCGGGGCTCCAAATGATTCTCGATGAAGGTGGAGCCGAGGGTAAAGCTCAAGCTCCACCAAGAGGAAGCCGAGGATGAGGAGGAAGAGGATGTGGAGGTGGAGCCGCTGCTCTGTGAGCTCACCGAGGCCGAACAGCCAATGAAGCCTGAAGGAGAAGGCACCAAGGAGACGAAGGTTGGTGAAAACCTCCGAGTTGGGAGGATCGTCACGATCAACCCACTCTCCTTCCGGAGGAGGTATCCACGCCGCAAATTGCAGCTCAAGTGGTGCACTGGAGGAGGTCCAGCTAATAAGTTCTCAAGGGACCCCTCTCCCACCCGAGGTCGTACATTTCTCCCCCTCCCCATCTCCAACCCAAATCGGCAATGAAGAGGTGTCCTGTGCCGGCACCTCGTGAGCCTCTAAAACAGCCTACTCCCGAAACCGTCCAAAGTCCATCCTCATCTCCTCTCCCTCAAATCCAAACCTCATCTCCTCCACCATCCCCATCTCATATGCCGTCCTTTTTATCCGGACCAAGTATTCTCCCCAACCCCATCTCCATATCTCCCACTCAACCCCAACTCATCTTACTCCAATCACTACAATCTCCTCCCCTACCACATCACTTCAAATTCCACCCCCACCATCATCTCCCCCACCGTAAATCCCACCCCCACCATCGACACCCCCACTTCTTCTATCCCACCGAACCTCATGTGGATACCTCAAACATTTTTGGGGATATTCCCATGAGCTCCCCACCCAACTTCTTCCTACCACCTCTTCCTCATCCGATTCAGAGGAAGAGGACAGACCAATTCTTGCCATCTCCTCGGCTTTTGAGCAACTTCACAAAGCAAAATCATTTCCCAAGTCCAGAGGATGATGGAGAAGAAAACAAAAGTGATTCGAGCAACACAGACACCATGCTCGCCAACATGCAGATTGGCCGAGGTCAACATGACCGTAAACTTATCAGCCAATCTCAGACCGCTGTTGGTTCTGCACTAAGTGCGCTTGAAGACGAGGTCAAGGCACCGAAAGAGAAGACTGCGGTGACAACGAAGTCGTGGTCTCAACCCTCACTTCGATCGTAATGACTTTGCATCGACGCCAGGCAGCAATTGAGGATGAGCTTCACCCATCAAGGATGAAGTTAAAAGGGGGAAGGTGCCGAGAGCAGAATGGAAACTCTCACACCGTGTCATGTCAATAATGATAGACTTGATACAAAGGCATACACCTGAGTTGGAGGCAGCCAAGGTGGAGATCAAAATTAAATCGACGAGTTGGGCTGCCTTGCAACCGAGGGTGATGCAGATTGAAGAAGCCATCCGAGAGGATGAGGAGAAAAGGAAGAAGGAGGAAGAAGAGAAGATCGAGAAACCGCTGGCTCGCATGAAAGAGTCTCGAAGAACCAGAGCCCAAGGGCAAAGGTAAAGGAAAAGCAGAGCAGCAGCTAGCCGAGAAGACTCCATCACCGAGCAGATGATCAGCCCCGCATCGCCCGAGCGCAAAAGAAAGGAACCAGACTTCTCCAACTTATCACCGAAAGCAGATTAGAAGAATCAGTCTTTGAAAAGGAGATGTTTGAAAAGAGAGAAAAGAAGAGGTCAAGAAGATGGGGAAAGCGAAATGAAGTGGGACAGGATACTAGGAAGTGGGTGTCCAAAGCAAGAAATGAAGCTGATTTCCGCCCGTCCACCGCACCACGGCTCCTCCAAAGATGGTTTCAGGAAGTTCACTAGTGAATATAAAAAGCAAGCCCTGGATGCTAAGTGGATGTATTATCGGTACATTCTCAAGGCATCGCCATCCTGAGCAGCCAATGAAGACATCTCACGGCATGAATGGATGGAGAAGGAGGATGCAGATCTTTATGGGAAGCCGCTCGATGAGGCACATAATGTGTTCAATCAAGCGATCCGATCGCACCACCTACGAGCAGTCACCCCCAAGCTTAAAGAAGATGGTTCTCCGATCCGGAATGGGTCGAATAGCTTGTGGCCAAGGCAGAGAGGGAATCCGAGCTCACAGATGAGAATGATCTCAAATGACTTAGAGCACGGATTTTCACCGGCTAAACATTCCGTAAGCCGATCGATGGGGAATCGATAGAACATGATCTTTCTTTCCTTATCTTTTATTTTCTATCAGCTTCTCTTATTTTGTAATCAGCAAAGTTACGTGAATGAATATATTCAGTCTTATGTGAATTTTGTGTATTAGTTTTCTTAAATTTTTTTATCCGAGAAATTTTATATCTCGAATTAAAATTTTTTAATTTTTCTAAGTATAAATCATCTCGAGAAATTTTATATCTCGTAATTAAACTTTTTCCTAAGTATAAAACATCCGAGAAATTCTTATATCTCGAGTTAAAATCTTTTGCTGAATTTTTTTAAAAAAATACTTCTAAAAGAGTCCAAAACTTAAATTTCTTATTGTGATTGAATGCATTTGAAGTGTGAAATTGTCTGTATCTATCCTGATTGATTTAACTAGATCTAGTACTAACTTCACCTGTGAGTATGTTTCCTTCTTATAGGTTTTAACTTCATCAAAAAGGGGGAAATTGTTGGATCAAGAGGTTTTGATGAGTTAAAGAGCAGATCGTACTAATCACCAAATCGAAGAACAGTGAGGATGTAAGGCGATCGACGGGGTCATGCATTAAGCTAGTCACCGAGGTCCTGATAACATGCTAGTCATCGAAGACAAGCTCAAGTCTAGTCATCTGCAGGAGACAAATATGAAGAGCTCGAGACGAGGTCAAGATAAGCCGAGTAGAATAAGAAAGGCGAGTTTTCACCAAGTCACCGCATGAGATGAGTATGAAGGATCACCGAGGTCTAGAGCGATTTAAGTTTGTTAAGCGGTTTCAAGTTTGTTAGAACTAACTAACAAACTAACTGTCTTCTCGTACTTATATATAGGTCTAGGTTTTTCATTCTTTAGTAACAACACTTATGCATTTTTGATTTACATAATTCACTACTCGTATTTCACAATCTTTTCACAAGAAATTCTAGAGAGGTCTCAAAGAGTTCTAAGTGTTTTTTAGAACACTTTTCCAGTAATCTTCAAAATCCGATACACATTGTATTAGTTAGATTTCTAGAAGAAGAGTCTAGGAGATTGGAGATTTGAAGAAGTGTACAAGTTGTAAGTTGTAAGTCGGAAGTGAGAAAGTAAGCGAAGCAGAGTCCCTTCTTCAAATTGAAGAAGGAGAGTGGATGTAGGATTTTTAAAATCCGAACCACTATAAATCCTGGTGTTATTTCTTGCTTTCTTTAAGTTTCGTTTATTTTACAATCGTGTTACATCAAGAGTTAAATTCAGAATCTTAACTAAAATCAGTATATCAACCTTGCTTTTGATCTTATAAGAAGTTGAGAATTTAATCTTAATCCATTGTGCTTAATCGATATTTTGAATTGGTTTTGGAAGATTTGAAAAATCTACAAAATCTATTCAAACCCCCTTTCTAGATTTTGTTCTAGAAAGCTTACTCAAGGTTTTAATCAACTCAACTCTCCGGGACCAACATCACCCTAGCTATAGACGAGAGTTGCGCTAACGTGATTCGGGATTAATCGGGTGATAATTGTGTATGAATGTGTGGATTGGGTGCTTCGGAATCGAGAGATTAGTTGCACTAAGGATACTCACATTAGTTTGTTTCCTAATTGTGATTCTTAATTGTGCTTTGTGTAAAATTGTCTCTTTAGATTAATGGTTAATCACCCTAGCAATAGGCGAGAGTTGAGCTAACGTGATTAGGTGTTAATCGAGTTTCAATTTTGCATGATTGTATGAATTGGGGATTTCTACATTGAGAGATGGGAAAGACGAAGGATACTCACATTAGGCATTGTGATTTTAATGGAGTGATTAATTTCATGATGGTTTATGCTTTCTATCTTAGTTGATTTGCAATTTGATTCAATTGTAGCTTGTTGATTGATGATTCATTGACGGATGTTAATCCTAGCACCCCTATCTCACCATTTATTGTTGTTTTTGTTCTCGCATCTTAAGTGTTCGATCATTTGTTTGCTTGTTTTTGTTTGTATTTTGCAAGTGTTTTGTTGTCTTTGTTCCAAAACCATTGATGCAACTCTAGTCACTAAGAACTTCGTATTTCTAAGGCCTCATGTGCATACTTTTTCCCTTGGGTTCGATATTTTTGTTGATTGGTCTTAATAACTCTTACCCTATACACTCCAATCAAATGGCACCGTTGCCGGGAATTAGTTTTTGCGCCTTAAGTGAGACTTAGGAATTGTTTGAAGTGACTATTTGTTGCCTTTGTGTTTGTGTTTGTTTTGTTATTTTTGTTTGAATTTGATACTTTGAAATCTTGTCTAGATGGAAGGATACAACTCATACTTGTGGAATCTAGAATATTATCAAGATAGTAGGGTGTATTCTCCACATTTTGAAGAATTGAGCTACAATGATTGGAGGAACTATGAAGATAATTCTCAATGGCAACAAGTTCCATCCAATTATGAAGATTGGATAAGTAAAGAAATTTCTCCCCCACCTCAAGAGATGTTCCCATACTATGAGCCTTATGATCAAGCATGCAATCAAGATTGGGGATTCGAATTTCAAGGGGCATCGGAAGAGGAAGCTTACTATGATGAAAGGAGGAGTTATGAGAATGACTATCCAATGCCACAATCTTCTCCTAAATTTGAAGAATGGGGACTCCATGGTGTGAGAGCTAACTTGCAAGAGATGCTTGGAGTATTGTTGGAAAGAATTGAGGAAAATGACACTAGGTGTGATGAAATGCTTCCCTTGTATGAGGAAATCTATGAGACCAAAGCAATGGTAAATTCATGGATCGAGGGGACTATGGAGATCACCGAAGTCCACTTCACGTTTATAAAGTGTCAAGTCAAAAATTTCCTACGCCAAGTAAAGAACATGACCATCATGGAGAATCAAGAAGAAGAAGGGGAGGAAGAAAATGAAAGAAGAAATGTAGTAGAGGGTCCAAGGAATGAGGATGAAAGGAAGAAATCTCTTGTCAAAAGTGAGGAAGAGGAGTGTCCATTGATGGACATGAGCTATAATGAGGAAGAAAATCTAAGAGCATCGAATGAAACCTTGAAGATTGAAATGAGCATTTCTATACCTTCTAACTCTTCAATTTGTGATTTAATTGAAAATGATGCTTCTAATGATGTAATCTTGCCTCTTGTGAATTTTGACTATAGGGAAGAATTAAAGAAACGCTTGGGCATCCTCGAAGAAAAAGAATGGAAGAGGAGGATGGCAAGAGAAAAAGGGGGACAACCATGGACACTTTGCATTTCTATAGGTGGTTGTCTTATCTATTCGGTGAACCTCCTAGACCTTGAAGCACAAAGATCGAGATACAATGGGAAGGAGGATCGCTACCCTTGGCCATTCCGATGAAGGATATTGGATGTGAACGAATAAGTTCGGCAAAGGACAATAAAAATAGCGCTTGATGGGAGGCAACCCATCCTTTTTATTTGTTCTTTTTGTGCTTTTGGTAGATTAGTGTTTTTGTTTTGTTTGAGGGAGATTTAGCTTGCTACTTAATTGCTCATGCTTTAGAAATAATGCTCTTTGCTTTAGTGATACATTTGGGATATTGAGCTTATTGTTGATATCATTATGAGTTGCCTATATTTTGAGCCAAACTTTGAACTCATGCTATCATTCAAGTTTGGGGGTGTTGGTCGTTATTTGGTTCTTGCATCTCTTAGTAGTAATGTTTTGATGATTCTTATGCCCATTTGTAGGTACACTTTCTAGATGAATTGGAAAGCCATTGGAGTTGCAAGGAAATGCAAGAGCAAGAGGGAAGTGCATAAAAGCATGATGAGCCCTACATGTTTAAAGAGAGATGGAGTTTAAAGGCTTATTGGTACAACACTTCCTTTCAAACTAAGACTTGTCTAAGTTTGGGGGAGGTGTTTTTCTTACCTTAGCTTATCTTCCTTGCACTTGTATATTTTTGGGCTAGAATTGATTTGAGCTTCGTTGTGGATTTATTGATATATCTTTGAGTATCATTCATGTGGTAGTGAGTGTGCTTGAGATTATGTACATGTGCACTTGTGTTTGATTTGCAAGATTAATTGGATTTTGATTTGATCACTAGTTGATTTGTGTCTTGAAGCTAGCTTGCTTGATTAATTATGTGAAGATGAATGTGATTGAAGATGCTTGATTCATTGCTCAATTTAAGCCCGTGAGCTTTTGTGCCTTAATAATCGTACATCTTATACGGTTGATTTGATTCCTTTGGGAGTGCACCATTCATAGATTTGTATGCTAGAACTGACCACTAGACTTGTTGATATTGATCTTTGTATGATGTCTTGAAAATGATAAGAGGCCATGTTTGATATGTTATGTCACTTTGCCAAAATATTTTCCCCACCAAATACATTTGATTTCCTTAGTGAGCCATTTTGAGCCTATTATTCTTATTCTTTGGCAAGCCAAGTGAAATTGAAGCCATTAGCCTATTTTTATGAGCCTTCTTGTCCTATGCTTAGTAGAGCTTGATTGTTGGTTATAGATGGTGATTTACATTGTTAAGTGTGGGAGAAAGAAGAGCTAAGTGATGAAAGCTAGAAAGAAGAAAGAAAGGTTGTGAAGAAAAATTGAATTGTGAAGAAAAGTGAAATGAAAAAAAAATGAAATGATTCAATTTGTGAGCTTAAAGAAAGAAAGCTCAAGTGAATGGTGGATTGATCCTTGAAGTTCAATAGAAAGAGTGTGCTTGATGAAAAGTGAAGAGATTGTGCATTTGTATTGATTAGCTTACATTCAAGTCTCTACTACTTAGTCACTCTTACCCAAATTATCTCACCTATTCCAAAGAGCTTACATTACAACCTTGATGAAAGACCTCTTTGATTCTTGATTGATTACAATTGATTTTGATTGAGATTAAGTCTTTTGGCAAGCATATGGTGTATTTATTTGTGAATTTGATGATTGAGTGCTTTAAACCTTTATACACTTGAGTGAAGAGTGAAACTCTCCATGGAAGGAGCAATGTGTTGAGTATTTGATTGAGCATTTGTTTGAGCATGATTTGTCTTGATTGCTAGTGGATAGTTGCATCGATACTTGAGATCATTGATGAGTTCGATTGTCTTATATTTCGTCTATGGTGCCATGTGACATAATTGCAATCAATTCACTCCTTTGTTCTTAGTTCTACGTTGCTCGAGGACAAGCAACAATTCAAGTTTGGGGGTATGATTGGAGTGAATTGATGCATATTTTTAGGGCTTATTTTAGTGCAAAAATTGGTGCAATGTGTTAGATTTTGTGCTTAAATGTGTAGAGTATCACTCTTTTGCCTAAAAGTATTACTTG
Source organism: Paraleonurus japonicus (assembly GCA_030762865.1). NCBI lineage: Eukaryota > Viridiplantae > Streptophyta > Magnoliopsida > Lamiales > Lamiaceae > Paraleonurus > Paraleonurus japonicus. The sequence goes on from CM061054.1 coordinate 22,802,691, forward strand.
TGAGATATTTGATGTTTTCCGTCCATTTTTCAGGTAAATCGGTGGAATTCGGCCAAACTGAGAGTACCGGCATTCTTAGAATGAAGAGACGGACAAGACGGGCGAAAATAGGGGTTTGGAGGTCAAGTCGGGCCGGGAAAATTCCCTGGACTCGACTATTGGTCGAGCCCGGGAGCTCGGGTCGAGGTTGGTGCTTAGGGAAGAAGTGTTGAATTTTTGGGCGCGCTTTAGTGGTTTACATATTACAAAAGGCGAGATTGTACCAAGTTCGTGGCCGGCCCAAGCGGCAAAGCTCTTGCCTATTCGCGCGTGTCCCGTGTTCGATCCTCGCAAACAGCGATTTTTCTCAAATTTTTGTAAGGCAGGCCACGCTTGAGATCTTTGGATATATACTATAAAGAGCGAGCTTGTCCACAAGATCGTTGTTAGCCGATGTGGTTAAGAGCTCGCCCATGCGCGCCACAGTCCCGAGTTCAAACCCCAAACAGCGGAAATTTTTATTTTATTTTTTAAAAGCCCCAAGCTCGAGTCGAGGGCCCCAACCTCGACTCGAGTCACCCGATTTTTAGTTTTCTCTCTTTTTAAACTCCCTTGGACAAAAAACAGAGCACATGAGTTCATAGTAGCATTAGTAGCGGTTTTGGGGCGATTTCTCAGGCCCCAAGCCAAATTCCTTCCTTAGATTAGAGTAGAAGTTAGAATTAGAAGTAGATTTCCATTGATGTTGGTAGATTAGTAATAGATTAGCATTTGATCATTGTAATTCTTTCAATTCAAGCTTGTAATTCCTTTGGAGATTGGTGTTGAAGACTCAAGCATTCCTATTTTTGTTGATTGAAGATCATTTGGTGATGTTATTCCTCTTTTGTCTCTTTAATTTCTTAAGTGTTGTGATTTTCTTTGTGTTTGATCAATTCTATCTTCTTCCCATGGATTTCACCATGGGCTAACTCTTTGTGCTTGGGTTAATTGAAATTGATGATGAATTGATTGATGATGCTATGATTGTTGATGATTGGAGATCAATTGAGTAGATTGCTTACTAATTGTGATTCTCATTTGTGTTTCATGCATAATTATCTCTTTAGATTAGTGTTTGATCACCCTAGCTATAGACGAGAGTTGCGCTAACGTGATCCGCGATTAATCGGGTGATAATTGTGTATGAATGTGTGGATTGGGTGCTTCGGAATCGAGAGATTAGTTGCACTAAGGATACTCACATTAGTTTGTTTCCTAATTGTGATTCTTAATTGTGCTTTGTGTAAAATTATCTCTTTAGATTAATGGTTAATCACCCTAGCAATAGGCGAGAGTTGAGCTAACGTGATTAGGTGTTAATCGAGTTTCAATTTTGCATGATTGTATGAATTGGGGATTTCTACATTGAGAGATGGGAAAGACTAAGGATACTCACATTAGGCATTGTGATTTTAATGGAGTGATTAATTTCATGATGGTTTATGCTTTCTATCTTAGTTGATTTGCAATTTGATTCAATTGTAGCTTGTTGATTGATGATTCATTGACGGATGTTAATCCTAGCACCCCTATCTCACCATTTATTGTTGTTTTTGTTCTCGCATCTTAAGTTTTCGATCATTTGTTTGCTTGTTTTTGTTTGTATTTTGCAAGTGTTTTGTTGTCTTTGTTCCAAACCATTGATGCAACTCTAGTCACTAAGAACTCGTATTTCTAGGGCCTCATGTGCATACTTTTTCCCTTGGGTTCGATATTTTTGTTGATTGGTCTTAATAACTCTTACCCTATACACTCCAATCACTGCCCACCAAAATCAATCGGAAGGATGGTGTGAGAGCTTACACTAACCGTAAGGGGTTCCTCACCAAAGACAAGGTGATCGGCCGGGCAGTGATTACGATGTAGAGGCGGTGAGGTAAGGGTGCAAGATCCCTCAACCGAGGAGGAAGAGGAGGAAGAGCAAGCGAGATGAGCCGACCATGAGCTCACTGAGGCTTCACACCGATGAAGGCTGAAGGAGAAGGCAACTAAGAGGAGGAGGTTGGTGAAAATCTCGGAGAAAGGGGCATCGTCTGCTCGGCTGGCCTTCGGCTGAAGAGGTGCAGACTTTGGAGATAGCACGCGGTTGTCCGGGCCGAAGATGTACAAGAGATCAGCTCGAGAGAGGACTCCCTCCCCTCTCCCTAAAAGGTACAACTCTTCGGAGCCTTTCCAAGCCTCTCTCCCTCCCCTCTCCAACCCTCTCTGTGCAATAAAGAGGTGACCCAGTGGCACCTTGGAGCCTCTTAAATGCCTACTCCCACACAAGTCCAAGCACAAACACAAACCACCTCTCCACCCCCATCTCCATCTGATTTCCTATCCTTCCTAACCGGACTGTCTACTCCCAATCCCTATATTTACCATCTCCCCCGGCTTTATTACCACCAACACTACCATCAACCTCAACCCCACCTCAACCCACACCGAGCCACATCATCTTCCCTCAACCAACCACTCCACAGCCTACATTGTCTCCACCATCCACCACATCCGAATTACCACCCCTTCCGGCTTCTCCACCACCGAAATACCCCCTCCCCCACCATCGGACTTACCCACCTCTTCCCAACCTTCCCCACAAGTCCAAGCTCCGAATCTCTCCCAAAACATTTTTGGAGATATCCGGATGGGCTACCCATCAAAACTCCCTCCCCTCCTCATCTTCTCGAATCCTCGGAGGAGGAACCCAGCTTAATATCTGCCATCTCCTCTATCTTTGAGCACTTGCACCAAGATCATTCGCAAGGTCGAGAGGATGATGGAGAAGAAGATGAGGCACGTGGTCCGAGCTGTCACGGAGACAATGCTCGCCAATATGCGGATAGCCAAGATGAACATCTCCCACAATCTATCTGCAATCTCGGCTCCGCTATTGGTGATCGTCTGGGCAGCCTGGAGGAGGAGGTGAGGCTGCTCAAACAGAAGGTGGCTACAGACAACGAAGTCCTGGTTGAAGCTTTAACTTCGACAAACCGACTTCGAATTCGTTGTCTTGCTTTGGAAGACCAGCTCCAAGCCCTCAAGAATGAAGTTAAAAAGGGGAAGGAGCTGGGCAAGGAAAGGTGGACAGACCTCACAATTGATGTCCTGCAATCACGAGATAAACTCCAATCAAAAGTCGACACACTGAGTCGGAGGCAATAAGGCGTAACTCAAAGAAAAATTAGATGAACTAGCCGCCTTACAACCGAGGGTGACCCAAATTGAGGATGCCATCCGAGAGGATGAGGAGAAAAAGAAGAAGGAGGATGAGGAGAAGACAGAAAATCAGCTAACCCGTCGAAAGAGACCGAGAAGCCCGAGGCCAAGGGTAAGGGCATAGGGAAAGCGATGCAGTAGAGAAGGAATCATCGGTGAGCGGTGACCATCCCTAGACCAGCTGAGCGAAAAAGGAAAAACCTAACTTCTCCAACCTCTCGGTGAGCGAGATAAGGCGGATTCATGCCGAGAAGGAAATGTATGAGAGGAAGGAGAAGAAGAGGCTAAAGAAGGCTGGGCAAGGGAGCGGAGCTGAAGTGGGATAGGGAGTCTCGGAAGTGGGTGTCAAAGGCTGCAGACGAAGTTGACTTCCGACCCTACCACCGCACCTCGACTCCTCCCAAGATGGTGGCTGGCAAGTATACGGAGGAGTAAAAGAGAAAAGCAATGGATGCCAAGTGGATGTACCATTGGTATATCTTGAAGAACTCTCCTACCGGGGCGGTGATGAGGACTTGCGGCGGCATGCTTGGATGGAGAATGAAGACGAGGATCTGTATGTCGGCTGCTGGATGAAGCAAGCCAAGTATTCAATTGTGATCTCATTGCTCCAGCCTTCGAGCATGCCAAGCCGAAGCGTAACGAAGATGGGACTCCGACTTAGCTTGGGTCGGGGCGGTCATTGCTAAAGGCGAAGTGGAGTCTAAGCTCACGAGATGAAGATGAACTTAAGAAGCTCGAGCTAGGGTCTTCACTTGGCTAGAAGTCCCGAGTCAAGCCGATGGGGAGTCCGATAGATCGGGATTTTTCTTTCCTTATCTTATTTTCTATCGAGTTCTCATCTTTTTGTAATGTGTATATATGTGAATGAATATACTTGAACTTTGCTGATTTACTTGTCTTATTTTTAAGCTTTCTTTATCGCTTTTTAAGAAAACTTAAAAATTTTCTAAGTAATAATCATCTGAGAAAATTCTCATCTATCATGCGGCTGGGAGCTTGTTTCAGTCCATATAGGGTCTTATTGAGTTTATAGACCTTGTTATTGATCTTAAACCCGGGAGGCTGCTCCACATAGACTTTCTCAAGTAACACACCATTAAGGAAAGCAAACTTAACATCCATTTGAGAAACTTTGAAAGATTTATAAGCGGCAAATACTAAGAACACCTTATTGCTTCTAATCGGCAACTAGAGCATAGGTTTCATCATAGTCTATCCCTTGATTGTGAGTAACCTTGAGCTACCAATCTTGCCTTATTACGAACAATAATGTTGTTCTCATCTGCTTTATTTTTAAACACCCATTTGGTGCCTATAATCTTTCTATGTAAGGGTCTTTCCACTAATTTCCAAACATTACGCCTTTCAAATCGATGCAGTTCTTCCCGCATGGTCAATTATCCAGTTTTGGATTCGATAGAGCTTCCTCAATAGACTTAGGTTCGAGAACTGATACATAACAGTGAGCAGACTCTCGAGTCAGCATCATTCGTGTCTGCACACTACTTGATGGGTCTCCAATAATGCAGTCGAGATGGATGATAACTTCTCATCCTCTTGCCTATTTGAGTAGAAGGATCCTTATCTTGTGACTCGGCAACTCATATGAGTCTACCCGAGCCGACGTTCCCCCTTCATCTGCTGACCCCGCCGATCACCGATGTCAAAGGTGTCTCCTCGGATGGAGTCCGATCGAAGTTGTCTTCTCGACTATCGGATGTGGATTCTTCTTCATCCGAATTTGAATCAAGACTAGGTAGATAGACTGTTCTATGTTTAGTTTTGTTTAGTTCAATCTTATCTAGACCATTAGAAATTTGATTCACTTTATACGAGAAGGAATACAATTCATCAAAAACCACATGAGGAGTTTCCTCCACACAAAGAGTTGTCTTGTTGAAAACTCTAAATGCCTTGGAAGTGTTGGAATATCCTAAGAATATTCCATCACTGTCTTAGCATCAAAAGTTCTCACTTAGACTTCCCATTGTTATGGATGAAACATATACAACCAAAAGCTCTAAAATATGAGATTCTTGGAATCTTACCCTTCCAAATCTCATATGGAGTCTTACCCTTGTCTTTAACAACCAAGCACTGTTACGAGTACAACAAGTTGTATTCATGGCTTCAAATTTCGAGAACACAGTGAGGGGGTTCCATACTCGGCTAACATGCTCCTGGCTGCCTCCTTCAAGGTTCTATTCCTTCTTTCAACCACTCCATTTTGTTGTGGAGTTCTTGCTGATGATGTCTCATGAATAATTTCACACTCAAAGAAAAATTTAGATAAACATGAACTTAAAAATTCTTGCCACTTATCACTCCTTATTTTAATAATATTAACACCCTTCTCATTTTGAATGCATGCGAGCAGATCAGGATCTTGCTTATAGTCTCATTTTTCTTGAAAAGAAATATGACCCAAGTGTATCTAGAAAAATCATCTACCACAACAAGAGTATATTTCCTTCCACTTTGAAGCCGAGAGGTGAAACAGTCCAAAGCAGATCAAGATGAAGAAGTTGTAAAACTCTTTCAATGATGAGGTGTTAATACTCTTACATGAGTGTCTAGGCTGTTTATCTTTTTGACAAGCATCACACTTGAATCGGTAGAATAAAGTTTCTCGGGTAATCCCTAAACAAGATTCTTTCTAGCCAACTTACTAAGGGTCTTGAAGTTCGGATGACTAAGCCTCTTATGCCATAGCCACCGAGGTGATCTCCACCCTTAGCTATCAGACAAGTACCTTTGGGACAACTATTGAAGTTTGCCACATAGACATTACCATGTCGAAGCTAGTTAGAAGTACCTTGTCGAGGAACTATCTAAGATATCACATGTATCTTTAGAAAATTTGACAAGAAAACCTTTATCACAAAGTTGGGAAACAGATATGATTATGTTTTAAACCTTCTACAAAATATACCTCGAGATACCTGAATATCCTTGATAATCAAAGTACCTACTCCTTTAGTCTATCCACAATTGTTGTCTCCAAATAAAACTCTAGGACCATCAATATTCTGGAAATTTGATAGTAGCTTCTTGTTACAAGTCATATGCTATGAACACCACCGTCTATGTACCGGATAGAAGCTAAGATCTCCTCCTTGAGTGATGATCCTGTGAATCTGTAAAAGCAGATTAGTTATAAGGTACCCTAGTGATCTTGGGTCCTCGAAGGTCAAACATCACTTTGGGTAACCAAACAAATATCTCACTCCCTAATAATAAATCGAGACTTGAGTTGCCTACCAAATCTGTCTACAATTATATCACTTGAAGATGACAATTTATTGTATTCAGATTTAGTGATTTTCTTGAACTTAGGAAAAGTAGAATAGCATCTCGCTTCTCCCATCAAAAGGACTATAATAAGAATTTCTTCTTATCTTAGTTGTTGGAGCTCTCTTAGTACGATATGGAATTCTCAATTTGAATTTTTGTTTTCGATCGGGAGATGCGATCCTTATCGACTAAGTGGTTTCCAAGGATCAATTCTAATCTCTTTTAGGGTTTGAGATGCCTTCACAAATTTCCTAGGTTTCGAACATCCGATTTACTATTCCTATCATAACCAAGACTGTTTTGTCATGGGATTTTTGAGAAGTATTAAAGATGTGATCTATTGCTGATTGTGAATTATTAAGTTGACTTATTTTGAAGACAAGCCTCTCATTGTCTTTCTTAATTAATTCATTTTCAGACAGATCATCTCAAATTTGTCTTTTAAAGATTTCAATTCATTTTCTAATCTTTCGAGACAAAGCTGGTGATGTACTAGCCCGGCTGAGGTAAACATTCCCCCTTGAATGTTTCCTCGGATTACGAGTAGTTCACCACTGCTTGCCTTTGGCTAGAATCGAATTTGATCTTTTAAAGTCAAATTCTCTATCTCTAGTTGTTTATAAGCAGCCAAGGACATCTTTAAGTCTTTCAATAATCCTTGAATAACGGTTTGATCATTATACAAATGCAGTTTATAAGAATCATTATCGAGAAGAAGAATAATAATCTACCTCTTTGGCCATAAGACAAATTTCGTAAATCGATCCAAAATCAAATGAGGATGATGAAGATGATGATTTTCTTGATTCTTTTTCCTCAGCTAGAAGTGCCCTTTGATGTGCAAATCTCCTGTCTCTCTTCTTTCTTTTCTCCTGTGTTTCCTTAGGAGTCGGTGAGGACAATCATAGGTGAAGTATCTGGCTTGTTACAGTGTAACAAGTGTCACTCCTATCTCGATTTAGGGCTAGTAGGATTTCTTTTAGCAGAGATCTGAACCTCCTTGTCTCGGCCCCTACTCTTGTCATCATCTATAGAATCATCTTCCTTTCTTCTTGACTTGGATCTGGATCTGTCCTTACTCGCAAACCTCAATTTGTTACACTTATATTTCATTCTTAATCTGTCATACCTTTTGGTCGGCAAAGTCATCTGCTCCTTCGAGATAGATCGGCTCCTATAGATTCGAGATGTCATCTTGTCTTCTTTTCTTTGACAAAAGCAACAGATTTAGATGAGGTGCTTGACTCCATCTCATCTTCCTCATCTTCTATCCGAATGTTATACTCTAAAGCTTTAAGATGAGAAAATAAGGTATGATGAGTAATAGAAGATAAATTTTGGGTTGCTTTAAGGATATTAGACTTTTCTCTCCATCTCTTGGTCAAAGATCTCGATATCTTATTATTGATCTCTTTTCCTGAATAGTTCTTTCCTAGATCACCGCTTTGTTGAGAAGATTTGTTAATCTCACATCTAGGCGATCCACTGTTTCATTCTCCTTCATCTTGAAGGTATCAAAGGCATGTAATACAGATCGCAGCCTTATTCTCTTTCACTTGGTCGGATCCTTCACAAACATTTGCAAGTGTCTCACATCTCCTTAGCCGATTTGCATTTTTGACTTTTTCAATCCAGTCTTTACTCGTAGTTTCAATGATTTCATCCTAGCTACCCGATCTAGGTTGTGGATTTTCCTCTCATCACTTGTCGATTCGAGCTTTTTTTCTCTTGTCGACTCTTGATTCGGTGACTCGAGTGCCATTCTTTGGTGCCTCCATGATAAAATTTAATAGGTCCCTCTTCAAGAACCTCCTCCATCCTATCATGGATTGCCTTGAGATGATTTTCCATCCTGAATTTCCAATAGTCATATTCTTCAATTGAAAATTCGGGTAGACTCTGGATTTCTTGTTCTTGTCGAGATGACATGATGAGATAGGAAAACAAAACTTACACAATCTTGTTAGTAGCACGATTAGTGAAAATAAAGAAGATGAAGATAATCAAGAACAAATTTTAGAATCTTGGTTAAGACCTAAAATCAATATCGGAAACTGACTTAACAACTGCTCGATACCACTTGTTAGTCCACTTAGTTGAGTATATTAGACAAAACTTATACAAGCCTTCTAGGAAAAATCTAGAAGACGGGGTTGAATAGATTTTTAGATTTTTACAAATCTTTCAAAACTTATTCAAGACACCATAATCACACAGCGGAATTCAATTTTAAACTTAACTTTATTAAGATCAAAAGCACACCGATATTTTAGTTCTAACTTCAATTCTGAAATTATTCTTTGATTGATAAAGCGAAAATTGAAATATACGAGATAAGTAAAGTAAAGCAATAAAGAATACAAAGATTTATAGTGGTTCGGATTATGAATAATCCTACATCCACTCTCCTTCTTCAACTTGAAGAAGGGACTCTGCTTACCACTTACTTACTTTCAATCCAACTTATAGCTTACAACTCGTGAAGATCTTCAAATCTTCGATCTTCTAAATTCTTCTCTAAGATCTAACTATTACGGTGAATATTGAACTTTGAAGATTACAAGTAAAGTGTTCTATAAACACTTAGAACTTTTTGAAAACTCTTTTTAAAAACTTGTGAATTGATTGTGAAGATAGAAATCAATAGTGAATAATGTGTAAATCGTGTTGCGTTAATTGTTTGAAAAATGAAAACCTAGACCTATTTATAAGTCGAAAAGACAGTTAGTTTGTTTGTCAATTCTAACAAACTAAAAGCTGCTCAACAAACTTAATCATGAAAAGCGCTTTGCTCCTCGGTGATTTATCCTACTCAAATGCAGGTGACTTGGTGAAGACTTCGTCTTTCTTATTCTACTCGGCTTGTCTTGACCTCGTGCGAGCTCTTTATAATTGTCTCCTGCAGATGACTAGATTTGAGCTTGTCTCGGATGACTTGCAACTTCTAGTCTTGATTGACTTGTTCGATCCTTAACCTAGTCGATCGGCTTAGTACTAGGACTTTGATCTCGGTTGTTCTTCATAGTCGCTCGATCATCTGAATTGCTTTTAACTCATCAAAACCTTTCTCGAACTAACAGAAACCTATGCTCCAGTTGCGATTAGAAGCAATAAGGTTGTTTTTGGCATTTGTTGCTTATAAATCTTTCAAAGTCTTTCAAATGGATGTCAAGTCTCTCTTCCCGAATAGTGTGTTACTTGAAGAGGTCTATGTAGAATAGCCCCGGGGTTTAGGATCAATAATAAGGTTTATAAACTCAATAAGGCTCTATATGGATTAAAGCAAGCACCCGTGGCTTGGTATGATACCCCTGTCGAATTCTTGATATCAAGTCGCTTTCTCAAAAAGTAAGATAGACAGAACTTTGTTTAGAAAAGAAATAGATGGAAACATCCTTTTAGTTCAAATTTATGTAGATGATATCATATTTGGTTCACCTAATCTGACCTTGTGTGAAGAGTTTAGTGTTCTCATGAAAAATAGGTTTGAGATGTCCATGATGGGAGAATTAACATACTTTCTAGGCTTGCAAATTAAACGAGACGAGTAAGGACATATTCATACATCGAGTACTAAGTATGCTAAGGACCTTATAGATAAATTTGGGATAACTACTAGTAGGGAAGTTAAAATACCTATGGCAACTAACATCTCTATGGATTCGGATGAGCGGGGATACCCACGGATGCAACGAAGTATCGTGGGTGATTGGATCCCTTCTATATCTCTCTCGCAAGTAGGCCAAACATAGCCTTTGCGGTTGGGGTATGTGCAAGATTCCAATCAAATCCCAAGAAAACTCATCCTGGAGACGGCTAAGAAAATCCTTAAATATCTTAAAGGGACTTTGCGAGGTTGGGTTGTGGTACCCATCGATGACAACTTCAAGCTATCGGGTTATTCGGACTCAGATTTTGGAGGTGTAAAATTGATAGGAAATCCACCTCCTGGAACTTGTCAATTTTTAGGCAACAAATTAATTTCTTGGTTATCTAAGAAAGCAGACATCTATTGCAACCTCCACAATCAAGTGAATACATGGCGGTGGTAGTTGTTGCTCTCGGCTCCTCTGGATTAGTCGGCGACTTAGGGATTATAATATTCTCACATCATCTGCTCCTATTTACTATGATAGTAATAGTGCAATAGTTATGACATACAACCCTGTCTTGCATTATAGGTGTAAGCATATAGATATCAAACATCATTTCATTAGAGATCATGTTGAGAAGAATGACATTAGAATAGAAAAGATAGCAACCGGGTCTCGGAGAGCAGATCTACATACAAAACCCTTAGTGAATCTAGATTTAAGGAATTGTGTTTAGAATTAGGATTACTTGATGCATCCTTAGCATTTTTTAATTCCTATTGCTTGTATCTTGTATTTCCTTTCTTTCTTTTCTCTTTCTTTAAATATTGTCTAAAAGAATTGTCGAGACTTGATATGTGTCAAAGGACAATCACGAGTGATATCATTGATCTCCTTCTTAGGAATCAAGAATCAAGGATTAGTCATATTGACCTTATCCGACTTGATAATTGCTTATTCGACATCAAGTAAATCGACAAGGACACAATAGTCAGCTGATTTTCTCAAAACAAATGACTAGTTGCATCCTATCGACTTACTTTGGCTACTAATGGTTTCTTGAGTTTGTGTATCCGTAGGAACTAGTAATAAATCAACATTGTTAGATCAACATAAATCTTCTAATCGATAAACCTCCTCATCTGCTCACCCCTTCTTTATTTTCTTCAAAAAGCTTATTTTCAAAATTATTCTCACAACTTATCTATTTCAAAACTTTTCGATGAGTTGATCTTTGAAAATCCATTTGAGTCTGATATTCTTATACACTAGTAATATTTGAATATAAGACTCGGTCTATTTAAAATAAAAAGTCTTTGATTAACTCGTCTTAAATTTTGCTTTAAAAAGGCCCGGCAAGGCTGTTTTCTTGAAAAACCCAGACAATGTCATTTCTCAGACGATGCCAAAACCCTTGTCTATTTTAGAAAACATTTGTGCAAAGAAAGGTAAACCTAGGCTTACGTCGGGTATACTTACTTCCCTGCATAAAGTAACCCTACTAGCTGTCAAATTTGCAGCCTATATAGTTACTTTTTACGCATTTCAAAGTCGAGTTATTCCCACGCGTTGAATCCCAATTGTTTATCCCATTTTTAGCTGTTGATTCAAAGACAAGAAATCATTTTAAATAAACGATTCAGATTTAAATCCACATTCCATGTGAATTCTCTCTCCAAATTTTCCCTCCTATAAATTCACCTTCTTCTTTGATTAATCTTTTTCACTTTCGAGAAAACCAATTTATCCTCTCAGTAAAATTCCCAACTCTCAAAACCCCTTTTAAACCTTTTTATGAGCCATAGTCGCAAATATATTGGAATTACATCAACAATGGTGGACTTTAACAAAGAAGCATACAACAAGAAGATCAAATCGAGAGATATACGTCGATTTCAACACTACCTCGATGCGAGAATCCCTTGAGATTCTGGTATTATTGGAGAGGTCAAGGCCGAGGACATTCGCTCGAAGAAATCGGAGAAAATAAGATCCTCGATATGCGAGGGATCGAGTTTTACATTAATAGAACTTTGGAGAATGGGGTGTTTAAATCAAAGGTAGATGGTGATGAAGTTGTGGTGACGAAGGAGGAGGTGGCAAGGGTATTTGAAAGCAGATTGAAGGAGTGAATCCCTTGGTGTATAAAGATGAGGATTGGGTGGAATCATTTGAGATGATTGCCCGATATTCATTCAGTGGGATAGAAGGAAGGAGTTAAAGAAGAATATGCTTAGGAGGAAGTATCGTGCGTTGATGACGATACTTGACTAAGTGTATTCTAGGGAGCAGTAACTCCCATGATGGGTTGACAAGGCCCGAGTTGAAGCTGCATCGTGGCTATTCTCGATGGGGTGCAGTCAATCTATGTTGAATTGTTCATGGGGAGGTTGAAGACGAGAGAAGGAGAGGCTCATCTTCAACAATGGTGAATGGACTACTAAGTCCATTACTAGCTTGTTCAACAAGATAACTGTCCTCCTAGAGGATCTGGCTGGCCGGCGACCTAAAGCTGGGCCAGATGGGGTGAGGAGCTACACCAAGTAGAAAGGGCTCCTCACCAAAAATGAGCTAATTGGAGGTCCAGCCAGACTCGGATGAGGAAGCGGCTGAGGAGAGGGTAGCCGAGCCCTCGGCCAAGGAGGATCGGCCTATGGAGCCGACCGTGAGCTCGGTGAGGCTTCACAGTCAATGAAGCTGATGGAGAAGGTACCCAAGCGGAGGAGGCTCGTCAAAGACTCGAGAAAGGAGGGGGCAACGTCTGCTTTGCACACCCGGTCTGGCAGTCGAGGAAGCTCAAACTCGGAAGTGGCTACGAAGCCGTGGTGCAATCACAAGAGATTCGGGAGATAAGCTCCGAAAGGACCCACTCCCCCTCGCCAAAGAAGACAGATAAGCCACAAAGGTACTCTCTTTTGGCACATCTTCTAGCTTATCTTCTTCCAAATCCTCCCTCCCCCTCATCTCGCCCACCACAGCGATGAAGAGGTGTCCCAGCTAGCACCTCGGAGCCTCTGCCACCTACCTCCCTAGAAGTCCAAGTCGAACTCCCATCCACCCCCTTACCCCAAATTCAACCCACACTACCCCTACCCATCGGTCCCATCTACACACCTACACCCACATCTACAATCTTACCTACCACCTCATCTCTTCCCCTCAAATAATCGAACCCGTACCCTCCTCATCCCAGCCACCATCTGAAATTCCACCACCCCCACCATCGTCTCTACCCCCACCACCTGAAATACCTCCACCCCCACCATCTAATCTCCCACCTTCACCTCAAACCGCTCCCCAAGTCCAAATTTCGGATATTTTCCACAACATCTTTGGGAATATCCGGATGAGCTCCCCAACTCCAAAGCCCCCTCCTCTCCCACATCATCGTAATCCTCTGAAAAAGACTCCGACAGCCCCCTCTGTCTACCATCTCATCTGCCTTCCAAAACCAACAACAAGATCATGCAAGGTAGAGAGACTAGTGGCCAAAAAGACAAAACATTTAGTCGGGACGGTGACGGAGACGATGCTGATGAACATGCGAATAGCCAAGGTCAATATATCAAGAAATCTATCGACAAGACCGGCTCTGCATTGATGAATCGTCTGAGCAGCTTGGAGGAGGAGGTGAAGCTGCTGAAAGCCAATGTGGCAGAGGACAACGCGGTCGTGGTAGAGGTATTAACCAACGACAAAGCAGACTTCCGGGTGCGTTGTGCCTCCCTAGAAGACCAGCCGCGAGCCCTTACCGATGAAGTTAAAAGGGGGAAGTAGCCGGGCAAGCCTGGCCGAAACCCTCACACTGATGTCAAGGCCAATTCGGATAAATTGCAAATCAAGGCCGACACAAATGAGCCGGAGGCGGCAAAGGCCGAGATGAAAGAAAAGCGAGATGAAGTCGCCGCCTTCACCGAGGGTGACTCAGATCGAGGAAGCCATCCGAGAAGATGAGGAAAGGAGGAGGAAAGAGGAGGAGAGATCGAGAAGCCGCCGCCGATTGAAGGAATCGGAAAAACTATATGAGGCCAAGGGAAAGGGAAAGTAGCCGAGAAAGAGCCACCGGGATTATCATTTCTAAATCTACCAAGGCCGAGAAGTAGAGAGAACCAGACTACTCCAACTTGTCTCGAGGAGCAGATCAGGAGGATTAAAGCCGAAAAGGAGTGGTTCGGAGAGAGGGAGAAGAAAAGACAGAAAAAGCTAGGCAAAGGGGCAGAGATGAAGTGGGATAGGGAATTCGGAAGTGGGTCTCTAAGGCACTGATGAAGCAGACTTCCGCCCTTACCACCGCTCGTCTCGCTCCTCCAAAGATGGTATCGGGTCAATACACCAAAGAATATCGAGACAAAAATATGGATGCCGATGGATGTACTACTTGGTACATCTTGAAGGCATCCCCGACCGGAGTCAGATCAAGATATTCAATGGCATGAATAGATGGAAAAGGAAGACCCGGGCCTCTATGGAAGGCTGCTCGATAAGGCAAGTAACATATTCAATCGTGACCTAGTGCCTCACCTACGAGCATGCCAAGCCTAAGCGAGAATGCCGACGGGACTCTGATCCGAATTGGGTGAAGACTGCCGTCACCAAAGCCGAGGTCGAGTCGGGACTCACAGACGAGGAAGAACTAAAGAAGCCGAGAACATGAGTCTTTACTTGGCTGGATGTCCCTAAGCAAGCCGTTGGGGTGTCCGATAAGAACATGACTTTCTTTTCCTTATTTTTCTTTCTTATCTCGCACCAACCTTATAAATTTTGTAAATCATCTTTGAATATACTTGATCTTATCTCGAACTACCTTATCTTATATATTTTTAGCTTTCTTTATTGCTTTCTAAGAAAACTTAAAAATATCCTAAGTGTTAATCATCTCGAGAAAACTTTCATCTCGTATTAAAATTTTCTAAAAATTTTCTTAAGTCCTAAGACTTAAAATTTTCTAAGTACTAATCATCCGATAAAATCTTAAAACTCAAAAAAATTTCTTTTCTTAAAACTTTTCTTAAACTTTTAAAAAAAAATTCTAAGTGTGAATTAAATGCTCTTATGTGAATAAAAAGCGCACCAATTGCTTATGTGTTGAAATGTGCTCATCTGATTATCTTGAATAACCTTGACTAACATCAATTTTGTAAGTTTGTCACTTTCTTGCAGCTTTAACTTCATCAAAAAGGGAAAAATTGTTAGATCGGTAAGAAGTTTTGATGAATTAAAACAAGAAAGACTTGGAGTCAACTCATGCAAAGTAATATGACCAGATAATTATATAGAACAACCGAGGTGAAGAGGACTAGCACTAGGCCGACTGACTAGGTAGAGCTAGAAAAGTCACCGAGGTCGAAGAAGTATAGGTCACCAAGACGAGCTTGAGATAGTCATCTCGTTGGAGACAATAATGAAGATCTCAAGACGAGGTCAAGACAAGCCGAGTAGAATAAGAAAGGCAAGTCTTCACCAAGTCGCCATGCATTTCGACTAAGACCAAGATCGGTTGAGATCGAGACAGCTTTTCAAGAATAAGTTTGTTAAGCGGTTTTTAGTTTGTTACAAGAAACTAACCGTTTCTCGGGCTTATAAATATATTTAGGCACGCTTTCAAAAACAACTTTCAGCACTCTCATTCACATTACTCACAAGTTCTCTAGAATCACACAAAAAGTTTTCAAAGCAATATTCAAAAGTTCAAAGTGTTTTTAGAACACTTATTTGTACATCTTCAACATACACTTCGCACCGTAATTGTTGGTCCCGGAATGTTGAGTTGAATAAAACCTCGAATTAACCTTCTAGAACAAAATCTAGAAAGGGGGTTTGAATAGATTTTGTAGATTTTTCGAATCTCTCAAAATCAATTCAAAGAATCGATTATCACGAATATAGTTGTAAACTCAACTTTTAACAAGATCAAAAGCAATGCCGATATTCGATTTTAGATAAGATTCTGAATTTTAATCTTGAACTAACAAAATTGTAACTTGGACAGAAATTAAAGAAAGCAAGAATAACACGGGATTTATAGTGGTTCGGAATATAACAATCCTAACATCCACTCTCCTTCTCCAAACCTTGAAGAAGGGTCTTCACTAGCTACTTACTTACTTACCGTACAAACTTTACAAATTACAACTTGATCTTCAATTCTTCAAAAATCTAATCAACTTTCTCAAATCTAACTCTAAGAATAAGATGTGTTTTTGAAGATGTGAAATGAAGTGTTCTATAAACACTTAGAAAATATTTGAAACCTCTCTTGACAAAACTTTGTGAAATCAATAGTGAATAGTGTGAAAAATCAAATTTGCATTCGTGTCTAGAAAAATAAAATCTAGTCCTATTTGTAAGTCTCAAAAGATAGTTAGTTTGTTAGTTAGTTCTAATAAACAGAAAACCGCTTAACAAACCTATTCTTGAAAATCGCTCTTGACCTCACTGATTCTTCCCACTCGTCTGCGGTGACTTGGTGAAGACTCGCCTTTCTTATTCTACTCAGCTTGTCTTGACCTCATCCGAGCTTTTCATGATCATCTCCTTCGTATGACTAGATCTCACCTGATCGAATTGGTTCTAGACCTCGTCGATCCGTTTAGCTTAACCTCACCGGTCTTCGATCGTCGATCAATCGAGCCGCTTCTTTTAACTCATCAAAACTTCTTGATTCAACAATTTCCCCTTTTTGATGAAGTTAAAACCTATAAGGAAGAAAAACACTCACAAATGGGTTAGTACTAGAATTAGTTAAAACAATCGAGATAGGTATATCGAACACTTAATCATTTTACAAATGCATTCATTCACTTTCAAATAAAAATTAAGTCTTTTTAGACTCTTTTAGAGATACTTAAAAAAATTTGAGTCTTAAGACTTAGACAAATTTTTAGGAAAAAAATTTTTAAATCGAGATATAAAATTCTCGAGATGATTTATACTTAGAAATATTTTTAAGACTTTAAAAAAACTTTTAAGAAAGCGATATAATGAAATTCACATAAGTCCAAATATATTCATTCACAAATTTACAAATTTACAAATAGAAGAACTGATAGAAAATAAAAGATAAGGAAAGAAAATCCTGTTTCTATCGTATTCCCCATCGGCTGGCCTCTGGAATGTTCAGCCGATTGAAAATCCTTGCTCTTAGTCTGTTTAAGCTCTTCTTCATCTCGTGAGCCGGGTTTCCCGTTCGATTTGGCTATGACCGTCTTGACCCATTCCAGATCGGGAGAGCCGTCTTCTTTTAGCTTCGGGTAACTTGCTCATAGGCTGGTGCAACTAAGTCGCAGCTTGAACACATTGTGTGCCTCATCAAGCGGCTTCCCATACAGATCGGCATCCTCCTTTTTCCATCCGCTCGTGCAGCTCTTGTCCTCGTCGGCCGCTTCCGGATGGCGATGCCTTCAAGATGTACCGATGAATACATCCATCGGCATCCAGGCTAGCTTCTTGTATTCGCTTGTGTATTCCCCTGAAACCATCTTTGGCGGGGCTGAAGTGCGGTGGACAGGCGGAAGTCCGCTTCATCTAGTGCTTTGGATACCCACTTCCGGAATCCCTGTCCCACTCCAGGCTCGGCTTTCCCCGCCTTCTTGACCTCTTCTTCTCCTCGCTTCTCATACTTTTCCTTCTCGGCATGGATTCTTCCGATCTGCTCGGCTGATAGGTTTGAGAAGTCGCTCCTTTCTTTGCGCTCCACTCTAGGGTCGATCGGCTACTCGGTGATGAAGACTTCTCTCTTGCTTTGCCTTTACCCTTGCCCTTGGCCTCGGGTTTTTCTCGCTTCTTTCATCTTGGCCAGCAGAGCTTCGACTTCTCCTCCTCCTCCTTCCTCCTCTTCTCCTCATCCTCTCGGATGGCCTCCTCTATTTGGGTCACCCTCGGTTGCAAGGCTGCCACTCATCCGATTTAACTTTCAATTCGGCCTTGGCCGCCTCCAACTCGGTTGTGTCTCGCCTTAGAGTCCACCTTGTCTGTGAGTGACAAGACTCCGCTTATGAGGGTGTCCATCCTTCCTTCGCTCCTTCCCCTTTTTAACTTCATTTTGGAGGGTCTGGAGCCGTCTTTCCGTAGCCGAGCAACGGACTCTAAAGTCGTTACGATCGACGTGAGAGTGTTGACCAGATCTCGTTGTCACCGCCATCTTTGCTTCGGTGCCTTAACCTCCCCCTCCGTGTCACTTAGCCGAGATCCAACAAGAGTGCTGAGATTGGGCTGATAGATTCCTTGACATGTTGACCTCAAGAATCTGCATGATGGCGAGCATCGTATCGGTGATCGCTCGTATCACCTTCCTTGTCTTCTTTTCCATCATCCTTTGAACTTGAGATATTATCTTCTTGTGCATATCTTCAACGGCATTGAAATGGCAAGAATTGGATCGGTCTCCTCCTCTGATTCGGATGAGGAAGAGGTGGTGGGAGAGGTTGGACTGGGAGCTCATGTGGATATCTCCAAAGATATTGGAGGTATCCACCGGGTGGGGTTCGGATGGGAGAGATGAAGTGGGGGCGTCTCGATGGGGAGGGGGAATTTCTCAGTGGAGGGGATGATGGTGGGGGTGGAATATGTGAAGTAGTGGGTGGGGGAGATGAGGTTGTTTGGGGTAATATGGGTTGAGTTTGGGAGGATATGGGTAAGGCCGGTGGGGAGATGGATATGGGAGTTGGGGCGACACGGTCCCGTAAGAAAGGACAAGATCTCGAGATGGAGATGGTGGAGGGGATGAAGTTTGGGTTTGGGGAAGGGTAGATGAGGTTGGGATTTGGACTATTTCGGAAGTAGGCTGTTTTAGAGGCTCGAGGTGCCACTGGGACACCTCTTCATCGCTAGAGTGGCCTCGGGAGAGGGGGAGGGGGAAAATTGTACTGTCGTGGGTGGGGAGGGGGTCCTTTCCGAGCTTATCTCCCGAACCTCCTCCGAATGAACCACTCGCGCCGCGATCTCGCAGAGTTGTTACCTCTTCGGGTAGAAGACTTGGCGGGTCACAGACGCCCCACCCAGCCTCGAGGTCTTAACCAACCTCCTCCTCCTTGGTGCCTTATTTTCAGCTTCATTGGTGGGCAGCCTCACCGAGCTCACCGCCGGCAGCTCTTCCTCTCTCTCCTCTTCTTCCTCCCCTCGCCTTCTTCAGCCTGGTGCTCGAAGCTCCTACCTCGGCTCCACCTTCGTCTCGAATCACTGGAGCCCCAAGAGGTTCATCCTTCGTCGAGAATCCCCTTTTGTTTTGTGTAGAGTCTCGACTCCGTCTCGACCAATTGATCTCACTGACAAGCAGTCCTCCATGATCACCGTCACCTTATTGAATAGGCTGGTGATCGACCTCGCCCCGCCACTTTCCTCCAACTACCTCCAATCTTTTCCTTTCCGTCTCTAGCTTTTCCAAGAGCATCCCAGCCCAGCTTAGCTTGGACCCCATCAAGTATTGTCCTCATGACACATAATCTGGGTCTGTCAGCCCGTCATGAGAACTTTGTTCTCCCAAGATGACCTTTGTGACGATGGTCATCGAAGTCGATACCTCCGTCGGAGCATCTTCTTCTTCAACTCCGATCGCCGGTCCCTCATGGAATTCGGCAATCATCTCGAATGATTTTACCCATTCATCGACTTGTAGGTGAGGGTTCACTCCTTCACTACTTGTATCAAAATTCACTACCTCCACGAGTAACGGTTAAAACCTCTCCATACACTCTGGTTTTAAAGACTCCGTTCTCGAACGTCCCGTTGACATAGAACTCGATTCCCCGCATATCTAGTGTTTTATTGAGGGGGATTTCTTGGAACAGAATGTCCTCAATCCAGTCCTCTCCAATAACTCCAAAACCTCTCTTGATTCACCATCGAAGTTGTGTCGAAATCCACATACATCTCCGATTTGATCTTCTTATTATACGTCTCATTGTGAACATCCACCATGGTTGAAGTAATTCCTATTTGTTTTTTAGAAGTGCTCATGAAATGATCAAATACGAAGTTTTGAAAATTTTTGCGAGAGAGTTTATAAGAATTTCGAGAGTGAAAAAGTTTGTTTAAGGAATAAGATGTATTTATAGGGGGAAGATTGGAAAGAGAAACCGCCATTTTGGAAAATTTGAATTAATCTGAGCCATTTATTCAAAAAGTTTTTACCGCGCATAAATCAACGGTTAAAAATTAAGATAAGCGATTAGGATTCAGCGCGTGGATGTTAATCGCCTTTGGAATGCGTAAATAGTTACTTTATAGATCGTTGATTTGACAGATGTAGGTTACTTTATGCAGGGAAGTAAGTATACCCGACGTCACCTAGGGTTACCTTACTTCGACTAAGGGTTTGCAAATCGATGAGTTTGAAAACGGATGAGTTGAAAAGTCATCTCGATAAAGTAACTCGTCTGATTTTTAAAAACAAACTTAAGTTCAAAAAAATTTTTAGCAATTTTAAAGACAATTTTTTAAATAAATGACTCAGACTTAATTTTCTAAAAATGGGATTTTCAATCAATCATTCCAAAAAAAAATTTATAAAAATATGAAGTCTATATTTTTTTAAAAAATAATGTTTTTTAAAAAAATTTAGAACTAGATGAGGTGAAACAAGATGATCTGTGGATCTATTCCCGCAAAGACATAGACTCATGAAAAACCATTAGTAGCTTGAGGTAGATCGGATAGGGTGCAGATAGTCATCTGCTTTTCGTAAAATCACTGACTATTGTGCCTTTGTTCGATTTACCATATGTCGATAAGTAATTATCATGTCGATAAGGTCAATATGACTAATCCTTGATTCTTGATTCCTAAGAAGGAAATCAATTATATTAGCTACCCGATTGTCCTTTGACTCGGATCTAGTCCGATAATTCTTTCTAGACATAATAAAACTAAATTGAGAAAGACAAGAGTAAAGAAAAAACAATTAGAGATTTACTAAAGAAGCATCTAATAAACCTAACTCTACAGATATTTCTTTAAACCTCGTCTCTGTAGGTGGTTTTGTCAAGATGTCTGCTCTTTGAAAGTCGGTCAAGATCTTCTCAAGTCTGATATCTCCTTTCTCTACATGGTCTCGGATGAAGTGGTGTCGATATCTACATGCTTGCATCTTGTATGAAGAATCGGGTTCGAGTAATAGCTATGGCACTATTACTATCACAAAAAGATAGGTACATCTTTAGTGATAATATTATAATCCCTTAGTTGTTGACTTATCCGGATCGGTGTGAACAACAACTTCCACCGCCATATACTCGGCTTGATTGTGGAAGTAGCTACAGAGGTTCGTTTCTTAGACAACCATGAAATCAGCTTACTTCCAAAAATTGGCAAGTACCAGTATGTAGATTTTCTATCTATCTTACACCCACCAAAATCTGAATCGAGTATCCAGACAACTCAAAGTTGTCATCACCGGGTACCACAATCCAACATTTATCGTTCCTTTCATATACTTGAGGATTTTCTTTGCCGCTTCAAGATGGCTTTTCTTAGGATTAGCTTGAAATCGAGCACGTACTCCAACCGCAAATGAAGTATCGTGTCTACTAGCGCTTAAATATAATAAAGAACCAATAAGACCTCGATACTCGGTTTGATCGGTGTCTTCTCCTTCTCGTGCGATCCATTGAAAATTTGTCATCATAGGTATCTTAGCTTCTCGGCTGGTACCTATTCCATATTTTTCAATAAGATCTTTTGTATATTTGGCTTGGTTGATGAATATTCCCTTCTTTGTCTCCGCTTGACTTGAAGTCCAAGAAAATATGACATTTCTCCCATCATGGACATTTCAAATCTGCTTTTCATAAGACTACTAAATTCTTCACATAAAGATATGTTAGTTGATCCAAAAATTATATCATCAACATAAATTTGAACTAACAAAAGATCACAACCACGTTTTTTCTAAAGAGAGTTCTATCAATTCTACCTTTAACAAAACCATTTTGAATTAAATAATCGGACAAGGTGTCATACCAAGCTCTTGGTGCTTGTTTAAGTCCATATAGAGCTTTCCTTAGTTTATAAACCTTGTCTCTTTTGACAAAGCCAGGGGTTGCTCTACATAAACTTCTTCACTTAGAATTCCATTTAAGAAAGCTGACTTAACATCCATTTGAAAAACTATGAATCTTTTAAAAGCGGCATAGGCTAAAAACAATCTTATGGCTTCCACGAGCTACTTGGTGCAAAGGTTTCATCATAATCAATACCCTCGATTGTGAATAACCTTGAGCAACTAGTCTGGCCTTATTTCTAACCACAATATTGTTTTCATCCCTCTTGTTTTTGAAGACCCATTTAGTTCCAATGACTTTTTGATGATGAGGCCTTTCTACAAGCTCCCACACATCTTGTCTTTGAAACCGATTTAGTTCTTCTTGCATGGCATTAATCCAGTTGGAATCGCTTAAAGCTTCGTAATTGATTTAGGTTCAAGTAATGACACATAGCAACCGAACATACAATCTTGATTTAGTTGGGTCCTTGTCTGACACCGTAGTCTAAATCTCCAATTATCTCGCCACCGGGTGATATGACATTACTTTCTTACCTTTATCTTTTACAAGAGATGATATCTTGTCTGAATTATTTATTTCGTATGATTACGTGTTACCTTCTCGATAATTCTACCGATCACCGATGTGTTGTTGGTCGTCGATCACCGATATGTTGTTGGTCGTCTGATTAGTCGGTAGATCACCGTTGAGGAAGTTCTTTCAGGTTCCTTTCCTTTGTCGATTCTTCCTCTTCATCTCGAATCGATTCTTGATTGTAGAATTTTATGGTTGATCCTTTGATAGTCATCGATCCGCATCATCCGATATCTTTGTGATGTCCCCTGTCTTATCAAACTCAAGAGAAGATTCATCAAATACCACATGAAGTGTTTCTTCTACACACAAGGTTGTCTTATTAAAAACTCTATATGCCTTTGATATAGATGAGTATCCTAAGAATATCCCATCTCGCTATCTTGGCATCAAAGGTTTTTAATTGAGATTTCCCATTATTGTGTATGAAACATTTACAACCAAATATATGTAAATATAAAATTTTGGGAGATCTTCCTTCCAAATTTCATAAGGAGTTTTACACTTATCCTTGACAATCAAACTCCTATTTTGAACATAGCAGTGTATTCACACTTCCGCCCAAAACCTATGAGGAGTGTTGAATTCATAGCATTGTTCTAGCCGCCTCTTTCAAGGTCCTGCTTTCTTCTCTCAACAACTCCATTTTGTTGTGGAGTCCTTGCTGCAGATGTTTCTTGAGCTATGCCATTCTCAATGCAGAGTTAGAAACCAATTTATTTAGGAATTCAGTACCTTTATCACTTCTAATTTTAACAATATTTAACCCCTTTTCATTTTGAATCTTCTTAAGAAATTCTGGAATCTTAGTCATAGTCTCATTCTTTTTGTACAAGAAAATAACCCAAGTAAATCTTGAAAAATCATCAACAATTACTAAGGTGTATTTCTTCCACTAAAGCCGAGAGGAGTTATTGGACCAAACAGATCCATATGAAGAAGTTCCAAAATTCTTTCAAGAAGGATTACTTATTGTTTTAAAAGAAGCTTTGGTCTGCTTTTCCTTTTTGACAAGAAATGCATACATGGTTCTTTGAAAATACTTTATCGTGAGTCCTTTAACTAAAGATTTCCTTGCTATTTTGTTAAGAGTTTTGAAATTTAAGTGACCAACTCGTCTGCACATACCCAACTTAAGTCATCGAACTCTTAGCAACAAGACAAGTATCTTTAGGACAGCTTTTGAAGTTGGCAACATAAATGTTACCTTGTCTTACTCCAGCTAATAAAACATTTTCATTGATACCATCTAAAATATAGCATGCATTATGAGTAAATTTAACACAAAACCCTTTATCACAAAATTGTGAAACAGATAGTAGATTGTGCTTCAATCCTTCCACGTAGTAAACTTCTTGAACTTGAACATCTCCAATCATTAGTGTTCCTACACCTTTAGTAAGTCCATAGTTGTTGTCTTTAAACATCACTCTTGGTCCATCAATGGTTTGATAGTTAGAGAGAAGTCGCTCTTTCATAGGTCATGTGTTTGGAACAGCCACTATCAATGTACTTAGATGACCTCAAGAATGTCTCCTCTATCAACCATCTTTTTATCTTCCTGCAATCACAAACTTATTGCCTAGGTACCCTTTGTATTTTGGGTCCTTTCATGTTAAGTTGACTATTAGGAATCCAGATAAAAATATCAATGTTCCTTAAAACCATAGATTGAAGCTTACATCCATATCTATCTACTAAGATAAGACTTTCAAGATCAATCGATTCAGTTGATCTTTTGAAATTGTCTTGAATCTTGGTAAGAATGGATAAGATCTGCTTCTTCCATCAAAGCTATTATACCTAGGATAGATCTTTGATTTAGTCTTAGGTTTAACCTTTGGAGTTACTCTCCTTGTCCGATTTTTCTTTTCAAGTATCGATGAGGTAATTAATTCCTTTGGTTTCCGTGGACCGAATAAAGTTTCTACCTTAGGTTTAGTTGCTTTGACAAAGACTCTAGGTTTTATAGGATCATTTTTCTTATTCCTATCAAAACCTAATCCGGTTTTATCACTAGACTTTTCAGATGAATTGAAGATTTTATCTATTGTGGTTTGAGAATTATTCAAAAGTCCCAACTTGAGATTTAATTCTCTGTTAGTTCTTTTATAATTCTCATTCTCGTAATAGATATTTGAAAATTTTATTTTTAAAGAACTCGCCTCTGTTCTAACTTATCTGCCTTATCGTACAAAGTACCGGTGATCATCTCACCGACATTCCCCCTTTAATGTACAACTGGTTTCTCACTTTTCTTAGTCGATTGACCTTAGTTAGATCAGAAATTTGATCTTTTAAATTAAGATTTTCAGTCTCTATCATTTATAAGCGAGATAGAGCAGTCTCCAAATCTTTCAAAAGTTTATCAATAAGATCTGGGATCGATTTGAGATAAGGTGTCACAGTCATTATCTCCGATGATGAATAGTAATGTACCTCTTTAGCCATTAGACATATGTCATCATCTCCGACCCAAAATCAGATGAGGATGAGGATGATGATGTCTCACGAGCTTCTTCTTTCTCGGCTAAGAGAGCTCTCTCGATCAAGATATCTTCTATCTCTTTTCTTCCTCTTTTCTTCTCTCTCTGGGAGTGAGTTGAGGACAATCATAGTTGTAGTGACCGGAGTTTGCCGCATGTGTAGCATATATCTCCTCTCGTCTCGCTTTTGGACTACTATCTCCTCGTCGATAGGTGACCTATGACTTCTTGGTCGATCCTTCTTTTATCATTATCTCAATTCTTTTCATCCCTGCTCGATCTATAGTTCCTTCGATCTAATCTGCCTCTTTTGTTTCTTCTATATTTCATCTTGATCTTTCATACCTTTTCAACAAAATAGCCATTTCTTCTTTTATGGACAAATCGAGATGCTTTAGAGATCTTTTCGCATTCATCTTGATGAACAAATGCTACTTGTTTTCCGTGATGTAGATGACTCTGCCTCATCTTCTTCATCTTCAATGTGAATGTCATATTCCAAAGGCTTTTAAGATGAGAGAAAAGAATGTGATGTGATATTGATGACAAATTCTCGTGTTGCCTTGAGAATATTTATTTTCTCTCTCCATCTTTTGCTCAAAGATCCGAGTACTTTGTTGTTAATTTCTTTCTCGGTGTAAGTCTTACCCAAATTGGTTGCTTTGTTCACAAGATTAGTCAATCTCACGTCCCAGTTGATCTACGCCACCATCCTTCATTTTGAATGAGTCAAATGCATGTAGAACAGATCAAGCTTATTTTCTTTGACTGCTCGTATCCTTCACAAATTCCGGCAAGAGTCTCCCACATTTCTTTGGCGCCTTGCATCTTTTAACTTTTCAATCCAATCCTTACTTAGAGTCTCAATGATCTCGGTTCGAGCTACTTGATCAAGATTATGGACCTTTCTTTCATCATTTGTTAACTCGTAGCTCTTCTTTTCTTGTCTCGGTCCTAGATTCACCTGACTCACTCCAAGAGTTGGTTCCTCCATGATAGAATTTTATAGGTCCCTCTTCAAGAACCTCTTCCATCCTATCATGAATGGCTTTTAGGTGATTCTCCATCCTAAATTTCCAGTAATCATAATCTTCAATAGAGAATTCAGAAGATTTCTTGACTTCTTGTTTTTCCCCGATGACATGATGAAACAAAGGAACAAAATACTCCACAAACTAATTAGTAGCACTGTTAGTAAATGAAGAAAATGAAGAAAATCAAGATAATTTCAGAATCTTATTCAAGACCTAAAATCAATATCGTAATGCCTTAACACCGCTCCGATACCACTTGTTGGTCCCGGAATGTTGAGTTGAATAAAACCTCGAATTAGCCTTCTAGAACAAAATCTAGAAAGGGGGTTTGAATAGATTTTGTAGATTTTTCGAATCTCTCAAAATCAATTCAAAGAATCAGATTATCACAAATGAATATAGTTGTAAACTCAACTTTTAACAAGATCAAAAGCAATGCCGATATTCGCATTTTAGATAAGATTCTAATTTTAATCTTGAACTAACAAAATTGTAACTTGACAGTAAATTAAAGAAAGCAAGAAATAACACCAGATTTATAGTGGTTCGAATATAACAATCCTACATCCACTCTCCTTCTCCAAACCTTGAAGAATGGTCTTCACTAGCTACTTACTTACTTACCGTACAAACTTTACAAATTACAACTTGATCTTCAATTCTTCAAAATCTAATCAACTTTCGAAATCTAACTCTAAGAATAAGATGTGTTTTGAAGATGTGAAATGAAGTGTTCTATAAACACTTAGAAAATATTTGAAACCTCTCTTGACAAAACTTTGTGAAATCAATAGTGAATAGTGTGAAAAATCAAATTTGCATTCGTGTCTAGAAAAATAAAATCTAGTCCTATTTGTAAGTCTGAAGATAGTTAGTTTGTTAGTTAGTTCTAACAAACCGAAAACCGCTTAACAAACCTATTCTTGAAAATCGCTCTTGACCTCACCGATTCTTCCCACTCGTCTCAAATGACTTGGTGAAGACTCGCCTTTCTTATTCTACTCAGTTTGTCTTGACCTCGTCTCGAGCTTTTCATGATCGTCTCCTTAAGATGACTAGATCTCACCGACCGAATTGGTTCTAGACCTCGTCCTGATCTGTTTAGCTTAACCTCACTGGTCTTCGATCGTCCCGATCAACCGAGCCGCTTCTTTTAACTCATCAAAACTTCTTGATTCAACAAGAATCTATAAATTTTCGTAAAGATAGGCGGATCAAGATAGGAATCGAAGATAGAGATCTTCACAAGCTTGTATTTGTAACTTTGTAAGTGAGTAAGATAGTAAGTAATCGAAGCCCTTCTTCAAGTTGAAGAAGGAGAGTGGATGTAGGATCTGTTTGATCCGAACCACTATAAGACTTGGTGTTCTTTACTGCTTTTGTTTACTTATCTTGCTCTCAATCAAACATTCAAACAAACTCAATTTCGCACTCATAATTCAGATTGCTTTTGATCCTTGAAGATTGAGTTAAAATTTATTTTCCGCCGCATAAGCTTTGATACCTTGAATTGATAATCTAATCTTTGAAAGAGGATTTGAAAATCTATTCAACCCTCCCCCTTCTAGATTTTCACTAGAAGGTGATCTAAGCTCTTTGTAATTCACTCAATCTGTCGGGCCAACAATAATAATATTTTAAGTATGATTATTATATAATATATTTTTAATATTAAAAAGAATTAATAATAATTTTAATTATCAATAATTTTTATTAAAATCAAACACTTTCTATGGTATTGATAGTCATACCTACATATAAACCAAACAACTCAACAATAACTAACATATCCATTACCATTCCTCACTACTTTCAAACCCATTACCATTCCAATTCCTTTCAACAAACCAAACACCCCCTATATGTATATATACACACACACAATTTATCCTCTAAACATCAGAGAATATATCTATAGTTTCCTAGACATAAAATAATTCTAGCAAATTATGTATAAGTTATTTTAAATTCTACAAGTGGGTGTATTTATCAAATTACACACTAATACATTCTTTCAAATAAATTAAATATATATATGTATATACTATTGCTTTATTTTTCTCACTATATATATTTTGTGTAATAAGTTCATGAAATTAGAATGTAATATATTACTATACTAATTTTTATAATATAAGATTTAGTTAAATTACTACATTATTTATTTAATAGTCTAACTAAATAATGCATGCATAACCTACCCCATGTTAAAAGAACAATAATTAAAATGCATGTAAATTGTTACTTCTTAATATATATGTTAGATGTACACTCATACATTAATTATTTCTATTACTAAGTATAAACATATAAATAAATAATTTATTACAATTTGTTTCAATGCATTAACTAAAATGTATATATGCTCAAAAGTAGTCTATATAATAGTGGGCTAATTGTATGATAGTAGTAGACCATTAATTTATGTATATGTGTGCTAGGCATAGGAACCCATTGGGACAATCATCCTACACCGCCTTAGCAACTATTCAACTTGGCTTAGATATGTAGCTAGAGATAGGGGCAAAATGATTAAGAGAAACAGTATATGATAGAATTTTTATAAATAGAATGCCCTAATTCATTTTATGTGCAAAGGAAAAGATATACACAAACATTCATTGAAAAATAAAATTTCGAGGCACAAGGCTTTACTTATCGATAGGTGGAGATTCACTCCAACTCTTAATTGAGTTATAATATTCAAGTATTATAATTGCCCTTACTAAATTTTATTATGTAATTAATATATATGTTAAGTCTAGCCCAGCCAACAATTTCATGTTAAGACTGCTCACCAAAGAATTTCATGTTATGTTAAGTCCGGCCCACCAACAAATCATGTTAAGTCTGGCCCACCAACAATTTCTTGTTAAGCTCGGCCCAAACAAAGAAATTTCACGTTAAGTCTGGTAATGTCAAGACTATTACATGTTCTACAAGTTATATACTTCCTCCGTCCCTAAAAGATTTCATATGTAGGTGGGCACACACTTTAAGAAAAAGAGTAGTGATTGAAGTTAAGGGGGATAAATTTGTAAACTTTTATGTATAAAGTAAAAAAATTTTATTGGGATATGTGTATGTGAGAGTAAAAGTAATGGCATTTGTGTTAATTAATGAAAATTGTGAGGGTGGAGTTTATAAAAGGTTTTCCATTTTAAGGTGCGAAACTTATATTGGGATGGACGAAAAGGAAAGTGTGAAAGCTTTTATGGGACGAGAGGAGTATATTATTTACATTATTGAAATTTAATTTGTGCAATTATGAGGTTGTCCCACTAAGTGTATTTTCACACACTTATCCCTTCTTTAAATATTTTCGGTGGAGTTCGACATGGAAGGATGAACCGATGCTATGGCCAAGAAATAAGAAAATAATAAATTACTACTACACTATTTTTTTTTTTTTAAGAAAAGACTTATGGCTTGTAATTAATTATGGGATTAACTCATGAATTTATATATTCTGATTAAGCTTTATTATTACTAATTATCTTCCGTTGTAATTTTTTATGCTCTAAATGTTTAATTATACTACAAGTATTATTTTTATAAAATAAATATATAGAATGTGTTTCCTATTAAAATGTAAATACTGAAATAGATAATTGTGATTAGTAAGTAGCGTCTCAACATTAATATTAGTATATATAAAATTGGGGTGTTACGGAAACTTTAATTAAAAATTCTGAAAGATATTGAATTAATCTTCCATGACAAATCAAATAATTGTGCCGACTCCATTATAAAAATTTAATATCTTTTTACGATGATTTAATATCATTAAAATTGTATATACACGTGGTAATAGAGTTAAAAATATATTGGTACACCGAAAAATGATATCTCTCCGTCCCAGAACCTTTCACACTTGACTTTTCAACGGTTTTTGTGTGATAGTTATTTCATAGTAATACGTTAACAAAAGTTATTTTATATGAATGATATGCTAGTTAATAAGATCAACTAGCATATCATTCATATAAAATAACTTTTGTAAATGTATTACTATGAAATAACTCTCACACAAAACCGTTGAAAAGTCAAGTGTGAAAGGTTCTCTCGGGACGGAGGGAGTATTATCTAAAAGTATTAATTCCTCTCACTTAGGTGTACATGATTTATAAAGAATTGACCTTACAGATACAAAATCTATTCCACGGAAATTCAATTGTTAAACTCTAATGAATTTCGTAAGCGAGAGATCACAAGCGTTAATAAACTCAAATAAAAGACTTAATCTTAGTATAGACTCAACTTTTCAAGATTTTGAGAGAGTCTAATTATCAACGCTTGAAAACTTGATGTCCGAATTATCTCAACTCTCCTCATTTCTTAAGTATTTATAGATATTTAAGGGTTGCAATGAAAGGTCGCAACTTTACCGCAAGAGTCACCTCAAAGTATTGCAACTTTTACTCACCAAAAGATGCAACTTCATAGAAGAGTCATGTTGAACCAAAGAGCTACAACTTTTACTAAAAAGATTCGCTTTTATGAAGAGCTCTCTCCACTCTATTATATTATGTAAATAAATAAATATACAACAGCTTAGATCTCTTTTCTTTTTTTTTTTTTTTTGTTTCTAGTTGTGAGATAATCACCTCTTTTATTGTGGTTTCTTCCTCTTGTGGGGAGTTTCTCGATTTCCCGGTTTTTTCTTTACCTCTTTTCTTTTTTATTTCTCATTTGTTTTGTCGTGTTGTAGATTTTGAAGGATTTAGAATCTAGTTGGAATCATTGTTGATCATACAAACCGTCACGAGGCAATATGTTATTTTAGACTCGGGAGGTGTGGTGTTATGATTGTCTATGTTGTGAACACAATAATAGAAAATTTGATTTTTTTCCCTTTTTCTCAATTTCTTTAGTCACTTGGTTTATTGTATTTTACATACTTCTAATAATAGTTTTCCTTTGATACCAAGTTTATGATTTGCACATCAAATGCCAAGAAAGCAACGCGTTGACCTCCTTTAAGTGGAGTCCCTCGTGACTTTAAGAACATTGACCAATATACAATGATTAGTGAACAAATTAAGGGTAATTTGGTTTAGAATAGAAGAATTTGAAATGTACTTGGAGCTCGCACAAAAATGATCTAATTCTATGAATGGTGTTGGGAATAGATGTGATAATTATTTTTTAAAAATAATAATTTATGAATCCAAGTTTGAAAAATAACAACCCAACCAATATAATTCTAACTAATCATGTCCGACTAAGAAAACTTGCATTTACTTAAAATTTATCTTGATTCAAGAATTTCTCCCTCTAAACAAAACCAAGATTACATTTACACTCCATCACAAAACAATGCCCATCCACCATATGCATTTAAAGCATGTGAGTATAGAATGATCATGCCGACTCCAAATCCTCTACATCAAGAAGAATGATCATACAAATCCCTTGTAAAGTTGTTAGTAGTATCAAGAAAATAGAGGATAAATACCATTACACAAAGAACATATGAACATTGGAATTGGCCCAAAACCCGTAAGAAGAGAGGAAAGGACAAGTAAAATGCTCGTAGTCCAAGTGACCAAAATAAGCCTCCTCTCGCTGAGGTTGGTGGCCACGTATTCGATAGCATCCTTTCATCCCTTAAACGAAGGGTTGCCAACCAAAAAGCTAGTATGGGCGTAGTACCTTATAGATCGCATGTTGCAAAGAAAGGCGACGAGAAAATGTATCAAGACAAAGAAAGAACTTTATTGAAGGCTCCATTAATCCTGTTGAAGAGCTCGATTCGCTGCTCACGTATACGCTTATTAATGAGCTCAGCGTGATGGCTATTGTCGCCAAAAGTGTCAACGCCATTATATTGTTGCGTAGCGTTTGAATCGCCGTAACTCCATTTTTAAGTGGATCCTGCAATGCAATGATGCAATGTAGTACTTTTCAATTTCTATCTAAACAACAATTGCATAGGATCGAGCTTAAACATGATCACACAACATCTAATTAATAAGCGTTGTGTTTTTCGATAATTAAGCACCTCTTCCATATGCATTCATGTTGATGAATTAATGATCTTTTATCGCGCGATTTGGATATAGAAAAAGTCTCTTGGGTTCCGTAAAAGTTGACTCAACGTATCGCTTTCAAATCTATGTAAATCAGAATCTAACTAGCATTTTTGGCACTAATTAGATCAAGTCCCATTTACCCGTATAAAGAAGGCTAAAACTCTAACCTCAACACGTGCACCGAGTCATTGTTTGAAGCATCAAGATACACGCACTTTAAGGATAAGCATTAAGTCTACCATGTAATATCGGTAGCATTTCAAAAACTATTTTCAACAAAATTCTTCAAATAGTAATAACAATAAAATATAAATTTGAGGTAATTGCGACGACGAATGAAAATTAAAGATGAACTATTTATCTTTATCATAATTTATATAGGATGAATAAGTAAATTATTACCTTATTTTGATTTGCTTTTTAATCGATTAAATAGTGATTAGAAAGATATTAGACCTCTAACCACTTGAGCTATAAACTGGCACCAATTTATTACGCAAAATATGTACAATCCAATTTATTTTTTTACTTTATATAAAAATTTACGAAACTACCCTCAAATTCCTTCTTATTATTTGTCAATTTGTGTGTCCTCCCCATAATTTTTTTATAGGACGATGGAGTACCATCGATCAATACTAGATCTCCCTCAAAGGCCAATACCTCACGATTCCACGTAAATTAAATCACACACCCACTACCACTAGACAGTAAATTGAGTAGGTCTTGTGTGAGACCGTCTCACTGATCTCATTTCATGAGACGGATCTTTATTTGACCCATCACACATGGATCAATTCTAAATTTATGGAGGCGGCCCACGTAAAAAGAAAAATGCATGGCCCAACATTATATTGTAAATCAATATAAATGTTGAAGATGTGCGTCTATGTGAGTGGGCCTATGGCATCATTGGGTTGTGTTTTTTTTTCACTTCTTAAAGATACATTCGACTATTATTATTAATATTTATTAAGCGTAGGTAATAAATAATCTGAAAAAAATCTCTTTTGGATATTTAATAAGAAATATTGGGAAAACTAAAATACATTGAAAAATCACTTTTAATTTATATTCAAATTTACAAATCACTATTAACTTAAAGATTACTCCCTTCGTCCCACTCTAAATGTTCCCGTTGTGTCCCTTTAGAATGAAAGTTAATCACAAAACAGATGCCCTCTAGTGATAATCTAGAAGGGGGATGAATAGATTATCAAAAACTTTTTGAGCTTAGATAATCTATCAACTCCAAAATCAGTTCTAACAATGAAACAATTGTTGATTAAACTCGATTCAGATAGGATCTAAAGCTTTATCGTATATTAAAGTTTGTGATCAAGAAACAATCAATGAAAACAAGTAAAAACAATAAGAAGAAACAACACAGATTTATAGTGGTTCGGATCAAACGATCCTACATCCACTCTCCTTCTTCAAACTTGAAGAAGGGCCTTCACTTACTTACTTTCTTCTTCTTGCCGACTTACTTACAATGATGAATCTTCAGCCTTACAATGAATTCTTTCTAATTTCAATATCTATGGCTTGAAGATCTAATGAAAAAGTGTTCTATAAACACTAAGAACCGAAAACGTATAAAACATTTGTGAATGTGTACAATTTCGTTGCTTGTGAATACAAAGTATGATGACGAGTGCAAAGTATCAAAAGTTAATTCAAAAATAATTTCTATCCCTATTTATAGAGATCTTCTCCCTAGTTGTAACTTCCTTGAATTCGGTTTCGATCGCTTATAACAATATAATCAATTCTCAGAATCTCCTCTTGAGTTGTTGAAACTGCTTCTTGAATCTTTGTATAATATTTCTCTAACACCTCATCGCCGATGTTTACTTCACCTCGTCCTCATCTTCTTTTCGTCTAGGTGTTTAGTATTGTATCTCAACTATCTTCTCTGTGTTGTCCTTGTCCGATATCTCGACCTCATCTCGATATTCTCTCATTATCCTGAAATCGCCCTTGTCTCGACATCTTGACCTCGTCTCGATATTCTATACTTAGTTTTATTTATAAAGAAATACTTCAAATTGCCTATACAAAATATTCAATTTGGTCATCCTATTTTACATTTTTAACACATCAAAACTAAATACACTTTTCCTTTTCCTAACATTTTCCCCCTTTTTGATGATGTTAAAACTCATTTCAAGAAAAGAAAAATTGTTAGTAAAAATTGAGATTGAAACAAAATATACAAATAAGCCACATATTCGGTATAATCGTGAGCAATAGTTCAATAAAATGTATAATCGTAGTAATGCAGGTGCTTCAAAATCAAGGTCGAGTACTTTGAAGAAAACATAGACAGATTTCAAGTTTTCTTAAGATTTAGAGTTAAGTTTATACAACAGCTTACTTAAGACAAGAGTTAGTTAATGAGTAACAAGTTAGTTAAACACTTCAAATTTCGTGGAGAGTAGTTCAAAAGATA
The DNA here is from genome assembly GCA_030762865.1 of Paraleonurus japonicus. Taxonomy (NCBI): domain Eukaryota; kingdom Viridiplantae; phylum Streptophyta; class Magnoliopsida; order Lamiales; family Lamiaceae; genus Paraleonurus; species Paraleonurus japonicus. The sequence goes on from CM061054.1 coordinate 22,837,385, forward strand.
TATTTCACAAATAAGCTTCACAGATTTCACATTCTTATAACTTCATCTTTCTCAACAAATAATCGAGGAGTATCACTTTTCATTTTAAAATTATCACTTTTAATTCAAACATTATCACTTTTCATTTCAAAATTATCACTTTTAATTCAAACATTATCACTTCATTTAAATTATTATTTTTAACTTAAATATTTTTACTTCTCACTTAAATTATTATTTTTCACTTATATTATTATTTTTAACTTAAATATTTTTATTTTTCACTTAACTTTTCACTTTATAATTATCACTTTAACTTTAAACCAATCACTCTTAACTTAAGCTTTATCACTTTAAAATTATTATTAGTAATCACTTAAATATTATACTACTTATCACTTACAATTATCAATTTTAACTTAAACATTACCACTTTTCATTTTTTTTTGAAATTACCACTTTTCGGTGAAAAACTTCTAACTTAAACATTATCACTTTTTTGACTTTATAATTATCACTTTAATGTTAAATCTATTATCTTAACTCAAACATTATCACTATAAAATTATTACTATTAATAATTTAAATATTATCACCTCTCACTTAACATATCGGTTTAACTTAAATATTAGCACTTTTCGCTTTAAAAACTTTTAACTTAAACATTATCACTTTTAACTTAAATGTAATCACTTTTTACTTAATAATTAGCACTTTTACACTAAACTTATCACTTTTAACTCAAATACAATCACTTTAAAATTATTATTATTATTATTATTATTATTATTAACGTAAATATTATTACTTCTCACTTAAAATTATCAATTTTAACTTAAATATTATCACTTTTCATTAAAATTTTATCACTTTAGGAAAATTAAAAACAAGCTTGAATAGGTCTAATAAAAAATGTTATTTCATGAAAAGTGATACACTTTTTAATAAAATGTGACATACATCAACCAACAAATTTCATTATCTTTTCAATTATCAATTTTCGTTAAATATGAAAAATTGGAAGAAGTGTTTACTAATGAGCCATGCATACTTACAAATATATCACTTTTATTTTGAAAGGGTATAAACTTTCAATAAGTAATAACTTTAATTCAAAAAGTGATAATATTTTCTAAAAAGTGACTATTAATTCTTACGAACCACCGTCACTTTTCACTTATTTCTCATATATATTATCGTTGTTTCCCTTGTTTTAGAACTCAAGCCCTGTTTACATTACCTACCTCTCATAGGTTAATCATAATAGCAGATTTTAGTACACTCCTCCCATCATCTTCTCCTCTGCCGTGACAAAAAAAAAAGTGGCATACATTCTCATTCTTACATACTTCCACCCTCGCAATAGAAAATAGAGAGAAATAACACAAGAGAGCACACCACTTTCACACACACCGTGTCACATTCCTCCTAAAATTCCCTTTGAAACCACCATAAACCTCTATGATCTTTTACTCCTTTTCTTGAATCTCAACCGAGAAACAACTTCGATCTTGCATTTATTAGTTGCATTAGAGATGAGAAAAGTTAAAATTGCGGTTAATCATGAGCTACAAGCGTGTGGGACAGTGTAGAATTCTCTTCTTTCTCTGATTTTTCATTTTTATTATACGTGTCTTCTCTATTTATTTATATTTTCTCTCTCAAGAATGGATTGCAAGAGTATGATAGCAAGAAATTGGATCTAAGGAGAACGAGGAGTGGTGGGTTTGTGATGATCGTGGGTCTTGCAGAGGGAGTTAGGCTACATATCTCTTTATATTTTGAAGAAAAATTGAAGGGAGGTATAAAAATAGAGCTTTCCTTCTATGACGAATATTCACAAACATCTTGTCATCACACTTTTGAATTGAATTATTTGTTAACGTTTTATCTATAGATACACACAAGAATATTCATTAATTATTAAGAGAATAATTTCAGCCACGCCAAAATTTGAATACCAAGTCGAATCTCAATTTTTAGAGAATAGTTTGAGAATTTAGATTTTTCAAAACATGATGTTGCTCCAAAATCAAAATCGCAGAAGAAATTAAAAAGGTAGAGTTCAAATTCTTGAAGAAATAAACTTTAGTTTCTAAATCTATCTCTCAAAAGGATGATAGAACCAATGTCCATTTGACCATGCTTTCATCTATGATGAGTGGCCACATCATCGAAGCTTTATCTTTCTGCTCAAATCAAGCGAAGTAACATAAACCTATTTTGGATGATTATGAAAAAGAAATGAAAAAGGAATGATAAGGTGTAACTTTTCGAAACCAAAATCGCACTACGCAATCAATAATCTTAGAATAAAGAAGAAGATGAAAATAATACGCCGCTGACCCATGCATTTGCTCCAAGAAAAAAACGAGAATGAATCGATTTGGGCTGGATAGTTAGGCCCTTTAAATAACCTCGGTCAAAAGAAAGTCTGTCTCACGAAATGAGATCCGTGAGACGTTGTCACACAAGTTTTTGCCACGTAAATTAGATCAAAATAGTTGCAGTTGATGATATCAATTAAGTCAAAAACTAACATCCATCAAGCGTAAGGCCCGATTAGCGGGTCTCGGCGTTGAGGCCGATGACGGTGCGGCGGGGGTGGCGGCGTATGGTGTAGAGAAGCCGAAATGGTATGCCAGAGCAAGCCCATCCCAAGAGGCACCACCGCTATATCCACCTCGCTTCCTCCACTTTTACCGCTCTCTCTCTCTCTCCCTCCTCATCAAATTATACACCCCTCTCACTATCTCCTCATTCCCTATCATTTCCATTTGTTTCCTCATCTCACACCACTCTATCCCCATCTCCCTCCATTTATACTTGACACTACTCTACAATCTTTTTAGTATTTTTATAAGATGCGGTCCTTTAGAGATGTAATAATTTGCAAATTATGACACGGTCATTTATTGGAAAACGTAACGAATAATTTATATATATATATATATATATATATATATATTAAATTACGAGATTTTCTATTAGATAATACTTCATCCACCACAACTTAGATGACTGAAGTTTAAAAATAAATATTACAATTTTATTTTTTTATACCCAAAATAGCCAAAAAAAAAAAAACAATTCTACCCTCACAAACTAAACTATTATGAATATCTCTTATTTACCACTTAATTTTTCACTATACTTAAATATCCTCACTTAATTACTCACTCCAATAGAGTTGAAAAACTCATTTACCCTTCACTTTACACATATTAATACTAATAAATAACACATTTATTAAAATCGTACATTAATCTTGGGTTAAATGCAGAATAGTCCCACAAGAAAATGACATTGCAAAAGTGGTCCTTTTGTTAGCAATAATAGTCATTTTTATATATAAAAGTGTAAAAAATAATTCTTGTAGGATCGATTACAAATAAAATACACACAAAATGACTCTTTTTTAGCATGATACCAAAAGTACAATTAGAAAATTTTCTTGGGACCATTTTTGCATTTACTAAATCATAACTGGGAATAATCATTTTTATACTCCCATTGTCCCTGAAAAATATGTTCAATGTTCACTTGTTTTATCTCGTCCGTTCTCTAAAAATGTGTTTATTTCTTTTATGGACACAATTACTTTATTTTCACCCTCTAACTATCTCTTATTACTCAAAGTATCATTGTACTTTACCAACAAATAAATATTTTTATTCATAAATGCACCTCACAAATACATTACAATAGCATTTATTTTATCTACTTAATCTAATTTTTCTTTAAACTTGTGCCCATTCCTCTAAATATATTTTTGGGGATGAAAAGAGTAATATGAAACACTAAGTGGACCCTTGGTTGAAAATTCTTTAATAAAAATGAGAATGAATATGACAATTATGATGCTTAATGAGAATGAGTATAAAATATTTATGATGCTTATGAGAATGAGTATAGGACAATTATGGTGCTTAATGAGAATAAAAATGATTAATGACACTAGTTTCCTCCTAAATAAGGTAATAATTCTCATTTTAATTAATATTTTTTCCGTCTACAATAGTTTCTCTCATCAATCAATTCCCTCCACCATCATCACTAATAATTTTTTTAAAAAAATTTACAAGACTAGTCTGTGTTGCATAGGTACGGGGTGATAAGATGCAGACACGGGATATAATTTTTTGAAAATTGTGCGATTACTTAATGATCCATTTATTTATTTTATATTTTATTATATGTTGGTCCCGATTAGTTGAGCGATTAGGTAAAAGTGTATCACCTTCTAGAAAAATCTAGAAGGGGGTTGAATAGATTTTTCGATTTTTCAAATCTTTCAAAATTTATTCAAAGTACCAAAGTGACACAAATGAATTTTAAAGATAATCCCAACTTTATTAAGATCAAAAGCAAAACCGATATTCAGATTTTAACTTTGATTCTGAAATTAAACTTTGAACAATAAATTGTAAATTGAACAGAAGGTAAATGAAAGCAAGAAAGAACACTGCATTTTATAGTGGTTCGGATTATAACAATCCTACATCCACTCTCCTTCTTCAAACCTTGAAGAAGGGTCTCTACTATCAACTTACTTACTCACTTTCAATGTACAACTTACAACTTACAAGAATCTTCAAATCTTCAAACTCCTAATCAAATCTGTGAAATCTAACTCTAAAGTAATAGAAGTGTTTTTGAAGATGTATGAGAAAGTGTTCTATAAACACTTAGAAAAATTTATGAAGAAATCGTGGAAAACTATTTTGTGCTTTTGAGAACTTGTGATTTGAGAGTGTATCTTGTTGAAAAACTTTTGTGTTATATGTATTCTATATCCGTAATAAAGTGCCTAGACCTATTTATAAGTCCGAAAAGACAGCTTAGTTTGTTAGTCGGCTTCTAACAAACCGAAAACCGCTTTAACAAACTTAATCTTGAAAATCGCTTGCTCCTCACCGATCTTAATTTACTCATCTCAAATGACTTGGTGAAGACTCGCCTTTCTTATTCTACTCACCTTTTCTTGACCTCGTCTCGAGCTCTTCATACTTGTCTCCTCCAGATGACTAGATTTGAGCTTGTCTCCAGATGACTTGTCATTCCTAGTCTTCACCGACTTGAACCGTCCTTGACCTAGTCTCGATCGCCTTAGTACTAGAACTCGGCCTCCACTGTTCTACAACGTCATCTCGCTCATCTCAATTGATCTTTTAACTCATAAAATAATCTTGATCTAACAATTTCCCCCTTTTTGATGAAGTTAAAACCTACAAGAAAGAGACACACTCACAAATTGAAGTTAGTTTAGAGTTAATCAAGATTTATCGTATAGGTATATCGAGCACTTTTTCACATTACAACAGATTAAATCACATTCAAGCACTTAAAAAAATTAAGTCCTTTAGACTCTTTTAGAAATACAAAAAAATTGAGTCTTAAGACTTAGATAAATTTTTAGGAAAAAGTTTTTTTAAGTCTGAGATATAAAATTCTCAAATGATGTATACTTAGAAAAATTTTTATGTCTTTCTTAAAGCAAAAAAAACTTTAAGAAAATAAGACAAGTAAGATAAATCAATCAAAGTATATTCATATTGGATTTACAATGATTTACAAAGGAAAGATAATAGAAAAGAAAGATAAGGAAAAGTAAAGTCCTGTTTCTATTAGTCTTCTCACCGGGTCTTCATCTCGGGATCATCGATCCAATTGAATACGCGCCTCCTAAGCCGCTCAGATCTTCTCCTTGGGCAAGTCCGGTCTCGGCCTCTGCCTTCTTCAAAATTCCCTTGACCCGAGTCTAGGTCCAGTGGATCCATCGGCTTCTTAGCAGAATGACATACTCATAAGCCGGAGAGATTAGGTTGACATTGAACTCTACATCCGCTTCTTCCAACACCGATGATAGAATTCCTTATCCACCTTTTCAATCCATTCATGCCAAGCTAAATCTGGATCTTGCCGAGTTGCTCCGGCCCTTAAGAATATACCAAGTATATCCACATTCCCTCCAGATTTTTTTCTCGTACTCACCGCATATTTTCCACAGGCCACTTAGGAGGAGTAGACGTTGTATGAAATGGTCTGAATTTCCCACCGCCTTGATCTCTAATCATCCATTTACGCTCAGCAGTGGTCCGTAAGACGTTTGAGTCTTTCTTCTTCTTACGCCTTTTCTTCTCCTTCTTGCCAAAGTATTCCATCTCTCGCTTAATTCGCTTCATCTGCTCCTCCGAGAGATTGGAATAATCAGCTTCTCTCTTTCCTTTTCCCTTAGCGGCCACCTGCAATGATGTCACCGATTTCGGCTCACCGATCGCTACTTCATTTCCCTTCCCTCGCTCCTTCAGATTCAGCTTCTTTTAATCGAGCCAAGAGTTTCTCTCGATCTCTCCTCCTCCTCTTTCCTCCTCTTCTCTTCATTCTCCTTCACAGCCTTCTTCAAGTTGACTCACCTCACTGGAGAGAGCAACACTCATCATACTTGAGTCTCAAGTCTTCCTTAGCTGCTTCCCGATCGGGTGTGTTGGCCTTAGTGGCTACATCTTTCCTGGTCTCCTCGACCACAACCGTGAGGGCTTGTCTCTTCTCGGTCGATCATTTTCCCCTTTTTAACTTCGGTAGCCAAGTTTGTCATCTTGCATCTAAATCGTTGCACTTGACTCGAAGTCCTGATCGATCCACCGCCAACTCATTTACCACTATCTGGTTGTACCCTTTTTAACCTCTTCTTTCAAAGCTCTCACTCATCCTCCATTGCTTTCACTTTGTCACCAAAGACAGAGTTAGTAACAGCTTATGATTTTATCGTATAGGTTTACCTCTACTTCCCTCATGTCAAGCTAACATTGTGCTCAGAAACGGCTTTGACCATCCTCCTTGTTCTCCTCTCCATCTTTCTTCCGAAGGTAGAATTTATCTTTTTCTCTACAAGGGAGAGAATGGAGGAGATGGCAGAGGTGGGGCTTAGGTCGATGTCATCATTCTCGGTTGAGGAATCGACGAGGAAGAGATTGGTTCTGCTTTGAGTAGGTGGGAGAGGGGTAGGTCAGTATTTGGATGGCCGGGAGAGAAGAGTAGGATATGATTGGGACAAGTGAGGCTTGACCGTTGGGAGAGTAATTTGTTCGGATGAGAGTAGGGGTGATGATTGGGTTTGTATGGTGGGGGTGGTAGTGGGAGATGAGGTTTGTAATATGGGTGTTGGTGGTTGAGGTGAGGTATGTTCGGGTTACAGGGTGGGATTTGGGTTTGGACCGCTGGGATTGTAGGCTGTTGGAGAGGCTCAGGTACTACCGGCACAGGATACCCCTTCATCGCCTATTTGGACAGGTGGGATGTCAGGTGAGTTTGAGGCTCGAAATGCCACTGGGGCATTTCTTCATTGCAGTGCAGGTGATAATTGAGGAGATGGGGAAAGACTTATACCCGCCTCTGGAATTGGGGGAGAGAGCAGCTTCCTTGGTTGGGGAGGGGGAACCTCCACCGACCAACCTCACTGCTATTTGAAGAACGGGACCTCCTCTGGTAGTAAGGTTGACACTCCATCCGCCGCTCGCAGCCTCCAGATTTGGTCGAGCCTTCGTGAGCTCGAGGTGCTTGTCTGGGTCTCCTAACTAGAGGGATTTCAGCTTCTTCTTGCCCCTCTTTTCTCGAGACAAACTTGGCAGATGTCGCAGACGAGCTATCCCCCTTCTTCTTCTCTACGGCTTTCACCACCTTCTCTTCTTTCCTCTGGACCCCTGGGAACCGCAGAATCTGGTTCTTGAGGTGGAAGCTCAATTGCTTCCTCTTGAGGTGCGACCTCACCGCTGTCTCTTCATGTCCTTCCTTCGGTCTCGGTGGAGGAACCTCGGTGGTTCACCGGTTGTTGAGCCTCTGCAGCCTGCCGCCTCCGCCTCGACTCGGGCAAGATCGGACTCATCGTCCGAGTCCGGATTTCCTCCAAGCCTGTCATCCTTTGTAAGGATCCCCTTCGCTTGGAGTACTTTTTCGTACCTACTCTCCACCCACCTCCCGGTTCAGCCCTTCGATCAAGACAGCTTATCTTGTTGAATAGACTAACTACAGAGGTAGGTATCCGCCTTCTCGCAAACGACTTAAAAGTAAGTCGCTTCTTCTCCTCTTTCAGTTTATAGATCAACATATCTACCCAGTTCACACTCACACCATCCAAAATGGCTCGCATCACACACAATCTGGGTTTGGTTAACCCATCATGTGAGCTTTGCTCACCCAACACCGCCTTCGTCACTACAGTCATCAGATCTATACTTTCTCCTCAATAAATTCTTTTCAAATCCCTTGGTTCCCTCTCGAGAAACCCTTGCCATCAAGTCGAAGGATTCCTCCCACTCATCCTCCTTGTACGTCAATGGATTAACTCCCTCCACCGATGTGTTGAAAATCCTGGCAATATTTTCTTTTGAGTAGCTTAGAATCGTACCATCCACCGATGTATCAAACCCAACACAGGTGTCGTTCATCCTTGCCAGAACTCGCTCCTAAGAGATCGGCCGTTTGTTCTACTTTGGGGTGATTTCATTGAGAGAAATCCCCTTAGCCTTGATGCTTCCAGAAGACATAGAATCTCTACAAATTTCGGATCTTGGGTTGCTTCAAAATCTACATACATTTCGGCTTTTAATCGCTTTTTGTAAAATTCCTCATTCATCTTGAAATGAGAAATGTTGGTTGAAATATATTTGGGTTTGTGGGTTTTGGTGGTTTTAGAAGAGGATGCCATTTGAAAATTCTCGTGAGTTTGGAAAAGTGTTTAGAAAGTATGCGGAGTTTTAAAGTGAAAAGTGCATATGGGAAGAAGAAGAAGTATTTATAGGAGGGAAAGTTTGGAAAGATAAACCGCTTTGAAAATTAATCTTAATCTAAGCCGTTTATTTTGAAATGATTTCTTGTCTTGAATCAACGGTTAAAAACTTGGATAAACGATTGGGATTCAGCGCGTATAGTTCACTAATCTTTGAAATGCGTAAAAAGTTACTTTATAGGTGTTGATTTGACCGAAGTAGACTAACTTTACGCAGAGAAGTAAGTAATCCCGACGTCGGCCTAGGGTTACCTTTCTTTGCATAAAGGTTTTCTAAAGGCACAAGGTTCGAAGATAATCGGTAAATAACCTCATCTCGAAATCAGTCTAGTTTTATCTTTTTTAAAAAATTGGAAGAAAAAAATTTAAATAAACAGGCTCGATTTAATTTTCCAAAGTTAGGTTTTCTATCCAATCAATCCAAAAGAAAAAAATAAATTTTAAAGAAATGGAGTTTATTTAGGAACAAGGATGTCTCGAATAAAAGATTGAGGAAAAATGAGGTGAAATAGTCGATCTTGTGACTTATTCTGCAAAGACAAAGACTTAAGATAAACCATTAGTAGCTTGAGGTAGATCGGATAGGTGCGAGATAGTCATCTGTTTCTTCGGAGATCACCGACTATTGTGCCCTCATCTAATTTATCAAATGTCGATAAGTAATTATCATGTCGGATAAGGTCAATATGACTAATCCTTGATTCTTGATTCCTAAGAAGAAAATCAATGATATCAACTACCCGATTGTCCTTTGACACATACCTAGTCTGATAATTCTTTCTAGACATTGATTTAAAGAAAAGAAATAACCGAGAAATAAGGAATACATTAAACAGATGCAAACCAATTAGAAATCAGCTAAAGATGCATCAAGTAATCCTAATTCTAAGCATAATTCTTTAAACCTAGACTCACTAATGGTTTTGTAAGAATGTCTGTTCTTTGTGACTCGATGGTTATTTTCTCAATTCTAATGTCATTCTTCTCAACATGATCTCTAATGAAATGATGCCTAATGTCTATATGCTTACACCTAGAATGCGTAACGAGTTGTAAGTCATTGCTATTGCACTATTACTATCACAAAAATAGGAACAACTAATGTTTGAATATTATAATCTCTAAGTTGTTGACTAATCCAGAGGAGTTGAGAGCAACAACTTCCAACCGCCATGTATTCACTTCAATTGTGGAGGTGGCAACAGATGTCCTGCTTTCTTAGATAACCAAGAAATTAATTTGTTGCCTAAGAATTGACAAGTTCCTGAAGTGGATTTCCTATCAATTTTACATCCTCCAAAATCTGAATCAATAACCTGTCACCAAAGTTGTCATCACCGGGTACCATAACCCTACTTGCAAGGTTTCTTTGAGATATTTAAGAATTTTCTTAGCCGTCTCCGGATGAGTTTTCTTGGGATTAGACTTGCACATACCCCAACCGCAAAGGCTATGTCCGGCCTACTTGCGGTGAGATAGAGAAGAGATCCAATCACCCACGATACTCCGTTGCATCTGTTGGTATCCCCTGCTCATCCGAATCCATAGAGAAGTTAGTTGTCATAGGTATTTTAACTTCTCTCGCTAGTAATCATTCCAAATTTCTCAATCAGATCCTTAGCATATTTAGACTGATGTATAAATATACCCTTACTCATCTGTTTAATCTGTAAGCCTAGAAAGTATGTTAATTCGCCCATCATTGACATTTCAAACCTGTTTTTCATAAGACTCGCTAAACTCTTCACATAATTTCGATTAGGTGAACCAAAGATTATGTCATCTACATAAATTTGAACTAATAAGATGTTACCATCTACTTCCTTTCTAAACAAAGTTCTATCAATCTTATCTTTTGAAAAACCATTTGATGTCAAGAAATCGATAAGGTATCATACCAAGCTCGGGAGCTTGTTTCAGTCCATATAGAGCTTTGTTGAGTTTATAGACCTTGTTATTGATCTTAAACCCGTGAGGTTGCTCCACATAAACTTCTTCAAGCAACACACCATTAAGGAAGGCAGACTTAACATCCATTTGAAAGACTTTGAAAGATTTATATGCAAGAAATGCCAAGAACAACCTTATTGCTTCTAATCGCAATGGAGCATAGGTTTCATCATAGTCTATCCCCTCGATCATGAGTAACCTTGTGCAACCAATCTTGCCTTATTTCGAACAATAATGTTGTTCTCATCTCTGCTTTGTTTTTAAACACCCATTTGGTGCCTATAATCTTTCTGTGTAAGGGTCTTTCCACTAGTTCCCATACATTTTGCCTTTCAAACTGATGTAGTTCCTCCTGCATGGCGCTTATCCGATTTGGATCTGATAGAGCTTCCTCAATAGACTTGGGTTCAAGAAGCGACACATAACGGTGAAAAGACTTTCGAGTCTAGCATCATTCGTGGTTCTGCACACTACTAGATGGGTCTCCTATAATCTGATCGGATGGATGGTAGCTTCTCATCCTTTTGCCTATATGAGGAGAAGGATCGTCATCTTGAGTCTCAAGAGGTAACTCCTCCGACTTTATATCACCGACGTTCCCCTTCATCACCGACTCCGCCGATCACCGACGCCAAAGGTGTCTCAGACTAATGGAGTCTCGATCGAAGTTATCTTCCGATTATCGGATGGGGATTCTTCTTCATCTCGATTCTCAATCAAGACTAGGTAGATAGACAGGTTCTATGTTTAGTCTTGGTTAGTTCAATTTTATCTAGACTTTCGAAATTTGATTCACTTTATCTCGAAAAGGAATACAACTCATCAAAAACAACATGAGGGGTTTCCTCCACACAAAGGGTTGTCTTGTTAAAAACTCTAAATGCCTTGGAAGTGTTAGAATATCCCAAGAATATTCCATCACCGCCTTAGCATCAAAAGTTCTTAACTTGGATTTCCCATTGTTATGGATAAAACACTTACAACCAAAGCTCAAATATGAGATTCTTGGAATCTTACCCTTCCAAATCTCATATGGAGTCTTACCCTTGTCTTTGAAAACTAAGCACCTATTCTGGGTATAACAAGTTGTGTTGATGGCTTCACCATAACTTTGTGAGGGTATCATACTCGAGATAACATGCTCCCGTTGCTTCCTTCAAGGTTCTATTCCTTCTTTCAACCACTCCATTTTGTTGAGGAGTTCTTGCTGAAGATGTCTCATGAATAATTCCATACTCATTGAAGAAGTTAGATAAACAAGAATTCAAAAATTTTGTGCCCTTATCACTCCTTATTTTAATAATATTAACACCCTTTTCATTCTCGAATCATTCAACAGATCAGGAATCTTGTTTATAGTCTCATTTTTCTTGAAAAGAAATATAACCCAAGTGTATCAAGAATAGTCATCTACTACAACAAGAGTATATTTCCTTCCACCGAAACCGAGAGGAGAAACATGTCCAAATAGATTCGAAGAAGTAGTTGCAAAACTCTTTCGGATGAAGAGGAGTTAATACTCTTAAATGAGTGTCTAGGCTGTTTACCTTTCTCGACAAGCATCACATTTAAGATCGGTGGATAAAAGTTTCTCGGAGTAATCCCTTAAGAAGGTTCTTTTTAGCCGTGTTACTAAGGGTCTTGAAATTGAGATGACTAAGCCTCTTGTGCCATAGCCACTAAGATCTTCTCCACCCTTAGCTATCGACAAGTATCTTTGGGACAACTATTAAAGTTGGCCACATAGACATTACCATGTCTCAAGCCGCTTAAAAGTACCTTATCTCAAGAATTATCTAAAATATCACATTTATCCTTTGAAAATTTGACAAGAAAACCTTTATCACAAAGTGGGAAACAGATAGCGATTATGTTTCAAACCTTCAACAAAATATACCTCGTATACCTGAATATCCTTGATAATCGCAGTACCTACTCCTTTAGTCGACCACAATTATTGTCTCCAAATAATACTCTTGGACCATCAATGCTTTGGAAATTTGATAACAACCTCTTGTTATGGGTCATGTGTTGTGAACAACCACTATCAATGTACCATATGGAAGCTAAGATCTCTTACTTGAGTGATGATCCCTGTGAATCCCGAAAACAGATTAGTTATAAGGTACTCTAGTGATCTTGGGTCCTTGAAGGTCAAGCATCACTTTAGGTAACCAGATAAAAACTCATCTCCAAATAATAAATCAGACTTGGTCTCTCTACCAAATCTGTCTACTATTTTATCACTTTTAAATGATAACTTGTTGTATTGATTTAGTAATTTTCCTAAACTTAGGAAATGTGGGATAACATCTGCTTCTTCCATCGAAAGGATTATAATAAGAATTTCTTCTTATTTTGGTTCTTGGATTTCTCTTAGTCGATAAGGAGTCCTCACCTGAATTTTTGTTTTCAAGCCGAGATTCGATCCTTACTTGACTAATTGGTTTCCAAGGACCAATTTTAACCTCTTTTGATTGATCGGATGCTTTTACAAATTTCCTAGGTTTCGGACATCCGATTTATTATTTCTGTCATAACCAAGACCTGTTTTGTCATGGGGTTTTGAGATGTATTAAAGATGTGATCTATTACCGATTGTGAATTATTAAGTTGACTAATTTTGAAGACTAACTTCTCATTGTCTTTCTTAATTAATTCATTTTCGGCCTGATTACTTCAAATTTGTCTTTTAAAGTTTTCGATTCACTTTCTAATCTTTCGGATAAGCCGATCGATGTACTAGCCTCGGCACAGGGAAAACATTCCCCTTGAATATTTCCTCGGTTCAATAGTTCATCACCTGCTTCCTTTAATTAGAATCTGAATTTGATCCTTTAAAGCCAAATTCTCTGTCTCTAGTTGTTTATAAGCAGCAGAGATGTCTTTAAGTCTCTCAATAATTCATGAATAACAGTTTGATCATAATCGATGCAGATCGACAAGAATCATTATCGAGAAGATGAATAATAATCTACCTCTTTAGCCATGAGACAGATTTCATCATCCGATCCAAATCGAATGAGGATGATGATGATGATGATTTCTTTGATTCCTTTTCTTCACCCAACAGAGCCCTTTGATCTGCAAATCTCCTGTCTCTCTTTTCCTTTTCTCTTCCCTTTCTTTAGGAGTCGATTGAGGACAATCATAGCCAAGTGTCCTGGCTTGTTGCATGTGTAGCAAGTATCACTCTGTCGATTTAGGGCTGGAAGGAGTTCTTTTGACAGTGATCTGAATCTTCTCGTCGGCTCCTCGCTTTTGTCATCATCTCAGACTCGTCTTCCTTTCTTCTTGATTTGGATCTTGATCTATCCTTACTGCAAATCTCAATTTATTTCGTTTATACTTCATTCTTAACTGTCATACCTTTTGGTGAGAAGAGCCATCTGCTCCTTCGAGAGATAGGTCGGCTCCTCTGATTCGGTTGACACCTTGTCTTCTTTGCTGACAAAGGCAACAGACTTGGATGAGGTGCTCGACTCCATCTCATCCTCCTCATCTTCTATTTGAATATCATATTCTAGAGCTTTAAGATGAGAGAACAAAGTATTGTGAGTAATAGAAGATAAATTTTGAGTAGCTTTAAGGATATTGGATTTCTCTCTCCATCTCTTGGTTAATGATCTCGTATCTTGTTATTAATCTCCTTCTCTGTAGTTCTTTCCAAGGTCACCGCTTTGTTGAGGAGATTCGTCAACCTTACATCCAGTGATCCACAGATTCATTTTCCTTCATTTTGAATGTATCAAATGTGTGTAAGACCGATTGCAGCTTATTTTCTTTTACTTGATCTCGATCCTTCTCAAACATTTGCGAGTTTGTCACATTTCTTTTGCGCTTTACATCTCTTAACCTTCTCAATCCAATCTTTACTTAATGTCTCAATAATTTCAGTTCGAGCTACTTGGTCTAGATTGTGGATCTTCCTTTCATCATTTGTCAATTCGTAACTCTTTTTCTCTTGTCTGTTCTCGATTCACCGACTCAGCTCCGAGTCTAGTGCCTCCATGATAAAATTTTATAGGTCATTCTTCAAGAACCTCCTCCATCCTATCATGAATGGCCTTGAGGTGATTCTCCATCCCGAATTTCTAGTAATCATAATCTTCAATAGAAAATTCGTAGATTCCTGGACTTCTTGCTTTTTCCCGATGACATGATGAAATAAAGAAATAAAATACTCCACAAAACTTATTAGTAGCACTGTAGTAACAATAAAGAGAATGAAGAAAATCAAGAAGATTTCAGAATTTTAGTTAAGACCTAAAATCAATATCGTAACAACTTAACACCGCTCTGATACCACTTGTTGGTCCCGATTAGTTGAGCATTAGGTAAAAGTGTATCGCCTTCTAGGAAAAATCTAGAAGGGGGGTTGAATAGATTTTTCAGATTTTTCAAATCTTTCAAAATTTATTCAAAGTACCAAAGTGACACAGTGGAATTTTAAAGATAATCTCAACTTTATTAAGATCAAAAGCAAACCGATATTGATTTTAACTTTGATTCTAAATTAAACTTTGAACAATAAATTGTAAATTGAACGTAAAGGTAAATGAAAGCAAGAAAGAACACCAGATTTTATAGTGGTTCGGATTATAACAATCCTACATCCACTCTCCTTCTTCAAACCTTGAAGAAGGGTCTCTACTATCAACTTACTTACTCACTTTCAACGTACAACTTACAACTTACAAGAATCTTCAAATCTTCAAACTCCTAATCAAATCATGAAATCTAACTCTAAAGTAATAGAAGTGTTTTTGAAGATGTATGAGAAAGTGTTCTATAAACACTTAGAAAAATTTATGAAGAAATCGTGGAAAACTATTTTGTGCTTTTGAGAACTTGTGATTTGAGAGTGTATCTTGTTGAAAAACTTTTGTGTTATATGTATTCTATATCCCAATAAAGTGCCTAGACCTATTTATAAGTCTGAAAAGATAGTTAGTTTGTTAGTCGGTTCTAACAAACGAAAACCGCTTTAACAAACTTAATCTTGAAAGCTGTTTGCTCCTCGGTGATCTTAATTTACTCATCTGCGGTGACTTGGTGAAGACTTCGCCTTTCTTATTCTACTCACTTGTCTTGACCTCGCCTCGAGCTCTTCATACTTGTCTCCTCCAGGATGACTAGATTTGAGCTTGTCTCCGATGACTTGTCATTCCTAGTCTTGGTGACTTGAACCGTCTTTGACCTAGTCGATCGGCTTAGTACTAGAACTCGGTCTCCATTGTTCTACAACGTCATCTGCTCATTTGAATTGATCTTTTAACTCATCAAAACAATCTTGATCTAAAAATATATATAGTACCTTGAAATATATGTAAACTATCATTCAAATATTATCATCGATTTAATACATAAAGTTTAAAATTGTGTGTGTTTTGTAAAAAAATAAAATGAATGGTTGAAAATGAAAAAAGAAACTGAAAAGCATACTTGTGTTTTGAGTTTGTGATTTTTTTAAGTTTAAATTTTAAAATTTCACTTTTAGAAATTATAAAAAGCCCTAAAAAATTAAAATTTTTAAAATTGACCACGCTACACCCTCATCGTATCGATTCTTGTAGTTGTATCGAATTCTCGAATTCTAAAAAAATTAAATCTATTTTAGGAATTCACCACCACGCAATCTCACCCGCCGCGCTCCCTGTAAAAATTTAATTTTGCATACAAATGTATTTTGAAGAATCATGCATCATAGGTACTAGTGATGTAACTACCATGAAAACAATTCTTCCTCTAACATTATTAGGGCATAGAAAAAAATTTCATTCTTATTTTTATTGAAGAATTTCCAACCAAACGCCTCTTAAATGTATATAAAAATTTATTCTCTCTATCCCATACAAAATACATCATTATCAAAAAGTCATTCTTGTACTAGGTGAATAATTTATTTAAATAACAATAAAATAATTTCAGTCTTATTATCTCTCTCTCAAACACTTCAATATTATATCATATGTCATTACTTTTCTCACACTAACTCAATTCAAAAATATTAAATAATTCTTTTATTAAAGTTGAAAATATTATCATACCGCCATTAAAAATAATTTTTATTATTAAACAACTCTTGCATCAAATTAAACATGTGTCGAATAATAAATACTACTCCCTCCGTCCGGAGTTATCTTCACGTACGGGATGGAGGGAGTATATACTACATCCCTTGTAGTTTTGTAACTTTTTTATATAGAGTAAAAAAGAAAAAAATTGAGTTATGTCATTATGTGTTAGTGTGGATAAAAATAATTATATTTTGTGTAAAGTTGAGAGAATAAGTAGTGAAATTTAGGAAGAATTTTTATTCTATAGGTATGATAGATATTTTAGAACGGACAAAAAAAAATATATATATATATATATATATATCAAAATAATCCTAAAATTAAGAGAGTAAAATTTGTGCACTAGATTGGGGCTTGACTTTTTTTTTTTTTTTTTTTGAAAAGAGAATGGGGCTTGACTGAAAAACACGTAGACAGAACTTTTTCCAAAGCTTGACTGAAAAACACGTAGACAGAACTTTTTCCAGAATACAAGATTTTTTATTCGAACTATAATAACTTTAAATTTGTGGCCTTTCATCGCTCTGGTCCGCCAAGGAAGAAGATAATGGATAGTTCCAAGACGTGAAACGTGGTGCACCACATGCAAGTTTTTATTTAGTTTCAACGAGACAAAATTAAAAGGATATTTATATTATTTCACTCATTTTTTATATATGCATAGGGTGTATTTTATGTAATTGTTTTTTTAATTTATCATATCTTATCACTTATTAAATACTAAAGTAGAATATTATGTCTTTGTGTGAGGCCGTCACTGCAGACGGAGTGCTATAATTTGGGAATGATGTCTTAACATTTTGGAAGGGATAGATTTTAGAGTGGGTCTCATGTGAACAAGTTTCATAGTATGAAACTTGTACCATTAGAATCACTCACCGATATCATAATCATTTTATATTGTGATATTAGTTTATAAGTGTAATGGTATCACTAAATAAATATTATGGTATCGATAAATGATTCTAATGGTATTAATTTTATACTATGAAACTGTTTCACCCTAGATTTTGCCTTTAATTGTATTAGTTTATAAACTGTCTCACAAATTTTTTTATATATATATAAAGTAATATCTCAATATTTTTTACATGCATAACATATCAAATTGTATAAAACAATATTCTAATATTGTTGAATAAGTATATGGATAATACTTAATAAATGATAAAGTATTACAATTGAAATAAGGGCTTTTCTATGGTTAGACAAACTTCGTCTGTCGATGTCTGAAAATACATTAGATATCGTTGATTTGACATATGAAATTAATTTTATATTACTGCACTTTGCATTAATGCATTTGCATTATGTTATATGCAATCTCACCGTATCGCCGAATTAATATATTAAATCGATAAATATAAAATAACAAAAATATTCTTTTAATATTAAATAAGAAAATTTTTAAATATAATTAAAATTACAAATTAAATATTTAACATTATTAAAAATTTACTATTAATTCATTATATTAAATTAAAAGTCTCATCAAGATATCGAAAATAGAGACGAGATTGATGGTGAACTTTGCGCAAGAGAGCTCCTCAAAATAAATGTGCAAGTTGAAGGGGCAATCCCTCTTCTCATAGTAAAAACTAAAATAAGCTAATTTATTTTTAATGATATATTTATTATAATTTGGGTTTTTCATTTAAGAAAAATGAGAGGTGTATCTCAAATAATCATGTTGCATTGGTTGAAATGCATGTAAGGAGTGTTACTACTTGTGTGGAGAAGTTTTCAGATTACCTCAAAGAAGTAAAGGAATCAGTTGGTTGGTTTTAGCAGAAAGTTAGTTAAAATAACTAACTTTCTCGGCGAATTGATGGTTTCTTTGGTTCGATGTTTGAAGGGTCACGTCTTGAGATTGGCTTTTCGGAATTAAGTGAGGTTTGTTGCAACTGAAAGCTCTCGTGGCGGACTTCAATTAGAAGTAAATAAGCGCTTTGGCAACTAAGAAGATTCAAGAGATAATTAGCTGCCAAGTTACATAAAAAAACACAATTTTTCGGTTTCTAACTTTGGGTGTATGAATGTTTTTTCATACCGATACTCATTGTACTTCGTAATTCATCTTCTAAGAGATAATAAAAGATTTGGAGAGGCCCTATAGTGGATGTAGATCATTTTTTATCGAACCACTTATATCTTTGTGTGTTGTTTCATTCATTGCAAGTTTAGCTTTTCATACTCTTGATTCTTTGTTTTTGGATAATCATTTGCTTCTCGCTAGCATTTGATTGTGTTGGACTTGATCTAATCTTGACAATTGGCGCCGTCTGTGGGAAACATCAAGTCTTGAAGATTAAAGGAGTGTTCATGGGTGGATAAACAAGTTTGATATAGAGAAGTTCTACTGGAACATCAGATTTTGGGCTATGGAGAATTAAGATGAGAGCTCTGCTTGTTCAAAGAAGGTTTAGAAGAAGCTCTTGAATAAGATCTTGATGCAAAGCAACTAATGAATCTGAGGATGAAAAGGCCGAGAAGAAGAAAGCTGATGGTGAAGGCTCACAAAGACAATCATATTGTGTCTTGGTGATAAAGTTCTCGAGAGAAGTCTCTAAAGAAAAGACTGCTAAAGGTGTGTGGGATAAGATTTCAAGCATCTACATGATGAAATCTCTGGCAAATCGATTGTACATGAAGTAGAAACCGTATGCCTTCGGGATCATGGATGACAAACCTATCATGGAACGAGGTTGGAGAATTTAATAAAATTCTTGATGATCTTGAAGATATAGAAGTGAAGCTAGAGGAAGAAGATAAGGCACTGTTACTTCTAAGTGCTCTTCCAAAATCCTTTGAATATTTCAAGGATACTACTCTGTTTGGAAGACAAGACTCCCTAAGTCTTGAAGATGTGCAATTGGCTCTAAAATCCAAAGAGTTACGAAGGGTTACGATATTGGCAAGACTACAATTAGTGAAGGCCTTGCAATCAAAAGTCACAAGTCAAAGAAACCTGGTTCAAAGAAATGGCAAAATACTCAAGGCAAGAAGGAGGGAAAGAAACAATCGATGCAACAAATGAAGGAGAAAGCGGGAAGTGTTTTCATTGCCATGAACCAGGCCATTACAAGAAGAACTGTCCTAAGTGGAAGAAAAACAAAGATAAGGAGGGAAGCAATGCTGGTAAAGAGAATAAGCAAGCAAATCGGAGTTATGGATGCAAGCAAAGAAACTGGTTATGAATCATCGAGAGGTATTAATCAAGCTGTTTCCACATCGGAGGAAAGGTTAGAATGGATTCTTGACTGGGGTGTTCTTTTCATATGAGCCCAGTTAAAGAATGGTTTCAAGATTTCAAATATCGAATGGTGGTTCGGTTCTCTTAGGAAACAATCGGACATGCAAAGTTAAAGGCACTTGATCAATTCATCTCGGAATGTTTGATGGAGTAGTGAGGATACTCGAAATGTGAGATATGTTCCTGATCTCGAAGAAATCTCATATCTCTTGGCATGATTGATTCAATGGGATATAAGTTTCAATCGAGAAAATGGAGAGCTTGTTATTTCAAGAGGAGAGACTGTTGTGCTAAAGGGCATCGGGAGGAATGATTTGTATTTTCTCGGAGGAAAGGTGGCTTCGGAAGTCTTCATCTTACCAAAGAAGCAAATAATACACTTTTGTGGCATAAGAGGCTTGCTCATGTGAGTGAAAAGGGGCTTCAAGAATTATCCAAGCAAGGGTTACTAAATGGTGACAAGATTACCAAGATTGACTTGTGTGAGCATTGTGTTTATGGCAAAGCTAAGAGATTGAAGTTTGGTACCAGTAATCATACCACAAAGGGGACACTTGATTATGTTCATTCAGATTTGTGGGGTCCTGCCAGAATCGGACAAGAAATGGAGGTAGATATTTCATTTCTATTATAGATGACTATTCAAGGAAGGTTTGGGTATATGTTTTGAAAGAAAAGTCGAAGCCTTTCGTAGTTTCAAGTAGTGGTTAATTGAAGTTGAGAATATCGGTGGCAAGAAGGTTAAACATCTTAGAACTGATAATGGCTTGGAATATCTTTACGAAGAGTTCAACTCATTTTGTAAAGAGAAGGGTATAGTGAGGCACAAGACTGCACTGTACACCTCAACAAAATGGAATCTCGAGAGAGGATGAATCAAACACTGTTAGAAAGGGTGAGATGTATGCTTAGCGGCTCGGGTTTGCCTAAATCTTTACGGGGAGAAGTAGTCACTACAGCGACTTTTTTGATTAATAGGAGTCCTTCTACACTTTGAAATTCAAAACTCCAGAAGAAGTTTGGTCAGGTCATCCAGCAAATTATGCAAATCTCGAGTCTATGGTTGTTTAGCTTATGCTCATGTCAAGCAAGATAAGCTTGAACCCGGGGCATTAAGATGTGTTTTCATTGGCTATCCGGGGAGTGAAAGGTTATATCTTTGTGGTGTATTGAAAAGGGGAAAGAAAAATGTATCATCGGCGAGGATGTTACATTTGATGAGCACGCATTACCTTTGAAAGTCAAAGCTGATGGTGGATCGATGATCAAGCGAGATAATACTCGAGGTTGAGGTAGAGTGCGAGGATATCGGAAGCCATGCTCATGAAGATCAAAATGAGCAGCGGGAAACTCAAAATTTGGATAGTGACAATGAATATCAAGATTATCGGTTGGCAAGAGATAGAGTCGAAGAGATGTTCATCCACCTCGGAGATATGGTCATGCGAGATATGATCTCATTTGCCTTGTGTACTGCATTTGAGGTGGAGACTTATGAGCAAAATTCTTACACTCAAGGCTATGAGATGTAATGAAAGTGACAAATGGATTGCAGCTATGGAAGAAGAAGCTGACTTCTTTGGAAAAGAATCAAACACAGGAGACTACGAGAAAAGCCAAAGAACAAGAAACTTGTGGGGTGCAAGTGGATCTTCAAGAAGAAATCGGAGGCTCGAGAAAGGGGAGTATCGGATACAAAGCCAGACTTGTAGCTAAGGGATTCACTCGAAAGAAGGGGTGGATTACACATAAATCTTCTCACCCGTTGTCAAGCACGTAGCATCAATTCTTCTTGCTTTGGTGGCTCGATTTGATTTGGAGTTACATCGAGATGGATGTAACCACTTTGCTTTTCTTCATGGAAATCTTGAGAAGAAGATTTACATGAAGATTCCGAAAAGGTGTTCATGTTCAAAATGCAGAAAATAAGGTGTGTTTGCTCAAGAAGTCACTCTATGGCCTCAAGCAAAGTCCTAGAAGGTGGTATCTCGGGTTTGATGAGTACATGAACTCGATGGCGAGTTTCACTAGAAGCTTATATGATAGTTGTGTTTATATTAAAAAGGATTCTCACTGCTATACATATCTTTTACTATATGTTGATGATATGCTTATTGCTAGTAATTCACTTGATGGTATTGAAGGTGTGAAACGAGGTTTTGAAAAAGAGTTTGAAATGAAGGATCTAGGAGAGGCAAAAGTGATACTTGGGATGGAAATCGAAGGGAGAAAGGCTCAATTAAGCTGAATCGGAGTACATACTTGAGTAAAGTGTTGGAGAAGTTCAAAATGAATCAAGCAAAGCCGGTGTCAACCCCTTTAGGATTTGCATCTTAAGCCGTTAGCTCATCGAGTCCTAAAAGCGGTGAAGAAAGATCTCAAATGAACAAGGTTCCTTATGCAAATTCGGTGGGAAGTTTGATGTATTCAATGGTTTGCTCAAGACCTGATTTAACTATTGCATGAGTGTTGTTAGCGAGATAAATGGGAGATCCTGGATCAAATCATTGGAATGCTATGAAGTGGGCTATGAGATATGCTCTTGGCACAATTCGGAGGATTAAAGTTCAGAAATACGAGAAGAGGGAGATGCTCTCATTGGCTATGTTGATGCTGATTTTGCAGCAAATATAGACACAAGGAAGTCTCTCACTGGTTATGTGTTCACTTTGTTTGGCACCGCAATCTCGTGGAGGTCATCTCATCAGTCCATTGTTGCTCTTTCCACCACGAGTCGGAATTTGTGGCCCTAACAAGGCTGTTAAAGAAGGAATGTGGTTGAAAGGAATATTTAGAGATTTTGGGGTTTTCCGGGAAAGTGTGGTGTCTATTGCGACAATCAAAGTGACATTCATCTTGCTAAACACCAAGGTTTCCATGAAAGGACAAAGCACATTGATGTGAAGCTTTATTTTGTTTGTTGCTTTGAGAAAGGGATGATCAAGGTGTCCAAAATTGCAACCGAGGAAAATCCAGGTGATGTATTTACTAAGGCATTGCCAAAATCAAAGTTTGAGCTATGCCTTAGGATTTGGGATGTCTTTGAAGTCGGGTTCGAAGGCATTCTGGCTCGGCATGATAAAAGCGATGGTAGGGGTTCTTTGGTTCCATTCTTGATTTTGATTTTTGAGCTAAGGTGGAGATTTGAAAGGTGTATCTTAAATAATCATGTTGCATTGGTTGAAATGCATGTAAGGAGTGTTACTACTTATGTGGAGAAGTTCTTAGTTACCTCAAGGAAGTAAAGGAATCGAGTTGGTTGGTTTTAGCGAAAGTTAATTAAAATAACTTTCTCGGCCGTATTGATGGTTTGCTTTGGTTCGATGTTTGAAGGGTCACATCTTGAGATTGGCTTTTCGGAATTAAGTGAGGTTTGTTTGTTGCAATCGAAAGCTCTCGTGGCGAGACTTAAATTAGAAGTAAATAAGCTGCTTTGGCAACTAAGAAGATTCAAGAGATAATTAGCTGCCAAGTTACATAAAAACACACAATTTTTCAGTTTCTAACTTTGGGTGTATGAATGTTCTTTTCATGCTTGATACTCATTGTACTTACGTAATTCATCTTCGAGAGATAATAAAAGATTTGGAGAGGCCCTACGGTGGATGTAGATCATTTTTGATCGAACCACTTATATCCTTGTGTGTTGTTTCATTCATTTGCAAGTTTGGCTTTTCATACTCTTTGATTCTTTGTTTTTGGATAATCATTTGCTTCGCTAGCATTTGATTGTGTTGGACTTGATCAAATCTTGACAAAAAGTAAGGAACAAATATTTAATTATTTTAGTTCGTTGATTATCATAATTTAGTACGAAAGATTAATTATTTTACCTTATGCACATGGTTGCACGGATGACAATCGATATCTCTATATTACTAATAGGGAGTTGGTATAATCCTATGTGTCACTCATACAAGAGTTTGGCAAAGGTGTCATAAAATTATTAAGTTGAGGACACGTGTCAACTTTTTTTTTAGTATCTTTCCTTAAAAAATGTACGTGTAATTTTCCTTTATTTGAAAAAATGTTTGAAACAAAAGCTAGGGTTTTCGGCATTCTCTCTGTCTTCCGCTCTCTCCGACACCTCAAGCACAGTGTTCAAAGGTTGCGCCGATCAAAACCTACAAAGATTTCGATGGTGTGTACAAGAAAACAATCAAAACTCTAATCAACCCTTTAATCTCCCAATCCTCCTCTACGAAATTCTACAAAAAAATTTAATCTCTCATTCTTCTTTTGCGAAATTCTACAAACCAACTTCCAGCTGACGGATCGCAATCTGCCTTTTGCGGCGTCTTCAAGTGAAGAGGCGATCTCTCGAGCAGCGGCGTAGGCTGGCACGTTGAGGACCTTCTTGATTCCTCTTCCTACCTGTAATTGTTTTTATTCAGCATCTTTCTTTTATTTAAACATATTATTAAATCTTGAAATATAATTTTGATTTTGATTTAATCGAGTAGAGAAAATTATGAGATGCTAAATTGGATGGGTGTGAAATCCGCGTCTTTACTCTCTCCTACCACTCACAAAAGGTAGCAAAAGCGACTATGCAAGATGCGAGACGATCCTCTGTAGCGTAGTGCCCAAGGCTATTGCTTCCTTCCCCTGCCCGTGGTCTCTTTTCTTCTCTTACGTGCTTTTTTCCATTTCCTCTAATCATTTAAGTTATTCATAAGCATGTCGCATTATGTTGTGTATTTGTGTGGAGAGTTTTTAATTGTTTACTTGAAAGAATCAAGAGAAAAAGAGAGGAGTCGGGATCTTGTGAGCCATATAATTTTAGATGAAATTGAATAATGGTTCATGAAAATTGTGAGATGCCAATTTGGATGAAGATTTTTGGAAGAGGATTATTGCTTATTTTTCAAGTTCCAAGCTATTTATATTTCTTGCTTGCCATCAACCGATTGATTTATCCTGTTTTTGCATACGAGACAAAGCAACAACTAGGTAGTTGATTTTTGAAGTGAGTAGGTGATTTGATAAACAACTACTGAAAATTATTATTATCATTTGTTTGTAGATGACCAGAGCGGTGTCAACATACCGCAATTCTCTTGGCAATGGTGCAATCGTGGAGACATCAAACAAATATGTGGTTGTGCTTTGCAAAGAAGTTCCAATGTTGGTGAATTTCCTAGACACTTTGTTTTCCTGGAGGCCATCCAGAGGTGAGGTACTATATTAATGAATTCGATGTCTTCTTTTACAATAATCTAGAAAATATATGGTGTGTAATCTTGCCTTTTAATGTTCATATGAATGTCTTAGCCTATTGGACGAGGGAGCTAACCGCCCGCATACAAGTTCTAATTATTATCATCATCGTAACTCTATCATTTAACTTTGAAGTATTTTAGTCAACGCAGTATCATGTCAAATTTAATCTCTTTTAAAGCTTAGTTATACTCTGTATGAAGCAATACCTACTTATGTTACAAAAATTTGGCAGCCCCAAGAAGTTGGAGTAATAAGCCATCACGGTGATGGAGATTAAGCCATCGGATGGTCAACAAAAAGGTTCTCGGGAAATGTTTGACAACATAATTCGTGAAGTAGTTGAAGAAATTGGGGTTCCTCTGCTTACCTTGTAAGTACAACCCATTTTGGTTATAACTTTTGTGTTTTTAAAGAAGTGTTCAATTTGGCTATTTTTTCATCCAAATGAGATAATTGGATCTTCTGTTTTCATTTCAATCTTGTTTTATCTACCTTACATGCACTATATAAACAATCTTGAAATAGTTCAAGAAAAATAAAGTTTATCTCCTTTTTGGGGCACAGCTCTTTGAATTTCTTCTTTTTAGCATATTTTGTATTGACCAAACTATTTAAAGCGGTTTGTAAGATAGTTAGGTGGTGTTTACCAAATTGATGGTAGACAAAAATGGAGATTGTGCAATGAAGTTTTCGACTAAATGTGATGATTTGGATACTTAAGATCCAAAGTTAATCACTAAATTGATTACCATTTAAAGGCTGGAGTAATTCGGCAAATGACGTTGGTTCATATCCTAATCATCTGGAAAATATTCCTTTTTGGACATTAACCAAGCTTAGATAAAAAAAAAAATACCACTTACAATGCATGAGTTGCAGATAAAACCATAATTTGGTGGCAAAAAGGCTTGAAATTAGCATCCTATAGTTATGTGTAAAGTTTGACCAAAAATTAATTTACTCTTTTCTAGACCTTGAAGTTATATTTTTAATATTCGTTTCATATTGTTCTTATTACCACTAATTAACTTAATTAAGCCATCAACAATTCATTGCATGATTGATGGTTTTTGATCATTTTTTAAGTAAAATGTTACCTTTTGGTCGATTAAAGCTTACATTTTGGTTAAATCCAATCATATTACTATTTATTATTTAAATTTACTTTTTTTTAATTTTTTCTAAATTCATATCTTTTCATATTAATCTTAATTTAGCACGAGCGAAGAACTTACCTCTAAATTGATATCATACCTATTGATCTTTGTGGTATATTAAGTCTAGAGTCTATATTCGATTACCACTAATTATCTTAATTAAGCAATAAGCAATTCATTGCATGATTGATGGTTATTAATAATTTTGATCAAGTTTTTTTAAGTAGAACTTTACTTTTGTCAATTAAAACTTATTATTTGTTAAACCCAATCAGATAGTATTACATGATCTTTGTGGTATATATATAAAGTCGAGGAATCTAAATTACCTATATTAATTGCGCAATTTAGTTTTTGTCTTTTACATAATTTCAGGTAGGAATAAAGCATACATCCCACGAATGATATTAAGTCCTTCAAATCCCACAATAACGGTCAAGTTTCGTAGAAGACAGTTCTCAATTCTCTTGTGTTTTGCAATGACATTTAATAAAAATCAAGGGCAGTCCTCTCCAACGTTGGTTTATTCCTTCCAAGGCACTGTATTTACACACCGACAAATATATATTGCTATTTCTAGGGTGAAGAGTCGGAAAAGATTAAAAATATTGAGTCTTGGAGAAGATGGGAAACCCTCTAAATCAACGATCAATGTTGTTTTCAAGGAAGTTTTTCAAAATCTCAATTGAATTACAATAAAATTATTTCAAGATTATTTTGGTTTTGTAATACAATAATATATCAATAATAGTTTAATATTTTAATTTAAAATACAACTAAATTCTAGAGAAATAAATTAAAAATTAAATTAAAGAAAATTTTAGTTATTTTTATAAAACCACACAATTTTACACATTAAAAAAATAGTAATAATAATAAAATATTAATACGATTAGTCACACAATTTTACATATTAAAAAATCTAAAATTAAATAAATACACAAATAATAAAATATTATGGTGTTAATAATTGAAAAATTAATAATTAAAAATCAATTTGAAATCCTGCGTAATACGCGGGTTATATACTAGTTATACTGTATTTCTCACATTTACATGGAGAAAATCGGGCGTGACGCGGTGGTCCATTGTAACACCCCGAAAATTTAAAATAAATTATTATTTATATATAGTAATAAATAAAATTAATAATTATATAGATATTAAAATATTCTAGTCCAAAATTATAGGAATAACTATTAATTTCAAATTTCCTTTTAGATCTCTTATTTTTTTGAAAATTTTATATGTCAAAGATTTATTATTAAATTTATTTTTATCTCTTACATATTTATTGGAGAAATAAATCTCAATCTTTTTGTCTAAGAAATCAATTATTTTTTCTATAAATACAATACCAATTCGTGAATTCTGAAACCACTAAATACGATCCCAACAAAATATTTCTTTCATCGGAGAGACTTAGAGTCTTCAACATTATAATTAAGTTACTCAATCGATGGAACAACTTATTTGATCAAGATTTAAGGTGTGGTTTACTTGCCTTTATTAAATATTTCGTATGAATAAATTGTTTATCTGCATATTATGAAAGTGAATGATATTATTAAAAATAAATTTATTAAAGGCATGCATAACAAAGAACACGAGGATTAAAAGGGGTCTTCGTGGGGGACCCGGTGGGATTTAAAAGAGATCCTTAGAAAAATCGTGACAAGAAAAGAACACGAGGCTGAAAATATGTCTTCGTGGAGGACCCGATGGGATATAAGTGATCCTTGGAAAAACCATGAAACATAATTTATAAATTTACATGATAAGAATTTTATATGTCTCGGTATGTGAATTTCATAATTGTTTGTGGTTATGCATTTTATTTGTATGTTATATTTAGTTTTGACAAGAGAATCACACCGAGCTAATGGTTTGCTCATACCATATAATTTTAATATTTTTGATTGAGGAGGTGATAGCGAGGAGAGGCGGTGGATGTTATTATTTTAATTTTGCATAATATTAAAATCATATCAAACTAGTTTATTCCGTAACTAAATTTTACGCATTGATGTTTAATGAGATAATTCTATTTTTTGTTTGAATGATATTTTAAATTAAATCGCTTTTGAGAGGTCATTTAATTTTTAAGCATTCTCGTTGTTTCTCAAAATAATTTAATTGTCAAATAAATATATATCCCTTTATTGAAGTTAAATTTTTGTTCACGTCTTTTATTTTAAAATTATTAATTTTTTTAAATCTATATTTATAAAAATTGGGGCGTGACAGTGTGGTATCGGAGCGAGTCTACGTTCTTGTAGACTTGTAAAAAAAAATTGTTCATTAGGAGTCAAAATTATTTAAAGTTTATTGATTAACAAGAAAATTAATTTTAAAAATACATGTCGCTCACCACCTTCTCTCGCTCGAGCTCTCTAAGGTACATGCATTACATGTTATGTTTCATGTTTCAATTCAAAAGTTCAAAGTTATGTTACGTCAAGATTATGCTATGAAGTACTTTATTTACATGCGTGATATTATTTTTTTATATCACCACATGAATGCATGTTTATCGATGTTATTAATTTCGAGGACGAAATTCTTTTTAAGAGGAAGGATGTAACACCCGAAAATTTAAAATAAATTATTATTTACATATAGTAATAAATAAAATTAATAATTATATAGATATACTAAAATATTCTAGTAAAAAATTATAGGGATAACTATTAATTTCAAATTTTCTTTTAGATCTCTTATTTTTTGAAAATTTTTAAATGTCAAAGATTTATTATTAGATTTATTTTTATCCCTTACATATTTATTGGAGATATAAATCTCAATTTTTTTCTCCAAGAAATCTATTATTTTTTTCTATAAATACAATACCAATTCGTGAATCCACGAAACCACCGAATACGATCCCAACAAAATATTTCTTTCATCGAGAGAGACTCGAGTCTTCAACATGATAATTAAGTTACTCAATCGATGGAACAACTTATTTGATCAAGATTTAAGGTGTGGTTTACTTGCCTTTATGAAATATTTTGTGTGAATAAATTGTTTATCTCCATCATGTTATGAAAGTGAATGATATTATTAAAAATAAATTTATTAAAGGCATACATAACAAAGAATACGAGGCTTAAAAGAGGTCTTCGTGGGGACCCAGTGAGATTTAAAAGAGATCCTTGGGAAAATCGTGACAAGAAAAAAACACGAGGCGAAAATAGGTCTTTGTGGAGGACTCATTGGGATATAAAAGAGATCCTTGGAAAAACCGTGAAACATAATTTATAAATTTACATGATAAGAATTTTATATGTCTCAAGATGAGAATTTCATAATTGTTTGTGGTTATGCATTTTATTTGTATGTTATATTTAGTCTTGATAAGAGAATCACACTCGAGCTAGTGGTTTGCTCATACCATACAATTTTAATATTTTTGCATTGAGGAGCCGATAGCGAGAAGAGGCGGTGGATGTTATTATTTTAATTTTGCATAATATTAAAATCTTTACAAACTAGATTCCGTAATTAAATTTTACGCATTGATGTTTAATGAGATAATTCTATTTTTTTGTTTGAATGATATTTTAAATTAAATTGTTTTTTAGAGGTCATTTAATTTTTAAGTATTCTCGTTGTTTCTCAAAATAATTTAATTGTCAAATAAATATATATCCCTTTATTAAAGTTAAATTTTTGTTCACGTCTTTTTATTTTAAAATTATTAATTATTTTTTTAAAAATCTATATTTATGAAAATTGGGGCGTGACACGAGACATCGCTCACGTGAGACTTGGCGGGGTGGGTACGTGATACCCAAACTTCTTATTACTCATTGGTCAATATATTTCATGCATTGTGTGCATTTTTATTTAATTATGTGTTATTTGTAATTTTGAATTATTTTATTGTGCTTTTAAACACGCAATTAATTACATATGTCTTTATATGTTTAGAGGTGGAAAAATCCTATTATAAGTTATTGGGGTTTTAATGGTTTTGAGTACCAATGCAATTTATTTTATTATTGGTGATATAAATTAGATGTTATTATTTTTATAAATTGAATATTAATAAATATGTTTTAATTAAATTAGAAAAAATCTTTTAATTTAAAATTGTTATAGCATATTTAAATAAATATATTATAAAAATATTACTCCCTCCTTCCCAATATTTCTTTCACATGATAGGAGGCACACTTATTAAGAAAATGGGAAAAAGTGTAGGAGAGGGAATAAAGTGTAAGGGTATTTTGGATGGTTGAATGAGATAAAGTGTAGGAGAGAATAAAGTATAATAAAATAAGAGTGGTATTTTTAAATTTAAATGGTATTGTGAGGGTGTAGTTTATGGAGTGTATTCCTTTTTTAGTGTGTGAAAATAATGTTGGTGTCGTATAAGGCAAGGGAGTATATATATATATATATATATATATATATATATATATATATATATATATTAGTTGGTGCGTGATTTAGTTGTGTAGTATGCATAAGTATATTTAGACAAAGAACAAAAATACAAAACTTACCTATTAAGGAAGCTTAAGGCGGTGGAGGGGTATGCACAGGCCTACCATATTATTAACTAAAAGCCCAGAGACATATATGTAAGAGCATTAGAGAGAAAGAGAGGAAGAGGGAGGATTAATCAAGTATTCAATTTTTATCAGTTGTCAATAAATTTTATACCGCTTTGAAGCTTGTGATGAGTAGAGTAAAATCATAACCTTAAATTATTTATAGTTGTTTGGTATTTATTTGACAGTGGTAGAAAATAAATGAAGTCAAGCGTTTGATTTATCGACGTGTAGCGGTCGAGGTAAGTAAATATTTATTTGCAACTACAATACATAAATGTATCAATTTGTGATTTATTTATATTTTATAGTGATGCGTGAATATCATGTGAGTTTTGATATTTGATGTTAGCAATTATCATTAAAGGAGTATGTGAGCTCAATATTTGATGTGGACTGAATTTGTGAGTTCGGTGATTATTATATCCAATATTGTAAAAGAATTTGTGAATTCAGTGATTGTTGTGTGAAATGAACTTACGAGTTCACATGATTATTGTATAAATAGATAGGGTGATTGAATTGGAGAGATATAAGTAAAAATGAATTAGGTGATTTCAAAAAGAGTAATTATATTACTCATGTGATGGCTTTTGTATTGAGCGTATGCCGAAATATTTATCAATAAGTTTGGACGAAGTGGAATAGGTCAAGTGGTTAGAGCTCCACTACCTATGGTCAAGTGGTCATGGGTTCGAGTCACCCTTTGTCCGATAAAAAAAAGTAAGTTTAGGGCCCACAACAAATGAGTAGAAATTAATTAGTCGAGTGATTAAAAATGAATTAGGCGAGTGATTAGAAATAAATGAGATTCAGGATTAGAAATGAATAAGGTAAGGAATTAGAAATGAATTAGGGGATCTCAAAAGTGAGGATATCGAAAGGATTTCGAGAATTTTATATCATGCATAGTTTATGTTTACTAAGATTTATCTCACGTAGCTTATGCATTATAGTTAACATCGATAATCGGTGACGTGGTGAACTTATTGGTCAAACTCTTGATTGTTATTTTGTTCGGCTCTCGATAATCTATACACATTGTCAATATACCATCCTTTCTTCGAACAAACAAAATTGGCGCTCCCCAAGGTGAAAAGTTAGGAGAAATGAAATCCATTTTAAGTAGTTCTTGCAATTGTATTTTCAACTCTTTCAATTCAGTTAGGACCATTCTATACGGTAATTTAAATACGGGAGAAACCCCTGGTTGTAAATCAATCGCAAATTCTATTTCACGATTTGGTGGTAATCACGGAAGATCATCTGGAAACTTGATTTAAGATATTCTCGTATAAGCTGGTACCTCGCTACTTGATTGGACATTGTTGCCCTTCGATACTTATTACACTCACTAAATAACCCTCGTAACCACTTTCCAATAATTTATGTGCTCTTCTTGCTAATATCATCGGGAATCAAGCTTTTCTCTAATCCCTACAAAGGAAAAAAGGTTACTCTCCCATTGGTGAAATGTAATATACTTTCTCTGGCGATCAATTGTAGCACCATATTTTGATAATCAATCTATACTTAAAATTACATCGTAGTTATTCATGTCTAGTACAATCAAATCCACAAATAGTTCTATACCTTTTATAGGAATAAAACATCCTTGTAAAATCTGATTAGTTTGTTTCGAGTCACGAGAAGGGATCATTACATCAAATTTGGTTTCAATTAGGTTAGGTGGTTTACCCGGCCTTCCGATCGCTTGTATTTTAGCACTAAGTATTTACGACCAAATAAATTATCGAACCCTAGGAACTAGGAGTACAATGGAGCCTCGAAAACATGCTTTGCAATAGAATTATAGTGGCTACACGGGGTGTTAACACTTAAATCAACAAAAAACCAAACAAGAGCAATCAAATTAAATCTATGAAAATGAATAAAACTCTAAACGAAT
The DNA here is from genome assembly GCA_030762865.1 of Paraleonurus japonicus. Classification (NCBI taxonomy): domain Eukaryota; kingdom Viridiplantae; phylum Streptophyta; class Magnoliopsida; order Lamiales; family Lamiaceae; genus Paraleonurus; species Paraleonurus japonicus. The sequence continues at coordinate 22,870,283 of CM061054.1, forward strand.
GCGGTTGTGTGAAAGCGATCGCTCGGGTGTTTCCCTAATACAATCCTTTGGGTAAACTCACGAATCAAGGCATGAACCGGGCAAAGCTAAGAGAGATCGCGTAAATTCTAACAAACAAGCACCAAGGACTGTCGAACTCCTAAACACTTTCACAACGAGTACTAATGTCTAGGGTCGTCTCTTCACTACACGCCTAAACATGCAATGTCCACTAAGGGGTGATCTAGCAACCAGCTCACCTCTCGGTGCAATCAATTATGATCAAAATCATCACAATCAATCGAAAAGTTCACTTAATCCTCTCCTAAGCATATCCAACTCTCGTTGCAACATACAAATTTAATGAAACAAGCTAATGAAATCAATCAATCATGAGATCAACACAAATCTCAATAGTAGAAGCATCAAAGCCACAATCACATGTCAATCAAAGTGATCAATTCATGATCAACACCAAATTCATGTATAATTCTAACACCCAAGCAATCAAGGGGATTAGCCCATGACTAATTTGATCAAGAAAATAGAAATGAGGGAGAAGAGATCAATACCCATTGCAAAATTAATGAAAGCAATTAAAAGGAAGAATATCACCTTAATTGATTTGAATAAACTATGAATTGATCCCAACAATAGCTTGATCCTCACTTGAAATTAGAGATTACACCAATTAAATCTATGGGCTAGCTCAATCTATGGAAATTAAAGACAATCTATCTACGAATTTGAAATACAAGAGAAAGGGGAATGGAATTCTAAGGTTCTAATCCAAGCTAAATTAATTTCTAAGTGTGGAATAGGTTCCCCAATGTAATGTGTTGCCTTCATTCAGAGAAATGAGCATTTATAGCGGGGTCTCGAGTGCAAAGGCCTAAATTGCGGGAAGTCCTTCAAAATTTTAAAATTTGCAAAATCTGCTCCGAGAAGCCTATCTCAACTCGAGACATGTCCGACTCGAGTTGAGACGTGTAATCCCAAAAAGTCGTAGCTTTGCTCCGCTTATCTCGACTCGACCCCTGGCTGTCTCGACTCGAGACACCACTCGAGACAGGGTCGAGATGAGCTCGAGATGTGTAAGCCTGCTCACATAAATTCCCTATGAAATGACTCGAACCACGCCATTGTCTCGACTCGAATCACTGCTCGAGAGTGACTCGAGATAAGCTCGAGACAGGCTCGAGCGTGCTTCGAACTCCGATTTCGACGATTTTACTTGCGTTTCGATCCTCAACTTCGTGCCTTTCTCAATTCCACTCGATACTCATTTTTGCTGAAAATATGAGCATGGGATAGGTTCTTCTCCTTGTCAATCAACTTGAACCCGCTCGGTTTTGATGGAAGGTTAACTTGTGCCATATAAATGATCGAAAACCTACAAAGCGACAAAAAACCTTCCACAACCGTAAAGCTCACAAATATAAGAATAAGGGTGATAAAGCACGTAAAGTATATATGTAATATCTCAAAATCATTACGTGAATTATTTATATTTGTATATAATTATTTTTAATAAATTGAGTATTAATATTAATAATTAGCCTTTAATTAAATTATATAAATTTTATTTAAAATAGATGTTAGATCAAGAAGGTTTTGATGAGTTAAAAGAAGCAATTCGGGTGATCGATGACTATGAAGAACATGTGAGGTCAAGTTCCAATACTAAGGTGATCAGGACTAGGTCAAGAAGCTGGACAAGTCGGTGAAGACCGCTAAAGTTTCAAGTCATCCGAGACAAGCCCAAATCTAGTCATCTGCGGGAGACAATTATGAAGAGCTCGAGACGAGGTCAAGACAAGCCGAGTAGAATAAGAAAGACAAGTCTTCACCAAGTCACCGAGGACGAGTAGAGAAAAATCAGGCGAGGATAAAAGCAGGTTGTCAAGATTAAGTTTGTTGAGCGGCTTTTAGTTTGTTAGAACCGACTAACAAACTAACCGTCTTTCCAGACTTATAAATAGGTCTAGGTTTTCATTCTCTACACAGGAAAAACACATTATCCACGATATTCGATTTCTACTTTCACATCAATTCACAAGTTTTCAAAAAGAGTTTTCAAAAATTTCTAAGTGTTTGAAGAACACTTTACTTCACATCTTCAAAGTTCACTACTCACCGTAATAGTTGGATTTCAGAGAAGAATTTAGGAGTTTGAAGAGTAGAAGATCTTTGTAAGTTGTAAACCGTAAGTTGGATCGAAAGTAAGTAAGTGGTAGCGAGAGACCCTTCTTCAAGTTGAAGAAGGAGAGTGGATGTAGGATTTTTATAATCCGAACCACTATAAATCTTGGTGTTCTTTATTGCTTTCATTTACTAACTCAGTTCTTCTCGATTTCAGTTTATATTCAAAGATTAATTTGAATTAAAGTTGGACAAATTATCGGCTGTGCTTTTGTTCCAAATAAAGTTGAGTTTAAAATTGAATTCCATTTGTGTAACTCGGAGTGTTTTGAATAAGTTTTGAAAGATTTGTAAAATCTAAAAATCTATTCAACCCCCCTCCTCCCTCTAGATTTTTCCAAGAAGGTGATTCAAGTTTCCTTTAATCTACTCAACAAGTGGGACCAACAAGTGGTATCGGAGCGGTGTTAAGTCATTACGATATTGATTTTAGGTCTTAACCAAGATTACGAAATTTGTTCTTGATTATCTTCATCTTCTTTATTTTACTAATTGTGCTACTAACAAGATTGTATAAGGTTTTGTTTTCATATCTCATCATGTCATCTAGTAAGAACAAGAAGTCAAGGAGTCTACTTGAATTTTCAATTGAAGAATATGATTATTGGAAATTCAGGATGGTAAATCATCTCAAAGCAATCCATGATAGGATGGAGGAGGTTCTTGAAGAGGACCTATTAAATTTTATCATGGAGGCACCATAATGGCACCGAATCAAATTTGAATCAAGGGTCTAAAAAAGAAAAAGAGCTCGTGAATCGACAAGTAATGAGAGGAAAATCCACAACCTAGATCGGGTACCTAGGGGAGAAATCATAGAAACTCTTAGCAAGGATTGGATTGAAAAAGTCAAAAGATGCAAATCAGCCAAGGAGATGTGATGAGATACTTGCAAATGTGTGTGAAGGTTCTCGACCAAGTGAAAGAGAATAAGTCTGCGATCTGTATTACATGCTTTTGATACCTTCAAGATGAAGGAGAATGAAACAGTGGATTAGCTAGATGTGAGATTAACAAATCTTCTCAACAAAGCGGTGATTTAGGAAAGAACTATTCAGAGAAGGAGATCAATAATAAGATACTAAGATCTTTGACCAAGAGATGGAGAGAGAAGTCTAATATCCTTAGAGCAACCAGAATTTATCATCTATTACTCATCATACCTTATTTTCTCATCTTAAAGCTTTGGAGTATGATATTCAAATAGAAGATGAGGAAGATGAGATGGAGTCAAGCACCTCATCCAAATCTTGTTGCATTTGTCAACAAAGAAGACAAGATGACAACCGAATCTGTAGGAGCCGATCTATCTCGAAGGAGCGAGATGGCTTTGCTCACCAAAAAGGTATGACAAATTAAGAATGAAATATAAGCGTAATAAATTAAGGTTTGCGGTAAGGAGATCCGAGTCAAAGTCAAGAAGAAAGGAAGATAATTCTACAGATGATGATAAGAGTAGGAGCCGGACAAGAAGGTTCAGATCTCCTGCTACAAGAAATCCTACAAGCCCTAAATCGAGATAGGAGTGATACTTGTTACACATGTAACAAGCCAGACACTTCAAATATGACTTGTCCTCGGTACTCCTAAAGAAAGAGAAGAGAAAAGGAAGAAGAGAGACGAGAGATTTGCAGATCAAAGGGCTCTTACTGAAGAAAAGGAATCAAGAAAATCATCATCTTCATCATCCATATCTGATTTTGGATCGGGCAGCGAAATTTGTCTTATTGTCAAAGAGGTAGATTATTATTCCTCTTCTTATAATGATTCTTATAAATGCATTTGAGATAATGATCAAAGCTGTTATTCAAGGGTTATTGAGAGACCTAAAGATGTCCCTGGCTGCTTATAAACAGATGGAGACAAAAAACTTGACTTTAAAAGATCGATTCAAATTCTAGCCAAAGGCAAGCGGGTGGTGAACTACTCGAGTCCGAGGCAACATTCAAGGGGAATGTTTACCCCAGTGAGGCTAGTACATCACCCACTTGTCCGAAAGATTAGAAAATGAATTGAAATCTTTAAAAACAAATTTGAGATGATGCATCTGAGAATGAATTAATTAAGAAAGACAATGAGAAGCTTGTCTTCAAAATAAGTCAACTTAATAATTCACAATCAACAATAGATCACATCTTTAGTACTTCTCAAGAATCCCATGACAAAACAAGCCTTGGTTATGATATAAATAGTAAATCGGATGTTCGAAACCTAGGAAATTTGTGAAGGCATCCGAAAACCCAAAAGTGATTAGAATTGGTCCTTGGAAACCACTTAGTCGGATAAGGACCGCATCTCCCAGCTTGAAAACAAAAATTCAAGTGAGAATTCCATATCGAGACTAAGAGAGTTCCAAGAACTAAGATAAGAAGAAATTCTTATTATAGTCCTTTTGATGGGAGAAGTAGATGTTATCCCACTTTTCCTAAGTTCAAGAAAATCGAGTAAATTTGAATACAACAAATTATCATTTAATAGTGATATGATTGTAGACAAGATTTGGTAGGCAGCTCAAGTCTGATTTATTATTAGGTAATAGGATGTTTGTTTGGTTACCCAAAGTGATTTTTGACCTTCAAGGACCTAAGATCACTAGGGTACCTTATAACTAACTCATTTCACAGATTCACGAGGATCATCACTTAAGGAGGAGATCCTAGCTTCTATATCTGTTCACAACATATGACTTGTAACAAGAAGCTACTATCAAATTTCCAAAACATTGATGGTCCTAGAGTATTATTTGGAGACAACAATTGTGGACAGAGACTAAGGAGTAGGTACCTTGATTATCGAGAGATGTTCTGTATCTCGAGGTATATTTTGTAGAGGGTTTAAAACATAATCTCTTATCTGCTTTCCCAACTTTGTGATAAAGGTTTTCTTGTAAAATTTTCCAAAGATATATGTGATATCTTAGATAGTTCCTCGAGACAAGGTACTTCTAGCGGCTTGAGACATGGTAATGTCTATGTGGCCAACTTTAATAGTTGTCCCAAAGATACCGTCTGATAGCTAAGGGTAGAGATAACCTCGGTGGCGATAGCACAAGAGGCTTAGTCATCTGAACTTCAAGACCCTTAGTAAGCTAGCTAGAAAGAATCTTGTTAAGGGATTACCCGAGAAACTATGTTCTACTAATCTGAAATGTGATGCTTGTCAAAAAGGTAAACAGCCCGGACACTCTTTTAAAAGTATTAACACCTCATCATCTGAAAGAGTTTTACAACTTCTTCATCTTGATCATTTAGACCTGTTTCACCTCTCGGTTTCGGTGGAAGGAAATATACTCTTGTTGTGGTAGATGACTTTTCTAGATACACTTGGGTTATATTTCTTTTCAAGAAAAATGAGACTATAAACAAGATCTCTGATTTGTTCAGACAGATTCAAAATGAGAAAGGTGTTAATATTGTTAAAATAAGGAGTAATAAGGGCCTTTGAATTTTTAAATTCTTGTTTATCTAACTTTTAAATGAGTGTGGAATTATTCATGAGACATCATCAGCAAGAACTCCACAACAAAATGGAGTAGTTGAAAGAAGGAATAGAACCATGAAGGAGGCGGCCAGGAGCATGTTAACTAAGTATGGAACCCCTCATAGGTTACGGTGAAGCCATCAACACGGTTTGTTATACCCTGCAGTGTTTACCGATTAAAGACAAGGGTAAGACTCCATATGAGATTTGGAAGGGTAAGATTCCAAGAATCTCATATTTCAGGCTTTTGGTTGTAAATGTTTCATCCATAACAATGAGAAGTCTAAGTGAGGACCTTTGATGCTAAGGCATTTGATGGAATATTCTTAGGATATTCTAACACTTCCAAGGCATTCGAGTCTTCAACAAGACAACTCTTTGTGTGGAGGAAACTCCTCATGTAGTTTTTGATGAAATGTTTTCCTTCTTAGATAAAGTGAATCAAATTTCTAATGATCTAGATAAGATTGAACTAACCAAAACTAAACATAGAGCAGTCTATCTACCTAATCTTGATTGATTCGGATGAAGAAGAATCCCCATCCGATAGTCACAAGACAACTTCTCTTGAGACTCCATCCGAGGAGACGCCCTTGACATCGGTGATCGGCGGGGTCGGCAGATGAAGGGGAACGTTAGCTCGAGGTAGAGTCGGACGAGTTGCCTCTGAGTCTCAAGATGAGGATCCTTCTACTCAAATAGGCAAAAGGATGAGAAGTTATCATCCATCTGACCAGATTATTGGAGACCCATCAAGTAGTGTGCAAACACGAATGATGTTGGACTCTGAAAGTCTATTCAACTGTTATGTATCACTTCTCGAACCTAAGTCTATTGAGGAAGCTCTATCAGATCCAAAGCTGGATACTTGACCATGCAGAAGAAGCGCATCGGTTTGAAAAGCGAGAATGTTTGGGAATTAGTGGAAAGACCCTTACATAGAAAGATTATTGGCACCAAATGGGTGTTTAAAAACAAAAGCAGATTAGAACAACGTTATTGTTCGTAATAAGGCAAGATTGGTAGCTCAAGGTTACTCACATCACGAAGGGATAGACTATGATGAAACCTATGCTCCGATTGCGATTAGAAGCAATAAGGCTGTTCTTAGCATTTCTTGCTTATAAATCTTTCAAAGTCTTTCAAATGGATGTTAAGTCTGCATTCCTAAATGGTGTTGATTGGAGTGTATATGGTAAGAGTTATTAAGACCAATCAACAAAATATCGAACCCAAGGGAAAAATTATGCACATGAGGCCCTAGAAATACAAGTTATTAATGACTAGAGTTGCACAATGGTTTGGTACAAAAACAACAAAACACAAGCAAGAATACAAAACAACAAGGAGCAAGCAATAGATCGAACACTTAGAATGCGATAACAAAAACAACACTAAATGGTGGGATAGAGGTGCTAGGATTAACATCCATCAATGAATCATCAATCAACAAGCTACAATTGAATCAAATTGCAAATCAACTAAGATAGAAAGCATAAACCATCATGAAATTAATCACTCCATTAAAATCACAATGCCTAATGTGAGTATCCTTAGTCTTTCCCATCTCTCAATGTAGAAATCCCCAATTCATACAATCATGCAAAATTGAAACCCGATCAACACCTAATCACGTTAGCTCAACTCTCGCCTATTGCTAGGGTGATTAACCATTAACCTAAAGAGACAATTTTACACAAAGCACAATTAAGAATCACAATTAGGAAACAAACTAATGTGAGTATCCTTAGTGCAACTAATCTCTCGATTCCGAAGCACCCAATCCACACATTCATACACAATTATCACCCGATTAATACGGATCACGTTAGCGCAACTCTCGTCTATAGCTAGGGTGATCAAACACTAATCTAAAGAGATAATTATGCATGAAGCACAAATGAGAATCACAATTAGTAAGCAATCTACTCAATTGATCTCCAATCATCAACAATTATAGCATCATCAATCAATTCATCATCAATTTCAATTAACCCAAGCACAAGAGAGATTTAGCCCATGGTACCACAAACAATACCAATGGGAAGAAGATAGAATTGATCAAACACAAAGCAAGTCACAACAAATAAGAAATTAAAGAGACAAGAGAGGAAAAACATCACCAAATGATCTTCAATTAACCAAAATAGGAATGCTTGAGTCTTCAACAACAATCTCCAAAGGAATTACAAGCTTGAATTGAAAGGATTACAATGATCAAAGACTAATCTAAGGCTAATCTAACAACAATTAATGGAAATCTACTCCTAATTCTAACTTCTAATCTAATCTAAGAAGGAAATTTGGCTTGGGGCACGAGAAATCGCCCCAAAACCGCTACTAACTGCTACTATGAAAGATTATATGAGTCTCCCCTTCTTCTCCTCATTAAATAACGAATTTACGGAAAACCACCCCCTCGAGTCGAGGGTCAGGCCTCGACTCGAGGTCCCCGTAAAATTCCTCGCCCTCGACTCGAGGGTCATGCCTCGAGTCGAGGCTGCAGCCTTTTCCCAATTTAGTCCTTTTCGCATAGCCCTCGACTCGAGGCTCATGGTCCTCGACCGCAGCTCGAGTCAGTGGCACTTTTTCTCACGCGGGGCTTCGGCCCCGACCCTGTTTTCGTCCCGGATGTCCGTCTCTTCATTCTAAGCCTAATGGTACTCTCGGTTTGGCAAAAATCCACCGAATTACCCGCAAAATGGACGAAAAACATCAAAATCTCACAAATAATACTTTTTAGGCAAAGGAGTGATACTTTTCTCGCACAAAAACTAACACTTTAGCTCACTTTTTGCACTAAAATAAGCCCTAAAACATGCATCAATTCACTCCAATCGTGTGTGTTGCTTGAGGAAGTCTATGTGGAGCAGCCTCCTGGGTTTAAGATCAATAACAAGGTCTATAAACTCAATAAGGCCCTATATGGACTGAAACAAGCTCCCGGAACTTGGTATGATACCTTATCTGAATTCTTAATATCAAATGGATTTTCAAAAGGTAAGATAGATAGGACCTTTTTTAGAAAGGAAATAGATGGTAACATCTTGTTGGTTCAAATTTATATAGATGACATTATTTTTTGTTCACCTAATCTGAAATTATGTGAAGATTTCGGTGTTCTCATGAAAAATAGGTTTGAAATGTCAATGATGGGTGAATTAACATATTTTCTAGGCTTGCAGATTAGGCGGTGAGTAAGGGTATTTTCATACATCGAATAAATATGCTAAGGACCGATTGAGAAATTTGGGATGACTACTAGTAGGGAAGTTAAAATACCTATGGCAACTAACTTCTCTATGGATTCGGATGAGCGAGGGGATACCCACAGATGCAATGGAGTATCGTGGACCGATTGGATCTCTTCTCTATCTCACCGCAAGTAGGCCGGACATAGCTTTTGCGGTTGGGGTATGTGCAAGATTCCAGTCTAATCCCAAGAAAATTCATCCGGAGACTCAAGCTAAGAAAATCCTCAAATATCTCAAAGGGACTTTGCAAGTAGGGTTATGGTACCCGGTGATGACAACTATGGTGACAGGATATTGAGACTCGTACTTTGGAGTATGCAAGATTGATAGGAAATCCACTTCGGGAACTTGTCAATTCTTAGGCAACAAATTAGTCTCTTGGTTATCTAAGAAACAGGACATCTGTTACCACCTCTACAACCGAGGTGAATACATGGCGGTGGAAGTTATTGCTCTCAACTCCTCCTGGATTAGTCGTGACTTAGAGATTATAATATTCAAACATCATCTATTCCTATTTATTGTGATAGTAATAGTGCAATAGCCATGACATACAATCTGCATTGCATTCTAGGTGTAAGTATATAGATATCGACATCATTTCATTAGAGATCATGTGGAAAAGAATGATATTAGAATTGAAAAGATAGCCACTGAATCACAAAGAACAGATATTCTTACAAAACCATTAGCTGAATCTAGATTTAAAGAATTGTGTTTAGAATTTGGATTATTTGATGCATCATTTGGCTGATTTTTAATTATCATTGCTTGCATCTGTTAATTGTTTTCCTTATTTCTTTCTTTCCTTTCTTTAAATAAATGTCTAGAAAGAATTATCGGACTAGATATGAGTCAAAGGACAATAAGGTAGTGATATCATTGATTTCCTTTTAGGAATCAAGATTCAAGGATTAGTCATATTGACCTTATCGACTTGATGATTACTTATCCGACATTAGGTGAATCAAACAAGGACACAATAATCGGTTGATTTCTATAAAATCAGATGATCATTGCATCCTATATGACTTACCACAGTTACTAATGGTTTATCTAAGGTTGTGTCTTTGCGGGAATAGATCACGAATCGATTGTTAGATCGGATATATTCAATTCATCTGTGACAAACCTCTTCATCGACCACCTCTATTCCTTAGTGTTTCCATAAATTGTGTTTTTCTTAATATAAACCCTCAAATTGTTTTCATCAAATTGGTTGGAAAAACTATTCTTGGTAAACATAATGCGAGTCTGTTTATTTGAAATAAAATTGGTTTTTAACTTGTTTCAAAACTTGCTAATGTAAAATAAAACTAGGTCATTTAAAACCCAGACAAGGTCCTTTATCGGCCCGACTTTGTAACCTTATGCTTAAGAAAACCTTTATGCAAAGAAAGGTAACCCTAGGTGACATCGTATACTTACTTCTCTGCATAAAGTAACCCTACTTGGTCAAATCAACATCTACAAAGTTACTTTTTACGCAATTCAAAGTCAAGTTAACTACACATGCCGAATCCCAATCGCTTATCCAAGTTTTTAACCGTTGATTCAAGACAAGAAATCATTTCAAATAAACGGCTTAGATTAAAACCCGCTTTTCTAAAACGGTTTCTCTTTCCAATTTTCCCTCCTATAAATACATCTTCTTCTTCGATCAAACTTTTTCACTTTCTAAAACTTCCCTATACTCTAAATTTTTTTTTCTCAAAAACCCTTAGCCAAATTTTATGAGCCAATCTCATAAACCTATCACAATGACTTCAACAATGATAGAAATCAACACGAAGACATTCAACAAGAAGATAAAATCGTAAATGTACGTAGATTTGAAACCACCCACGATGAAGAATCGAGGCGGGTTCTTCAACTATTAGAAAGGTCGATTGAAGACCTTTTGCTCCAAGAAGTCCAACACAAATAAGTCTCTGGATATGCGAGGAGTTGAATTCTATGTCAATGGGACATACGAAACGGCGTGTTCAAAACCGAGTTTGTGGGGAGGAGTTGGTAGTGACGACGGCAGAGATCGCTCGAATATTAGAGGTTAGCAATGAGGGCGTTAATCCCTCACATACAAATCGGAGGATTGGGTAGAATCATTTGAGATGATTGCCCGTACATCGATGAAAGATTGGAGGTCGAGCTGAATAAGAATATACTTCGCCGAAATATCGTCACGATGACGTTATTGACGGGTTGCGATCCTAGGGGAGCAGAACTCCCATGATGGTTTGACTCGACCTCGGTGTGCTGCCTCGCAGCTATTCTTGATGGGGTTTGGGTCAACTAGGCCGAGATGTTGCTAAATCGGTTCGAGACAGAGAAGAATCGCCGCAGATGAAGGATGGGAAGTGGACAGCCAAGCCCATTACCAGCCTCTTCAACAAGATAACGGTGATCTTGGAAACCTTGATGACCACCCGCATCAACTGGAAGGATGGGGTGAGGGCCTATACTAAACAAAAAGGCCTTCTCACCAAAATGAGGTGATCGGGCCACCCACCGACTTAGATGTGGAGGCGGCGAGGTCGAGGTTCGTGACCCTCACCGAGGAGGAGGAGGAAGAGGAAGAAGAAAGGGTCGAGGAGCCGGCAGTGAGCTCGGGCAGAGGCTTCACACCAATGAAGTCAAGGAGAAGGCCAAGAAGAGGAGGAGGTTGGTGAAAACCTCGCAGATGGGAGGTTCCTTCTGGCTGTGATCGGCCTAGCCTGTCTGGCGAAGAGGCACTCACACCGGAGATAGCAGCAAAGGTGGTCCAGATGGAGGATGTATAGGAGATTAGCTGCGAAAGGACTCCCTCTCCCTCTCCCAAAGGTACAGCTTCTTCTAACCTCACCCGCCTCTCCACCTCCCCTCTCCAACCCACTGCAATGAAGAGGTGACCCATGCCGACACCTCTAAGCCTCTAAAACAGCCTACTCCCACATCAATCCAAACCGAAACCACATCATCTCCTCAACCTACCATCCCATAGCCAACCTCATCTCCACCACCCACCTCATCCGACATCCCACCCCTTCCATCTGCTTCCCTACCCAAATCCCCCCTCCACCACCATCGATGCACCCACCTCTTCCCAACCCATCGACCTTCAAGCCGGATATCTCCAACATCTTTGGTGATATCCGGATGCACTCCCTAGTCCAACTTCACCCTCCCCTCCTCCTCATCCGAATCATCGGAGGAGGAAACCATCCAATCTCTCGCCATCTCTTCGGCCTTCGAAGACCTTCACAAACAAATCATCACCAAGGTCCGAGAAGGCGATGGAGAGAAAACAAGGAAGGTGATTCGAGCGATCACCGACATAATGCTCGCCAATATGCAGATTGCCGAGATGAATATATCTCCCAACCTATCACCCAACCTCGGACCGCTATTGGTACTAGGCTAGGCAACCCGGAGGAGGAGGTAAGGTTGCTCAAGAAGAAGGTGGCCGCAGACAACGAGATCATGGTTGATGCACTTACGGTGATAAATCGGACTTCCGTGTCTGCATTTGTCTTTGCTTTGGAAGAACTGACTCAGGACCCTCAAGATCAAGTTAAAAAGGGGAAGGAGCTGAAGGAAGACTGACACCCTCACCTGGAGTCTTGTCCATCATGTACAAGCTCGATTCTAAGGCGGGAACTCAACCGAAGTTAGAAGCACCAAAGCCGAGATCAAAATCAAATCGATGAGATGGTGTGTTACAACCGAGGGTGACCCAGATTGAAGATGCCATCCGAGAGGATGAGGAGAAGAGAAGAAAGGAAGACGAGGAAAAGACCGAGAAGTCGCGGCGAGTAATTAAAGAAGCCGAAAAACCTGAGGCCATGGGCAAGGGTAAAGGGAAGGCAAGCAGGGTCGAAAAGGAGTCATCACCGAGCGGTGACCAGCCCCTGCATCAGCAGAGCGCAAGAGAAAAGAGTCGACTACTCCAACCTTTCACCGAGCAGATCGTAAGAATACATGCTGAAAAGGAGATGTACGAGAAGCAGGAGAAGAAGAGGCTAAAAGCTGGGCAAGGGAGCTGAGCTCAAGTGGGATCGAGAGTCAAGGAAATGGGTTTCGAAGACCACAGACGAAGCTAACTTCCGACCTTACCACCGCACCTCGGCTCCTCCCAAAATGGTGGCCGGGAAGCACACAGAGGAGTACAAGAGAAAAGCCTTAGATGCTAAATGGATGTACCATTGGTACATTCTAAAGAACTCTCCCTACCGGTGCAAATTGATGAAGATCTCTAGTGGCAAGCCTGGATTGAAAAGGAAGATGCCGACATGTATGGGAAGCTACTCGACGAGGCCAATAGAGTATTCAAGCAAGCGATCTGATCGCACCGGCCTTCGAACATGCTAAGCCCAAGATGAACGAAGACGAGACTCCCGACCTGGCTTGGGTTAGGACTATCATTGCCAAAGTCGAGAGAGAATCCAAGCTCAAAGACGAAGAGGAACTTAAACAGACTTAGAGCGAGGGTTTTTAATTGGTGAACATTCCCGAAACAAGCCGATGGAGAATCGATAGACCGGGATTTTCTTTTCCTTATCTTTTATTTCTATCGGTTTTCCTTATTTGTAAATTGTATATATGTGAATGAATTTACTCAATTTTATCCGATTTACTTGTCTTATTTCTTAAAGCTTTCTTTATTGTTTTAAAACTTAAAAATTTTTCTAGGTATTAATCATCTCGAGGAAATTTTCATCTCGTACTTAAAATTTTCTAAAAATTTTCTAAGTCTTAAAAAAATTTCTAAGTTTTTAAAAAAAAATTCTAAGTCCTAAGACTTAAATTTTTTTTTACTAAGTCTAAATATTTTGAAAAGTCTTAAGACTTAAGAATACTTTCTTAAAAGCTTTCTAAGTGTGAATTGAGTGCTTTAACTTGAATGAATCGATTCAAAGTGTGAATGTGTTCTAATATGCCTATCGATAATCTTGATTAACTTTGACTAACTTTAGGCGTGAGTGTGTCTCTTCCTTGTAGGTTTTAACTTCATCAACAAGGGGGAAATTGTTAGATCAAGAAGGTTTTGATGAGTTAAAAGAAGCAATTCAGTGATCGGATGACTATGAAGAACAGTGAGGTCAAGTTCCAATACTAAGCCGATCGTGACTAGGTCAAGAATCGACAAGTCACCAAGACTGTAAAGTTGCAAGTCATCCTGGAGACAAGCCCAAATCTAGTCATCTGCAGGAGATAATTATGAAGAGCTCGACGAGGTCAAGACAAGCTCGAGTAGAATAAGAAAGGCAAGCCTTCACCAAGTCAATTGTAGACGAGTAGAGAAAAATCAGCCGAGGATAAAAGCAGCTTGTCAAGATTAAGTTTGTTGAGTAGCTTTAGTTTGTTAGAACCGACTAACAAACTAATTGTCTTTCCAGGACTTATAAATAGGTCTAGGTTTTCATTCTCTACACAGAATAACACACTATCCACGATATTCGATTTCTACTTTCACATCAATTCACAAGTTTTCAAAAAGAGTTTTCAAAAATTTCTAAGTGTTTGAAGAACACTTTACTTCACATCTTCAAAGTTCACTACTCACCGTAATAGTTAGATTTCGTAGAAGAATTTAGGAGTTTGAAGAGTAGAAGATCTTTGTAAGTTGTAAAGCGTAAGTTGGATCGAGAGTAAGTAAGTGGTAAGCGAGACCCTTCTTCAAGTTGAAGAAGGAGAGTGGATGTAGGATTTTTATAATCCGAACCACTATAAATCTTGGTGTTCTTTATTGCTTTCATTTACTTATACATTCTTCTCGATTTCATTTATATTCAAAGATTAATTTCAGAATTAAAGTTGGACAAATTATCGGTGTGCTTTTGATCCAAATAAAGTTGAGTTTAAAATTGAATTCCCATTGTGTAACTCGTGTTTTGAATAAGTTTTAAAAGATTTGTAAAATCTGAAAAATCTATTCAACCCCCTCTAGATTTTTCCTAGAAGGTCGATTCAAGTTTCCTTTAATCTACTCAACTAAGTGGGACCAACAAGAGAAAATATAATACATATTATATTTTATAATATTGTGTATATATATATATATAAGAGTGTGTGTGTCGTGTGTGTCTAATATGTGTAGTATAATAAATAATATAATAATATAATAATAATATAATAATAATAATATAATAATAATAATTAAATGGAACCTTACTCGTTAAGTAATTAAAGAGGCGGCGGTTTGATAAGAATGAGGAATATCAAATGAGGGAGTGAGGTGGTGAGAGTATATACACGCAGAGGTGGAGAGAAATTAGAGAAAAGGAGAGAAAGAAAGAAAAATAAAGAAAGAAGGAAAGAAAGAAAGGAAAGAAAAAATGGCGGAGAGAGAGAGGGAGGGGGATAGAATGATCTCGAAGCATTTTGGTAAGTATTCGATCTTCGTTAATTGTGGTATTATATATCAAAATGCTTGTATCCACCCGTAGATTACAGAATTGTAATTAGTTTGTTGATCCGACGCTCATAGCGTCTGTAATTGGAGATTATTAAGGGTATATGTTATTTGTAGGATATAAGGAGAAACTTGAGACCTTTAAGATTGTGCATTATCAAGGAGTTGAGGATCATTAAGGGGGTATTGCATTACATCATTTATTGCAACTATTGGTTTTAAGGTGAGGGCAATCTCCACTCTTAATCGAGTTTAACATTCAATGTTATGATTGCTATGTTAAATTGCATTATTAATCAAGACGGGTAGTAACCCGCACTATGTTCAAGTGGGTAATGGCCCATACTATGTTCAAGCCGAGTAATGGCTCTTACTATGTGCAAGCCGGGTAATGGCCCGTGTAATATGTTCAAGCCGGGTAATGGCCCGTACTATGTGATAAAACATTAATAAATATTCACATGAGCTTTATATTGAAAATATCATATGCGTTCACGAATGTTGTTTAACCGTGCAATCATTGATGTTTCCCTCATTTGGGTGTATTTACAAACACTCATCTCCCCACGCTTATGATTTTCTACAGTGTCTAAGGAGCTCGGCGGTACGAGGCGATGGTTGCATGTAATTTATTTTACGTTGTTTTCTGTGTAAATCTCAAATGATTATTTTGTAGTAAATCCCGTTTATTCAATTATAATTTTCTTCTTTAATTGAGTTAACGGGCCAAATTTGGTAGCGTCTCAGCTATTATGTGTTACTTTTAAATTCGGGGTGTTATAATATATGAATAAGCAATTAATCCACAAGTAAAAACATTTAAAAATTCACCCTAATCACCTTCTCGCATACTTGGTGGATGCAAATGAATGCGTAGCTACAAAATCAAATAACACAAAAGTTGAAGTACCAAAAATAGAAAGTTTACTTGTGACGATCGGATTGTCTTTAGCATCATCCTTTGTCAAAGTGAAAACTTCGTGTTAGAACTCTCCTTTGCTCCCTTCTATTACCACTTTTCGGACACATACTGAATATATGTCATTTCTCTCCACACGAAAAAGAATTCTTTGGACCAAGATGACAAACTTCAATATGTGGTCTACCACAATTCACACGTAGGGGTGGTGGTGGCTGTAGCGGAATCTACCCGATCGGTTTGAAGCGTTTATCCGAGCTTTCTTGCTCCGAGTCTACTGTTTAGCCTAGGTTGAAAATTAGGTCTTGGTGCTTGGAATTGCGGTGGCCTTTTTCTTTATTCACAATCCATGGTGGTGTCTACCTCTATTAGAACTGACTTCAAAACTCTTGTGCGTGTTTTATTCTCATCTCGGCTTGTTACGCAATTTGAGCTCTCTCTACAACTTGTGCATACATCACCCCGGATTCTCGCCATGCGACATCCCTATAAAGCTCGGGTCTCGAGAACCTCAAGAAACCTATCCACTTTCAATGTTTTAGTACTAACCATATGTTTTGCGAACCTAGATAATCGCTCAAATTTATAAAGGTAGTGCATAGCGATCCTTTGTCCTCTGCTTGATTGTATAAATTCATACATTTTTATTACTCTAATAGAAATGTGAAATATTTGTTTCAAAATTTCTTTAAATCTCACCCAAGTCATAGTAGTAAAATCTTCATTACTCCTCATAGTGACACTACCACATAACATAAGAGGATGCGCACAAGATCTTTTCCACATCGGGGATCTTACTATCTTGAAACATATTATCTAGGGTCCCCAACCAATCCTCTGCAGACGAAGGATCGGTAGCATCCTCAAATATCGGGGATTTAGTTTAGAAATCGCCCGAAACCAAGTCAACGGTGGTCGATTCACATCTTCACGTTGTCTATTCGTGACCCTTTGGTGGATGAGTTGTTGGATTTGTTGTGTCGACACCCAACCAGGTTTGCTAATCGGGCAATAACATTATCTCGTTCAACACCGGCAGATTGGTGTCGTTTGTTCAGAGTTTTTTTCCCTACCATTACTCTTACCCTCGTCTCTAGCCATATTTGTTTATTCACACAACCACTCATACACCACATGAACATTATAGTTCATGATATAAATAATATAAACAAAATTTACACTTACTTTGGAATATCCTAGCTCCTAAGTTTTGAGCTCGTGTACATACACAGTCTAAAAGAGGTGAACCATTCTTTTATACAACTATGTAGACCGAATTGGTGTACAAAGCATGGTTCGCCTCGTAGACTATATATGTACACGAGCTCAAAACTGGAGTCCACTATTCCAAAGTAAGTGTTTATTTAAATTTATGTATATCATTTGTATCATGAACTATATTGGCAATGTGATGTAGGACTGATTGTGTGAGTAAACAAGATATAGTTAGGGATGAGGGTGAGAGTAGTGTTAGAGAAAGAACTCTTGAACATATAAAGCATCGACTACGGTATCAAACAAGATAATATTATTGCCCGATTAGCAAACCCGGTTGAGCGCCGACACAATAAATCCAACAACTCATCTACCAAATGGACACAAATAGACAACGTGAAGATGTGAATCGACAATAGCCGCGATCAAAACTTGTTGACTTGTTTTCTCGAGCAATTTCGTAAACTAAATCCACCGATCTTTGAGGATGCTACTGATCCCTTGGCCGCAGAGGATTGGTTGAGGACCCTAGATAATATGTTTCAAGATAGTAAGATCTCCGATGTGGAAAAAGTCTTGTGTGCATCTTTATGTTACGGGTAGTGTCGGATACATTGGTGGGACACTATCAAGAGTATTGGAGATGTTATTGCTATGACCGAGGAGATTTAAAGAAATTTTTAGCAATAAATATTTCACACTCCTGTTAGAGTAATAAAAATAAATGAATTTATACAATAAGTAGAAGACAATGATTGTTATAGATACCTCCGTAAATTTGAGTAGTATCTACGTTCGTGGAACATATGACTAGTACTAAAACATTAAAAGTGAGGAGGTTTCTCAAGGGTTTGAGACTCGAGGCTTTATAGGGATGTGAGCATGACAGAATCCAAGGGGTGGCGTATGCACAAGTTGCGAAGAGAGTATAGATTGTCGGCAAGAAGAGATGAGAATAAAACACGCACAAGTAGGTTCAACATCAGTTTCAACAAAGACATAAAGTGTGGATAATGTAAAAGGTCACCGCAATTCCAAGCACAAAGACCTAATTTTCAACCTAGGCAAGGATAGAGACCGGAGCAAGGAGGCTCGGATAAACGCTTTGAAACCGATGATGTAGAGTCCCGCTACCGCCACCACCACCCCTATGTATGAATTGTGGTAGATCACATGGTGGAGTTTGTCATCTTAGTTCAAAGACTTCTTTTTGTGTGAAGAGAAAGAACATATATCCAGATGTGTCCGAAAAGTGGTAACATAAGGGAGCAAGGGAGAGTTTCAACACGAAGTTTTCACTTTGATAAAGAAGGATGTTGAAGAAAATTTGGTCGTCATGGGTAAACTTTCCATTTTTAGTACTTCAACATTTGTGTTATCTACGATTTTGGAGCTATGTATTCATTTGCATCCACCGAGTATGTGAGAAGGTTGGGTAAACCACCTCACCTAATGAAGTTAAATTTGATGTAATGATTCCTTATGGTGACTCGAAATAAACCAATCGATTTTACAAGGATGTGTTATTACCAAAGAAGGTGGAGAACTGTGTGCAAATTTTATTGTACTAGACATGAACGACTACAATGTGAATTTGGGTATGGATTGATTATCAAAATATGGTGTTACGATTGAGTTCCGAGAAAAAGTGTATTACGTTTCCTTTTTCTAATATAATTATATATGATATTTATTAATAAATATACGATATATAGTATTTTGATATTTATAAATCAATTATATAAGACTTCTTTTATTAATTATTATTTTTAATAATTATAAAATAAATGTGAAATGAATCTTATAATATATTTCCACATACTTATAAAAATTATATATCTAGATCGACGCCATAAAACCGACCAAGGCAACCGCCTCACCGTAGTGGCGAATAAAAGACTAGCTATGTGAGTAGATCGGTGGGGCGGTGGTTAGGTGCGACGCACGACGGCGGCGCTAAGGGACAACAGCTTTTGCGAGACGTTGGGAAGAAGAACCACGACGACAAAATCGAAGGCCGTGTGGTGAGCGACGAACCCAAGTGGTGGCGCATGAGTTCATTCAGATCCCTAACTCACCGAATTTACTCACCATGTTTCACGAGTTCACTCTCCGAGTTGAGTAATGGTAGAAACTTCTGTACTAGATTTTTGTAGTAGGAAACTTCACTCACTAAGTTCATTCACTACACATGTGAAACTATATTGCACATGTGCAATTTTTATCACCGCTTCTTTGAGAAATTGTTATCACCATATGCAATGTAAGACCCGGGTTTGTTAAATAAATAAAAGGTTCAATTCAATATTTTTATTTTTCTCGTTCTTTAAAGTATAAAGGTCGAGAAATTGTATTTTTGGGGATTTTTAATTAGAATCATATTTGACTATTCTCATTTGAGAAATTGTTATCACCGTTGTCGCTGAATTAATGCCGAGAAATCATATTTATGGGGATAATTCAAATATGACTGCTACGAAAATGAGAAAAATAGATTGGGAAGCAAAGACACGTACGATAGCTGCACAATTGAGAAGGAAGGACAATTTAAAAAAAAAAACATTCAAAATATTGTATCTACTAGCTATTAGAAAAAAATGTATCTAATAGTTATGTGACTTTTAAAATTATACCTGCTAGTTACTAACCCCAAAAAATATTATACATTTTGTTGTAGAGTTTTATTTATCGAGCATTCGCATAAACGCGGGGTATCATCTAGTCTATATCTATATATACTAGATGATTGCCCGCGTATTACACAATTTTTTTTTAAAGTCAATTAATAACATAATGTATTATGTATATATAAATCAAGGTATTCAACCTTATATAATATAATTATATTGTATAATATAGTATATCAATATTCAAAATCATAAACATTCTTAATTTGGCTTAGTTGGTGAATATTATAGTATTACTCATGACTCATGTGGTTCAAGGTTCAAATCCTATGTACATACAATTTTTTTAATTAAATTTCATATTTATAGTGGTCACATAAGATATACACATGGTTTTTAAAAGAGAGAAATTACACATAAGCTAATCTAATAAAATGACATGTGTAATCAATTTGTTCATAAAATGACACATATGTCAAATGAATGAGAGATTGATACACCATCAAAATTAAACTCCCTATTAGTATAATAGGGATATTTTATATCTACTATTTGAGAATCACCTTCAATCGACCAAAACTCTCTATTTCAAAATACTCAAATTCTATGCATTTGAAAGTTATTTATGGTAATCTTTTAATTCAATTTCTTTCAAAGTTAACGCTTATCACTCATTTTCACTAATTAAATTTCAATCACACATTTTCTCTTTCACATAAATGTTTAAATATTTTGAGAGTATTATTTACTATGATATTATTGGGATAGATTTTATTTTTTATTTAAAAATTTCAATTTAAATTTTAATAAATATTTTATATTAATATAGTAGAACATTATAAATCTATAACTTCAATACAATCATTTAAAAAAGACTTATCATACATTATCAAAAGTTATAGTTTATAATACATAGATAATTTAAGAGTCAATTACTATTAGGTACAATTTCTAACACCTTATAACTACTAGGTACAACATAAAACCTAATTACTAATGTACTACAAAATAATTCTTGAAACTTCCTATAATACCCCACTTTATTAGTTCCTTCTTTGTTGAAAACTAGGAGCAATTATTAGACTTTTTGGTCTTCCAAAAAGCTGCTAACATTTCACCAACATTTTCATCATTCCAATTTAAAAATTGATCATTCAATACAACAAATTATTCGATTCCACTCACACTTCAAATTATTTTAATTTTGTTCATAAAATTAATCTTCTTAATATTACTTTGATCATTTTTGGGGCTAAATAATAAGGGCTCTATTTCACACCAATACTATTTTGACTATTTTTGGACCCAAATAAAACCGCACATGTGTAATAATATTGCATACGTGCGTAAGAAAATTAAGAAAAAATGCAGGAGCATATAGGAATTGTGAAAAATATTGTAATTATATTTCATAAGGATATTTACAATACCAATAGAGATATATATTTACACTTGCATTGACCTAGTCTAAATTAGGAAGTTATATAATGACACTAATCTAGGAATGAATCAATACGCAATCAAAATAATGAGAGAAATATAATTATTCCTTAATACGAGACCAGCGGCGGCTTGCACCAAATCTTTCACCAATTCATCCATTGCAGCTAAAGCTAGCTCCAATACATGGATCTTCGAAGGATTGCTCCGCCGATTTCCCCTTCGAAGGGACGATAGACAGAGGGCTTGAAATGGCGACACCGAATTCGCAGGGCATTTCAATCTTGCAGAGAACAATTTCATGGTCACCTTCTTGATCAAAACATATATTTTAATCCGAGAATGAAACCGTCAATTAAGAAGAAATATACAACTACATATACAACCGCCTATCAAAACTTCTAATTTAAATCAAAATGTTTGTTTGGTACATATACAATCAAAACTTCCAACTTTAAACTTGCTTTTTATGCTCCTCTACTCAATAAAAGCAACTGAAACTAAATACACATTATGATAAAAATTACGCAAATTTCAATTCATAAAAAGTAACTTCACGGAAAATTATTATGCTTCATCTCGCACATGTGCGGCTTCATTTGCACATGTGCGTAAGAAAATTTTCAAATCAACGCGATATCGAAGGCTTCTCTAAATCCTGAGATCTCATAATTTACAAATGGAAATATTTTATTATTACAGATCAAATAATCTCTTTTGAAAAATAAAATTTTAAAATGTCCGAGAGATGGATCAGCGTCGAATCATCCTGGGAAAAATCATCACATCCATCTCACCAAAAATCGTAAAATAAAAAAGGAATTTCTCATAATTAAAATTATAAACGAAGAACCCCCAATATCATCAAACTCACCTTCTTCCCTACCAAAGTTTCCATGTCTCAGGGAGAATAATGTTACAAACGAAGAATCCCCAATAACAGCCACAAATGCCGATAGATCTAATCGACGCTAACGCGCACGCATTCGATCGACGCCGATGCTGCCTTCGTCTTCATCGGTGCATGAGCGCCGATCGGTGGACGAGAATCGATCTATAGTCTGGTCCTCCGTCGCCGTCGTTGCGGTGGTGGCACGCGAAGGTGGGGCATTGGGCATGACGGTGGGGCGCGGTGGTCTCGGTGGTCGTAGAAATCACGTGGGTGTAGATCTTCGCGTGGCGGTGGGGGTGGGCTCGCGACCGTGGTGGGCGGTGGGCGGTGGGGGTGGAACGCGATAGAGAGGAAGAGAGAGAGCAGCAGAATGAGAATGTGAGTGAGAGAGAGAGAGAGAGAGACGCGGTGAGTTTTATCCAAGGATGAAAATATCGCTATCGCAACAAATATCGCAACTTTAATTTTACGGATATATCGATGGATATATCGATATCGCAAAAATTTAAAAAAATGACTAAACGTTATTAAAATCTTAAAAATTTAACAAGATGTTTTATGGATTATTATAACATCTTATTATGCACATATTCCATTAAAAATTACAATAAAATTATATTTTTAAAGCAACTATATGGATAATAGATTATATAAATACCTGTCTCGACACAAAATAAGTGACAATATAATACATAATACAATACAAAATGGCTAAATATACATGATACAATACAATTAACACCAAAATGAAGACCTATGAGGTTCAAATGTAGTAGGTTCACATGTGCATAACAATGTCCAAAATTACTTTAATGTGATGAGTTGATATCAATATTGTTTAGACAAAGATGACATAGTTATGAGTGAAGTCGGTCTCACCGGTGAACAAACTTAATAACATCTGATTTGAAAAATAATCATCTTAATTATTTCCACCATCACCGTCATTTTCACCATTTTTCCATCACTATTTCCTCCATCCTCGGTTGAGCTATCTCTTTTTGGGAATCTTGCAGACAATTGATTGCCTATAAGTCTATGTTTGAAATATTCTATTATTTGGGAAACAAACAAAATTTAAAAAAATATATAAAAAAGTTATAAATTATGTAAAAAATAAAAATTGCGATTTTTGAAAATTTTACTATATTTTGCGATTTTTCCGCGATATCCGGAAAAAATACACTACGCCCGACCGATATCGATATTGATATTTTGCGATATTTTCGCGATATCCGGAAAAAATACATTACCCCTAATATTCGTATCCCAACCTCAATTTTTGCGATATATCCACAATATATCGCGATATTTCAATCCTTGGTTTTATCAAATCAGGGATAAAATTGGTATAGATTGTAGCGGGTTGTAATTTTTTAAAATCATTGTATCTAGTAGTCATTTTTGCTCAAAAATTGTACCTAGTAGTCATTTTTCCATAATTTAATATTAAATTTTCAGTCTTGCGTGAATCACACTCTATTCACCATAAGCTACTACTTTCTCTGTCCAACAAGTGTTTGCACACTTATCTTATTAAATCCGTGCCACAATTGTTTGCACACATATAAATGGAAATACCTTTCATTTTTAACACCCTCACAATACATATTTATTTACATTAATGTCATTACTTTTTCAACTCACTTAACTAACCCCTTACTTTATATATACATGATATTCAAATTATGTCCTTCATTTACACATTATCAATCTGCAAACGGCTTTGGAACGAATGGAGTATTTTTTTAATTTTTAAATTTTCATGAATCTAATTATTTCGCATCCTTGTTAATTGCAATTGATTATTTGATGTATATATTTTAAGTAATTGAATATTATATATTACCAAAAAAATCAACGCATAATGTTTTTAATACTTTAAAAAAAATTATGCTCATTGTACTTATGCATTTTCATTCATATTATTATAATTTATAATTTTAATATATATATATATATATAATAATTTTAATAAGGGACAATAAAGAAAATGTATACATTCTATCAAAAAATTTTTACCAAATAATAGATGAAATTATTTATATATTGTTGATGTCGCATGTGATGTTATCACATATTACGCTACATCGAATTTGACCCTTTCTTTTTCATATAACTAACTCTTATTATCTAATAGTTCAATGTTGTAGTAGATGTTGTGACATTGCGAGGTTGAAGATCTAGAACATTCTACAAGGATCTGGAATGAAGACTCGGTCAAATGTTGTCGCAGATGCTTTGTAACATCGAGTGCAACATTGAGGACAAAATCTAGAATCTTCTATAAGGATCCAGTATTCAAGACCAATTCCAGAGAGATTTAGAAGGACTTAGATCATGCGGTTGCAGGAGTAAGTCACGAAACCAACTACCTACATGGACGGCTAGGGAGAGAGAAATAAAGAGAAGTTATTTTGGAGTCTTTCTAGATCCATCTGCAAGGATCTATGGTTGAAGCCGAGGACATCTATAAATAGAAGATCGAGGACTTCAAGCAATGGCAAGGAATATTCAAATATCAATTGTTGAGTGCGTTAGTGCATCCAAGGGATAGGGCCGTTATTCCCCCTTTACGTTGCTACTTGCGCATCTTACCTCGTTTAGCAACATCGGTATCTTGAAGTGTCATTAGCGTAGATGTCTTTGATACTTTGATTTACTTTTGACGGTGTAATATTTTGTAATACTACACTTAGCCGTTTAAGAGTCAATAGGTGATATTGAGTCTTTATTTCCGTTGTAAAGGTTCTATCTTGGAAACTCTTTACACAAACTTTTGTATTCACTCTCGATTTAGTGAAACGTTTCGATAGACATCATAGACTTTATTTAACAAGTCTATGAAAAATTTACTCCTTTGCACCGTAGTGTTAGTCTTCCGCTATTTACATTCTGATATTTAGATGTTGTAGTGCATGTCATAATATTCAGATACAATATCATTTTGTTTTACACTACACGCACACTTTCGGTTGGCACGCAGCCTAAAACTTGACGGTATTAAGTTTAGATCATGTGTTTTAGTGTGTCTTTTATTTTGCAATGAAGTATCCACTCTCTCGAGTCTATTAGGCCTCTTGTTCTTGATGGAACAAAATATGCCTATTGGAAGCCAATGATGCGGATGTATATCAAATCCATTGATGAACGTGCTTGGAGGAGTGTTCTTTCAATGGACAACCCCTAGCCCGATAATGAAAGAGAAACTCAAATCAAGCGAGAAATGGACTCGACAAATGATGAAAGTACAATTGCTAGTTACAATTCTAAAGTCTTTAATGCAATTTTTGCCTCAATTGATATGACTATGTTCAAGATCATATCTAACTCGTGGCAAAGGCAAAAGAGGCCCGAGATTGTTTACAAGAGCATTGTGAAGGGTCCGATAGTGTTCGTAGAATAAAACTACGAATGCTAGGCACGAAGTGTTAGGATGTATACTATAAGTCTAGATTTTTGTATGAACATCTTTTGATATGAGATTCATTATGATCAAAATACTTGCTTTTTATGATTGTTACATATATCATTATTTTAGTCCGTATTAGTCTATACTGTAGATAATATGGTGTGTGGTGTCACACGTAAGATCATGCTATCAGTTCCTTATATATTATAAATAATAGCCGACAACCAAGATGGATTTAGACAAACCATTGGAACGGTTGTGGTGTAATTTGGTATTAGTTTATCTTGACTATAAAGTTACACTAGTACATTTTGTATGTATTGAGCAGACCATATGAGGTTGTTCAATTTGTATCGACTATATAAAAGAACAAGACCTCTGTTATTATGGATGTACGTCTTCTTAATCCCTATATAATAACGAGCACGTGTACTCGGTGTTTGTTTCTTTAATTTGCCAATGGGTGAGATTTATTAAATCAATAGGCTCGGTGAATTGGGAGATAACATCGTTTATATGGTGTGTTGTTGATTATAGAAGGAATTTGTGTCCTAATTATCTAGGATGATGATGTCCCCTTGAGGAGCTCATAAAGATTATCATGTAAACCCCCGGCAGTGGATTTAATCGACATGATAATAAAGATGAGTGGTACTACTCTTGGAATTAGATATAAATTAATTAAGTTGTCAAGAATTTATTTAATTTATGGACATTCGATATCTTAAACACGGGAAATAAACGTACACATAATAAATGAGCCCATATTGTAATATGGAATTAGGACAATAGTTCAATTATAACTTTTTAGTGGACCGAGTTATAATTGATGGGCTTAAGTGGAGTGTTCGGAGTGAACACAAGACGCCTAGGCCCATCGGGAGGCCCAACCCTAATTCCTCCTTAGGGTCCCGTTGTAGCCTATAAATAAACTCCTACTTCGTGAGCCTTCCATACGTGTGAAAAAAATGTAAGAAAAGAGGAGGCGGATTCGACTCCCCTGGAAGATCGTCGCCCACACGACATCCAAGGGAAAGGGATAGGAATACAGTAAGATCGTGAGGTTCGTGGTTCATCCTTGATAGGCGATTCGACCTTAGAATCGGTTCGTCTTCACCTATTAAGGTGAATAGGTATGATTCTTTTTTCGCTGCGTTTTTCATACATGTGATCCCGAATATGATAATCACATAGAGTCGGTGATCCGGTGGTACCAACACGAAGTTGGAGAACACTGAGAATGAAGGAAGATGAAATCATTTTATCTTACAATGAACGTGTCACGGAGATTGCCAATGAAGCTCAACTACTTGGAGATCCTATCTATAATACTACGTTAGTGCATAAAACTTTACGTTCTGTTCCTAAAAGATTTGATGCAAAAATTTGTGCTATAGAAGAAGCTAAGGATACGTATATGTTGAGTCATAATGAGCTAATAAACATTCTTAAGACCTATGAGATCAATAGCGTCCAACCAGAGAGGAGAATGATGGTAAAAAGGTTGTTGTTTACAAAGGAGAAGCATTCACAAGTGATGAACATCAATCTTATGTTACCGAGAATGATTCTAATGAGAATGTGACGGACCTATGTTGTAAATCCCGACAATATCGCTCTCACGACAAAGAAGTTTAACTCCTACTTGAGGAAAACAATGAGCAGATCCAAGGGAAATATCCAACCAAAGATCCAAATCAACACAACACCTACTCGAGTCAATCAAGGCAACCGAAAAGGTGGTAAACCAAGGTATGATTATGAATACGGAAAATCAGTTAAGTGTGATGCATGCACTGGATTTGGGCACTATGCAAATGAGTGTGCAAATACCAGACTTAGGAGAAAACCGAATTTTAATACTACCTTAAGTGATGACTCGATGATGAAAATGATGATTAAAAATGAGGAACTTGCTTATTATGCTAAAATTGATTATGATGACTCTTTGGATGATGATCTCGAATGACTCGACTCGAGATGTTGCATCGTATGTTACAACATCCGAAGCAACATCGATCAATTTTCTCCAGATTTGAACAGCTTTGTTGGGTGTGTTGATGAAATAGGTAACACTTCAAGAAACAAAAATTGATGAATCGACTATAAAAATTTATTAGACAAATGTGTTGAACAAGATCAATCTCTAAAGTCTTTAACTAAAGAGAATGATGATTTGAAAGAAACACTAACTAAGCTAGAAGTCATTCTTACGTAAGAGACTTGGAAATTTCTAAGCTAAAAGAGGAAATGAAAGGAACTTTTTTAAGTTTTAAGAAATATACCAAAAGTTCATCCGATATGAATGATGCTCTAGTAGATGGTCACTAATAAATTTGGTTTAGGATATAAAAATGAAACAACTTCTATGTTTGAAAATCCTGTGAAATTTGTGAAAGCTAAAACAAATACCGAGGTAAAAGTTGAGGCTCAAACAAAGACTAATAAGAAGAAACAAACAGAAAGAAGTATGTGTGTCATTATTGTGATGAAATTGGTCATATTCGTCCTTATTATTTGAAAAGACCGAAAGATCTCGAAAGATGTTAAAATATTGTCTAAAATGCTGTCACATTCTAAGCAATATGTGTTGGTCCCGAGATTGAGTATTTAATAGCAGCTAAGTACACCTTCCAAAGATAATCTAGAAGGGGGTTGAATAGATTATCTAAATTTTTCTAAAATTCAGATTATCAATTCAAGAAACCAGAGATGATCAATGAAACAGCTTTAGACTCAATCTTCGAATTAGGATCTAAAGTAGTCTAAAATTAATTTTGTTTGAACAATTGATTATCAACAAGAAGACAAATTCGTAAAGTAAATGACACGTAATTTATAGTGGTTCAAATACAATGATCCTACATCTACTCTCATTCTTCAACTTGAAGAAGGGCCTCGACTACTTACTCACTTACTTACTTACTTACTAGATATTACAATTACAACTTGATGATCTTCTTCTTCTTCAACCTATCTTCAAACTTATCAATCTATCTAGAAAATAAGAAAGATACAATGC
The DNA here is from genome assembly GCA_030762865.1 of Paraleonurus japonicus. Lineage (NCBI taxonomy): Eukaryota > Viridiplantae > Streptophyta > Magnoliopsida > Lamiales > Lamiaceae > Paraleonurus > Paraleonurus japonicus. Next base: position 22,899,116 of record CM061054.1, read on the forward strand.
GTAATGTGTTTGAAGATATACAGAAAGTATTCTTTAAACACTTAGAAATTTATGAAAAGCTCTTTGAAAAACTTCGTGAGTGCTTTGAAAAATGTGAATATCGAGAATTATGAGTGCTAAGAGTTCTTTTAGAGTTGTGCTTACTCCTATTTATAAGCTCAGAAGACGGTTAGTTTGTTGTAACAAACTAAAAACCGCTTAACAAACTTATCTTGAAAACCGTCTTGACTTCAATCGATCTTGAGTTAGTCGGCCGCCGACTTGGTGAAGACTCGTCTTTCTTATTCTACTCACTGGTCTTGACCTCGCCCCGAGCTCTTCATTATTCTCTCCAATAGATGACTTCTTCAAGACTGTCTTCGCATGACCTCCTTCTTCCCGACCTCATTTGACTTTGTTAGCTACACTGTCCGATCACCTAGATCTAAGCTTATTACATCAACTGTCTTAAGCATTCTCAGCTGGTCATCTTATTGATCTAAGCTAGTTCTAGTCTATACACTTTAGCTCATAAAAATTATAACCCCGATCTAACAATATGTGTCAAAGACAGTCTCTAAAAAGAAGGATAAAGTTATCTGTAACATGGTTTACTCTTCTCTCGAAAGCATATGTACCAGGTTTATGGTATTTTGATGGTGGTTGTTCTAGACATATGACTAGTCAAATCAACTTCTTATCCGAATATGAATCTTTTAATGGTGGAACCGTAACATATGGTGGTGGTACTAAAGGAAAAATTATTGGAAAAAGGAACTTTAAATGTTGAAGGATTTCCTAAGCTAAAAAATGTTTTGCATGTTGATGGCTTACTTGCTAATTTGATTAGTATAAGTTAGTTATGTGATGATGATTTGTATGTAAAATTTGACTAAAACTCATGTTATGTTCTTGATAAAAATAATGAGTGTCTTATGACTGTAATAGGTCAACAGACAATTGTTATTTAATTGGGAACAAAAACTTGTATAATTTGGCAAAACATGATGAAAATATATTATGGCATCAAAGATTGGGACATACAAATTATAGGAACATAAGAAAACTGATTAAAACAGAAGTTGTGCTAGGATTGCCTAAACTAAAGTTTGACAATATTGTTGTATGTGGCCTATTCCAAAAAGGTAAGCGAGGTAAGGATGTCGCCGATTGTAGGATTCCGGCAAGCGGTATTAAGACCAATCAAGTTTATCGAACCCAAGGGAATAAGTATGCAATGAGGCCCTAGGAATACAAGTTTTTGGTGACTATTGTTGCAAGATGGGTTTTTGCACTAAACACTACAATACAATTGCAAGAATTAAAATCAAACAACTAGCAAGCAAATGATCGAACACCTAATATGCAAAAACAAGTAACTTGGTTTCAATGGGGGATTGGGGTGCTAGGGATAATAATATTCATCAAGGAATCAATGATCAACAAGCTATGATTGAATCAAATTGCAAATCAATCAAGTTAGAAAGCATAAACCATCATGAAATTAATCACTCCATTAATAACACAATGCTTAATGTGAGTATCCTTAGCGCAACTAATCTCTCAATTAAGAAGCACTCAATTCATACAATCATTCACAATTATAACCCGATTAATCCCGGATCACGTTAGCTCAACTCGCCTATTGCTAGGGTGATCAAACATTAATCTAAAGAGATAATTTTACATGAAGCACAATGAGAATCACAATTAGGAAGCAATCTACTCAATTGATCCACAATTATCAACAATCATAGCATAAGGCAACCACATCATCCCCAATTTCAATTATCCCAAGCACAAGATGATTAGCCCATGGTGCAAAGAGCAAAACCCATGGGTAGAAAATCTAAGTAAGCAATTAAGAAACTAATCAACACAAACAATGAATTAAAGAGAGAAAAGTGGAAGAACATCACCAATAGAATTGAATGATAAAAAATAAGAATGCTTGAGTCTTCACAATATCTACAATTACAATCTCCTCCTCTTCAATTACAACTTGGAAATATAAAACTAATGGATCAAATCACTAATCTAAGGTACAAATGCTTGAAATCTATCTAAATCTATTAATCTAATCCAATTACAAAGAGAATTAAGCTATGAATCGCCCAACAAACCGTAAAATAACTACTCTAATCTAAGCTAGGAAGAATGCTCTGTTTTCCGCTCAAAATGGCTTAAATACAAATTTTTCATTTTTGGCCATCCCTCGACACGAGGTTGGGGCCCTCGAGTCGAGGCCTCTAAGTTGCTAACACATTTTTGCAAATTTGCCTCTAGCCTCGAGTCGAGCTCCAGCCCTCGACTCGAGGGATCTCCTTTCGCCTCTACCCTCGACTCAAGGCTCGAGGCTTCTTCAAAATTCGAATTTCGCCTCTAGGCCTTCACACTCGGGTCGAGGCCCTTGGACCTCGACCAAAGGTCGATTCCAGGAATTTTCTCGACCCGGGCTCTACCTCCGACCCCGTTTACTTTGTCTTGATCGCCTCTTCATCCTAAGAATGCTGGTACTCTCGGTTTGGCCAAATTCCACCGATTTACCTATAAACGGGATGAAAAACATCAAATATCTCACAAGTAATACTTTTAGACAAAATAGTGATACTCTACACATTTAGGCACAAAATCTAACACTTTTGATCACTTTTTGCACTAAAATACACCCTAAAAACATGCATCAATTCACTTCAATCAGTCGCACAAATATTATCACATTGTTCGACACATCGATATTTTAAATTACGGCATATGGATCTCGATGGGTCTAATGGAAATCAAAGCATTGGTGGTAAGAAATACTCACTAGTTGTGGTTGATGACTACTCACGGTATACATGGATTGAATTTTGGAGAGAAAAATTAGAAGCTTTTAATGCTTTTAAAATTCTTTACAAAAGATTTAAAACTCAATTACAACTTAAAAGTTAGCAGGATTAGATCTCGATCATGGTAGGGAATTTGAAAATAGCATGTTTACCGATTTTTGTGAAAGAAAAGGTATATTGCATGAGTTTTCTTCACCTAAAACTCCACAATAAAATGGGATTGTTAAAAGGAAAAATAGAACTTTACAAGAAATGGCTAAAGTCATGCTTACATCTAAAAATCTTGCTAAGAGATTTTGGGTCAAGCATTGAATACAAAGATGCCATATTTCTAATAGAGTTTTTCTCAAATGGTTCCAATCAAACTTCATATGAGATTCTGAACAATAGAAAACCAAATGTGAAATATTTTCATGTGTTTGGTTGTGTGTGTTATATTCTGAATGATAGGGATCAGCTTCACAAGTTTGATTCAAAAAGTGATAAAGGTTTTATCTTAGGTTATTTTAGAAATAGTAAAGCCTATAGAATTATTAATCTTAGAACTAACATTGTTCAAGAATCTGTTAATATTGTGTTTGATGATGATAAAAAGCTTACATATGACAATGATGATGAAGATGTGTCTGATGTTATCAAGTTCAAGATAATCACCAAATCAGAATGTGTCACCGAATGTTACAACATTTGGTACAACATCCCTCGAAACTTCAAAGCAGATTCATCTCGTAACAATCAAGATACACCAAAGCTAAATCCATCTAGTCGTATAACCAAAAATCATCCACAGATACAGATCATTGGTGATGCTTCACTGGTGTACAAACCAGAAGGAAAGTAAGTTCAAAAGAACATGCAGATTTGGTAAGATCAATATGTATGTCTTCTCATTATAATGTTGTTAATGCAAAGTGCTACTATTCGAAAGTGAACCTAAAAATGTTACTAAAGCATTAAAAGATGAAAATTGGATTAATGCTATGCATGAGGAACTTAATCAATTTGAAAAGAATGATGTTTGGACATTAGTTCCAAGGCCTCGATGATGTCAATGTCATTGGAACCAAATAGACTTTTAGAAATAAAACTCGATGAGTCTGGGTAACATTGTTAGAAACAAAGCTAGGCTAGTTGCACAAGGGTATACACAAGTTGAAGGTATTGATTTCGATGAAACATTTGCACTGTTGCTAGGATAGAATCTATTAGATTATTGCTAGCAATTGCATGTTTTATTAATATTAAATTTCACCAAATGGATGTTAAAGCTTCATTTTTAAATGACATTTTGTTAGAAGAAGCATATGTTGAACAACCTAAAGGATTTAAAAACCCACAATATCCCGATCATGTGCACAAACTAAAGAAAGCACTATATGACCTAAAACAAACTCCTAGAGCATAGTATGGTAGGCTTACAGACTTCCTTTTACAATTTGGTTTTATTAGAGAAATTGCCGATAACATCTTATTCATCAAACAAACCGGAGAAGATTTACTAATTGCTCAAATATATGTTGATGTATAATTTTTAGTTCAACTTGTGATAAAATGTTAAACAATTTTGTTGAAGCAATGACTGCAACATTTGAGATGAGTATGATTGGGGATCTAAATTACTTCTTAGGTCTTCAAATCAAGCAAGAAAAGATGGTATTTCTTCTCACAAAGCAAATATGCTAAAAACTTGGTGAAAAGGTATGGTTTGGAAAATTCTAAGGTAATGAAAACACCTATGGGATCTACACAGTAAATTATGTAAAGACAATGCCGGACAAGAAATTGATCCAACACCGCATAGATCCATGATAGGTAGTCTTCTTTACTTAACTTCTAGTAGACTAGATATCATGTACGGTGTTTGTGTTTGTGCCAGTACCAAGCATGTCCAAAGGAATCACACCCGAATGTTGTTAAGAGAATTATAAGATATGTTGCGTGTACAAGTGATCTAGGCATTTAGTATACAAAGGACACAAATAGCACACTTGTGGGATATAGTGATGCCGATCGGGCAGGAGACATAGATGACAGTAAAAGTACGAGTGGTGGTTGTTTCTACATGGGAAAAACCTGATTTCATGGCACAAGAGAAAGCGTAACCGTGTTTCACAATCCACCGCAGAATCGAGTACATAGCAGCAGGGAGTTGTTGTACACAACTTCTATGGTTGAGTAAGATGTTTCATGATTATGGTATTAAAAGTGATATTTTAACTGTGTATTGTAATAACACAAGTGGTATTAATATTTCGAAAAATCCAAAGACAACATTCACTCACTAAGCACATTAGTATAAGACATCATTTTATAAGGGATTTAGTAGAAAAAAATATTGTTAAGTTAGAGTATGTACCCACCGAAAATCAATTTGCCGATATTTTCACTAAAGCTCTTGACCATGAGAGATTCTCATTTTTGAGGAAATCTCTTGGTATGTGTACTATCTAAATAATGTTAGATAGATGTTGTTACAAATGTTGTAACATATGTGACAACATCACGTATACAAGGTATAATTTGGTGAATCTTGAACTTTTCTTGATTAATTAATTCCTTTGTAAAATGAATTTGAATCATAATTGATGTTGTATAGATATAAAGAGGTCTCACACTTCTCAAATGCAATTGAAAAGAAAATTAGAAAGAAAGAGTACTCAAGATGTACTAATTCACCGAGTAATTATGGAGTACGGAGTTTGGTACTACGATGTCTTCTTTTCAAAAGATGATTAGTGATACATCAATATACTCAAAAATCCATTGAGTAACTATGGGGCACGGAGTTCGCGACTACGATGCACTCTTTTGAAAAGATGGATCAATGTGTGATTAAAAGTGCTAGAAAAACTAAAAATGATTTATTTGCAACATTGAAAAAAATTCTAAGGAAAAATCGGTGTTGAAGTGTGTGTTCCAATTTTGAGTACAACATCAAGCAGGTTTCAAATTTATTTTTATTTGTTGCAATTAATTAATTATGTTTAAGTTCTTAATTTGACTAGGTCATACACTAAACTCACTACTACACTATTTAGATATTACAGTGTGTTTTTAATTGATTAGATTAATTAAATTAATTTTTCTAAAATTTTTTTAACCATGATTTTATCCCTTAATTTTAGGAGATCATGGATTTAATTAATGTTTTAAACCACTAAGGTTCTATCTTATTCTAGATTTTTCTTTGTGGGTCTATACAAATAACCATAACTTTATTTTCTCTATATAATTCTCGAATTGATGTTGCTCTATATACTAAAAGCATAGAAGTGATCAATGTTCATTTTTTGATATTTTTGCATAAGTGTTTGGCTATTGTCTTCATTTGTCAACTTAAATTGAATATTTTAACACTCTTTTTAAGTGAAAATGACAGAAACCCAAAGGACTCACACATTCAAACTTCTCCCTCAAATGAAACCTCACCAAACTCTCAATCCAACCTCAATCTGCTCCGAAATGGCCTCAAACCCTAATGCGACTATTGTTGTATAATCCCCTACCACATCACCTCCTATGCCTTTGATCGACGCTTACCCACCGAAAATTCACATACATACCGAAGCTTCGAGTGCACAGCGTAATCAATCACCCAAAACCTTGCCCAAAACCTGAAAGGCGCACCTAGAGTTCCCGAGTTCACAATCGGCTCACTAATGGTTAATGTGTCTCAATACCTCATCTATCAAACTAACCCTACTCCAACACCTACTCCCGTTCTCGAAAACCCTCAATCGACCACCGTAGATGTCGATGTGACTGCAATTGTTGTAGGATATGCCGAAGCTGTGACACCGAGATGGAGGATGCACTCCATCGTTGAAACCAAAGAAAGGGAAGAGTCCACTTGCCGAGGAGGAGAACACCTTTGAGCACACCGACTCATCAATGTCCGAGGACTCGTAACCGATGGAGCTAGGCTGGCCGCTAAGGCCGCAAAAGGGAAAAGAAAGAGAAGCCCTCTAAAACCAAGAAGATGATTGGGACGTGTGTTTACAAGGGTTGATTACTCGTAATCATCAAGGAAAAAGAAACCTATTGTGGGTCCAGTTGCAAATGAACCAATTAAGGTATTCTCGATTCGATTCGATAACTCAAATGCAACGTGGTGAACAATATTGAAGCCGATAGTGGTGACTCGATGAGAATGTACTACCGATGGAACTGAAAATGGGGCAAGAAAGACAAACTAAGAGGAAACAGATGTTGTTGTACTGGATCTTTGGAACAAGTGCGGCGGCACCTAATCCAGATGATAGCAGTGATGACTCGAGGAGAAATCGCGAGGAATTTGACAATTCGAGAAAGAAGGTATTGATACCGAACTCCTGTTGGTAATGGAAGTGATAGTGAATTTGTGGAGTCTAGTGATGATTCGGATACTGAAACTTTTGATCGAAAGTTACTAAGTTGAGTAATAGGAAATTGTTGATTGAAAGAAAGATTGATGTTGCTTTGAGTTTGAGTCTAAGGGATTGCCGAGATATTTAGAAGAAAGAAGTTTGATACATATTGTTACATTTGCTGCTTCTTTTGTGACCAATTGGGTTTATGAGTTCTATGCTAGTTTGAAAAAGGGACATGAGAAAAGAAATTCTCATTGGTATGGGTCTCATACAATTTAGGGGAGAGATGTTCCATTCACACTGAGTGATCAATTCCTTCCTCCATATTGATCACATGGATGAAGAGGATGTACCTCCTATGGATGAGGTAATCCAAACTTTGACCTGGTGGTAGAATAATTAGGTGGCTATACCGATATTTAGAATTGGTGTTATGAGAAGATTTAATTTGGGGCTGGTTATTTTCCATCACTTAATGAAGTTTGCAGAAATATTTCTTAGAAAGGGAACCTTCCTTACGCGAATTTGATTTATGGCTACTTGAAGAGTCATGGTTTTCAACCCAGCGTAAATGAGTTGCTAAGGGGGAGGGTTACTTTAATGAATATCTCACCTGTATTGTTGAGTGGAAACAAGATAATTGATTTACCTATACCAGATCCTCGATGCTAAGGAGAATGTTGCTCCGATGTTGCACATAATATTATTCATGATCCCTGCTCCCGATGTTGTCCCAGAATCTTTGATCCACATAATCCTACTTATCCTGTTGGATTTATGAATTTTAATGAAAATTTTATTCGCGGACAATTGGAGGTTTTACAGAATCAATCAATGAACTTTAATTTTTGAAGGATTATTGGTTAAGGTTACTTTTACTACCATAGGGGAGTAACACCGGTGCTCGTGCTCCCGGTGTTGTAATCGAGGAAATTCCCGTTGCCGATGCAAATCTAAATGGAGATGGTGCAAATCCTAGTGGAGATGGTGCTTTGCACTGGTCCCGATGTTGATGTTGTCGCTTGATGTTGTTGCAAACTTTGCAACAGAGAACTTGCTGATGAAGATGAAGATATTGCTGACCTATATGGTGATTTACCGCATCGGATGACCTCGATGATAAGCGGTTTCACGGGGAGATTCGTTATAAGGGGAGTTGTGTGCAAGTCCTTAAAGCCAGCTGTATAAGATACAAAGAATATTCTCGCCTTCCCTTACACTTAATTATTTTTCTTTGTAAATCAGCTTATACATTTCCTTAGTAGGCTTTGATAATAGTTTCATGCTTTTATTTAAAAGCTCTAATACTTGGTCTCATGTTTTTAGTTAAAGCTCGATACCGATTTTGTGTTTTGATTAGGCTCGATACTAATCTGCTTTATTTTAAACCTTAATGGTTTATTATGTTTGAGTAAGTTAACTTTGAGCTACTTATTCTATTTTTATTAGTTTGATTAGTTTGCTACGACAGTGTTTTGGCTTGCCGAGTGTATGCTACAAATGATATTCTCTGTCATACATACATTCTTGACTTATATATACTTTGACATATATACATCGTGTGTGTTGTAGCAGAAAGGTCAAATTGGGGGAGATTGTTGATGTCGCATGTGATGTTATCACATATTACGCTACATCATAATTTGACCCTTTCTTTCTTCATATACCTAACTTTTATTCTCTAACAGCTTCAATGTTGTTAGTCCCTCGAGATGTGTAAGGAGGTGGAAAGTCTAGAAGGGGGTTGAATAGACTTTACCACACTCAAAACTTTTTCGACTTTTCGTGAGCCGAGTGTGAGATTAGAAGGCTTCAAGTCTTCAACAGCAAGGTACTCGTAGTGTGCTAGGTGTGATCAGCAGACTTCGGAACCTCGAAGTCTTCTAATGGTGCGCGAAGCTAATCTCGTGTGTATTTGAAAACCCTTTTATGAAACCCTTGGAGAAGAATACTTAGCAAGTTTAGTGAAAGTTTACTAAAACAATGATGAATGAGCAGCTTATAAGTATGAGTGCAGAAAGCTTGTAAAGACACATAGATTTTTATAGTGGTTCGGATATAACGATCCTACGTCCACTCTCCCGATTCCACAGGGGCCTTACTATCCACCAAAACTGGTCTTGTCTCCTCTAATCTCCTCGAGGATTCGACCACAGAAGTTTAACAAGTTCCCGCCCTTGGTACAATCAATGTGATCTTCGAGTGTTAACTCTTAGATCTCAAACAATCAACCTTTTCTCGTGCAGAGATAATGAAAGGTGATTTACACTTCCTTGACCAAAAATAACTCTCTTTTAAGAGTATCAACGTATTGAATCGATTTCGTACGAAGAATTATACGTGTATTGCTATGAGTGAAGATCGATTTTTCTTGATGTTTCTCGCGTATGTATGTTCAAAAATCCTTCACTCCAGCTTTTATATGATCCTCGAAATTGACTAGCCGTTAGACTAATTTGTCAACTGGTCTTCAAAGAAATGGTAAGTGATCGTTGGAAGATTTGTTTGACTTTGGATAATTGATTGTCCGATATCAATCAATTATATCTTGATTGATCTTGATTGATAATCCAATCTTTTCTAGATTGATTATGGATATCTCTCAATTATCCTTCTCGACTTTCGTTAACCCCCGATGAATCTCTCAAAGTCAACTTTAGCAACCTTACACCTTTCTCCAAAGACAGTTCCAAAGCTTGTTGTAGCACGGATTCCAACCTTGCTATCTTCACTTAAACCTTTCTTGATAACACCCTTTTTGCATATGTCTTATTATCTCTTCTTTATCTTCACGATGCCTTTCTAGATGACTTCGAACGAGATCTTTCTTAAATTCTTAAGTCTTCTTATCGGTAGCCTTCGCTTCTCAATCAATACATCTCTTCAGGTCAAGCCTAGCAAGTTTGACTATACTAAGACATAAACCCTATCTAGATCATCACCGACTAACAAAGTTCACTGGTCCTATTACACTTAGGTTTTAGGAACATCATCAAAACATACAAATTCTAATCCTAACAAATTTCCCCTTTTTGATGATGTTAAAACCTTCTTGAGAACTGCACATAAGCAAAGATGCACGAAAAGAAAACAAGAAGAGACCTTTTAAAAAGATCTCAAACGAAATCGCATGACAACGAGAAGTTTTCTTGGCGCAGTAACATTCACTTCTATTAATATGGAGATATCAGACATATTACGTAAGTGAAATGCAAAAAGAGCAAGAGATAACAAAGAAAAGCACAAAACAAAACAGACTACATCGCCTTCCCGTCCACAGACTATCTCCCCAAACAAAGAATCTAGCTTCCCAACCAGAACCTTCATATCTTCCTCAGTCATACCTTGAAACCCCTGTTGGAACATTCAGCCACTCGTACACTCTATCATAGAGTTCCTCGTTATCCTGCTCCAATAGGTGGGCTGACCTCACCAAGCAGATTTTAAGCGTCCTGCGAACACTCACCGGTCGAACTTTCCATCTTTGTGATCGGAGTAGGGATCTTTTCAAAATCTCGCGCTTGAAGGTTTAGGTTGAATTCAATAAGCTTTCAAAATCTCTGCCCAAAGATCACCGTGCTTTTCCTCCATCCAAGCAAAGAATGTTTCATTTGTGTGGTCCCGATGCCGATACTTTTGCACACATAATATGAGCAAATGAAATCTCTCTTTCGCTTTCCGAGTCCTCTATCCCGGGGAGGATAAAGTCTTCCTCACCTCTCGCTTCAAGCAGCTTCTTTCCTTTCCTACTCTGCTTCTTCTTTGATACACTGGCTTTGCAAAGCAACCTTCTTCGGTATGAACATCTTCTTCTTCTTGTCCAAACATCCACCTCTTTTCCTTGCTTTCCGAGGAGTTTGATCATCTTGTGACTGCCCTTTTCCTCCATCCTTCTAGTTTCTAAATCGGCAAGGAAAGTTTCCTCATGCAAAGCTTCCAACTCTTCTTCAGACTTCCCTTTTTCAACTTTTTCAGACATCTTAACCAATCTTCTCCTTTTTAATGGTTGGGAACTTTGACCTTCGCCCACGCCAAAGACTCTCGCAAAGCCCTCTTCAAATCTGCCTTCTCTTTCCTTTCCAAAGAAAAATTTTCAACTACCTCCAGCCTATCTTTCACCTCCTCCTTCAATTCTTTATCCTTTGCCTTATCTCTCTCAACCATCTCAATTCTCAATCGGCCTTCCCCTTTTTAACATCATTCAAAAGAGGGGTCCAAATGAGCTTCCATTTCCAGATCTTGGAAAGAATATCCCGCCTCAGACGCAGAAACTTCTCTCAGAACTTTTTCAGCTCAAAGCAAACTCAGCCGCTATTGGAGAAGCAATCTTCTCATCGATTTTTAGCATATCTTTGAGCAGCAGCAGCAGTGTCACCGCAGAGCCGTGAGCCGTCTCCGTCAACTGCATTCGCCTCTTGCATAGCAATTTATTTTCCCATCTCCAAAGATAGAGGATTGGATGGCCGCATTTTGATCAATTCCTTCTCGTAATTGTGCCTCCATAACACTGAGTTTCGTTAATCGATCCTCCATCTTTGTCCGAAATCTGTCCTCAATCGACTCTCTTCAAAGAAATACCTTCCCGAGAGTAGCTTCAGCTTTCTCCCCTTCAGCCTTTACACTCTCAACGTGCTTTCTAACCTCATTTATGTTGTTCAACATCATGCCGTAAAGAGTTTCGATGATAGTCTCTCGTTGCTCGAGAAAACATATCGGCAGCGGTTTGACGGATCAAGGAGGGGGCCGTCGAATGGCAGCTTTGATGTATGACTTTGAAGACTCAATAGACTCAGCAAGAGGGGTATATTTAGCAGCCAATACAGAAAACATTGAAGCATATTGTTGTGTTAACTCAGCAAACTTTGCAGAGTAAGAGTTATACAAATCCTCATGAACAAAAACAGTATAAAGTTGGGCAAGCGTATGATGTAAAATCGGGAAGAGGAGGAGGGATAGAAGAGACACCTTTTCGATTTCTTCACCATTGTAAAGGGAGGAACGGAATCATCCTCTCGCAGCTCTGGTTCATCCAACAGTCGAGCGACTAGGCAGCAACTGATGGTCCGAGGTTAAATCAAATGCTCGCTACGCCCGCCTTGATCTCGTAGCTCAAACTCCCACAGAGAGAACTCATTGTGACCAATCTCATTTGCCAAAAGAATGAGATCATCAATCGCTCTAAGCCTTGCATTCTTCCATACCAGATATCTATCAAGAAGCTACGCTCCTCCGAAAATCCTGCAACTGGGAAACTTGTTGTCCACCCAAGTAGAAGCCTCACCATCAAACACCGCTCAAACGGTCCACGTATTCTACCCGAAGGTTTACCATTTGTACAGACTCCAACGGATCTGCTCCAATCACATCTTCTCCGAGATCACCCTCAAGAACTCCGGGTGATAGGCTCAAGCGGCACCCATACCCGCAACATCATCGCCAACTTCCATCGGTGCGGTGACTTTGAAGAAGAAGGAATCTCGTAAAGAGAAGGAAATGGAATTGGTACATGTTCCTTCTCACCAGCAGATTCATGAGAGACCATCTCTTCATCATCCGATATTGGAGAATCATCAACCTCCATTGCATCCACCGCAGACGAACCTTTCTTGGGCGGAGATACCTTAGGAGGCATCTGTGCTCCTCCGGTACGATCGCTCACGTAATCTTTCTGAGTTACCATAGTTAACCTCTTTGCCTTCCTCTCGTGGTAACCGTGAGATCGGAATCGATCTTCGCTACGAGAAGACTTCGTGAGTCTTCTCCCCGAACTAGCAGCCTTGGAACTTGCTGGTGCCTATTCACTAACACTCTTAAATTGGTTATCCAAATCCTTCACCATCTCATCTTTCCCGATATCATCGATCGCAGAGCAACCTCCGTAATCGGCAACACATCGGCGGGCTCTTCCTCAACTTCAGCCGATCTTCTTAATCATCGAATCGGGAGGACCACCGAGCTCCTCATCCTTATTCAAGATAAACTTTGCCTTAGTATATGGTTTCGTCCACTTAGGGTCCCACGCCGTGTTAGGCATCACCCTCTCCAACAACACCGTAATCTTATTTGACATGGAAACATACTGTTCTACAGCCCACACCTTAACCTCTGGATGGCCGTCCACCTCGGTCAAAAGAACCGATTCTTTTCCTTCGCAGTAATCTCAAAGAATTTCTTGACCCAATCACACTCCACTCCATCCACAATCGCCTTCAAAGCACAAAGACGCCTCGACTCACCGAGTCCATACTGCTGTCGTTCCCCAAACATAACCTTTACCATGATATCAAACAACAGTCTATATTTCCGCTTGAGATATGCTTTCTTCAAGTCCGACACATGATGATGACATGAAGTTTTCGCTAGAGAGCGAAAGGCTTCGAGATGATTTTCTCGACATATATGATTCTCGGGGTCAATGCCTTGAAGAGACAAACCCAAGTGTTCATGAACATCCTGCCGTTTGATGGTCAAACTTTGACCAAACACTGCCGTTTTGATGTTGTTCCGTCCAAACTCACCACGAACTTAAACCGAACAACATAGGCATCAAGAGTTTGTCGCTCAAGAATGAGCCGAGCGATCAAACAAGCCCCGATCGGATAAGAGATTTAAAATCTCCACCGCTTCCCACCTGTCCGAGCTTGTTCGAAAATCCATCGATAATTCGCTTCTCACTTTCTCCGAAAGGGCCAAAGGGTCTAGAGCCTTGTGTTTCCTCGCGACCTTTTTCAAGAAGAAGATTATTTTGGAGCCATTGATATTAACGCAGTAAATTGATCAAATTTCGGAAGACGGAAAAAGCAGAGAATGAAGATAAGGAGTAATGAAAGAGAAAGAGACGAGAAAATCAATTTATAAGAGAGAAGAAGGAAACCGCTAAATTTTAAATTACAAAATAAGATTTGAACGTTGATTTGCATATTGCACGATCAGATCGAACGGTCACGAATTAAACGGTTTGAATTCCGAAAAGTACGTGTCCTCACTCTGGATTTGAAAAAGGTATTTTCCAAAATTAAAAGATTTTCGGGTCCGCAGAAATAGGATGTAAAATAATATTTTAAGGAAAAATTACCCCATAATTTGTGGTTGAAAAGATTTGATTTGACAATTCACGCAATTACTTCCCAATGCCGAGGACAAACGAAGGAATAAAATATTCAAAATTATTTTAACCACATAGACACGTGGAATATTTTATACCGTAATATTTTTCAAACAAATAAACAAGAGCAAAACGAGAGAGAAAAAGAGAGAGAGAAACATATCTGCAGTTGATATTGTAATCAATCGATACCACTGAGTATCGTAGCAGCAAGCTTTAGAACTTTCTCAGCAGGTTTTGAAGTTCTCTTCAAAGAAGCTTTATACTCTCTTCAAAGCAAGTTTAATGTTCTCTTCAAAGCAGCTTTATACTTAGTAACCTTTTCAAGTAATGTGTTAACATGATTTTCCTGGATCCGGTAGACCTAATTCTACAGATAGATCTCTAAACCGTGCTTCGCCAATGGTTTCGTAAGAATGTCTGCTCTCTGTCGATCTGTATGAATCTTTTCCATTCGAATGTTTCTCTTTTCGACATGATCTCTAATAAAGTGATGACGTATATCCACATGCTTGCATCTTGTGTGAAGTATCTTGGATTCGAGTAATAGCAATGGCACCGTTGATATCACAAAAGATAGGCATTTCTTTAGTGACAATGTGATAGTCTTGCAATTGTTGACTTATCCAAAGTAATTGTGAGCAACAGCCTCCTGACCATATATATTCTCGTCAGTAGTTGACGTAGCCATCAAGTTTGCTTCTTAGAAAACCAAGAAACCAGCTTACTTCCAAGAAATTGACATGTGCCCGTGGTTGATTTTCTATCAATTCTACAACCACCATAATCCGAATCAATATCCATTGAGTTCCAGTTATCATCAACAGGTACCAAAGACCTAAGTTTGATGTACCCTTGAGATACTTTAAAATCTTCTTTGCTGCATCCAAATGACTTTTCTTTGGATTAGCTTGAAATCGCGCATACTCCAATCGCGAAGGAAATATCAGTCTCGCTGCGTTAGATACAAAGAAGGAACCTTTTAATCCTCTGCATGGTCGATCAACACTTTCACCATCCTCATCTGGATCCATCTTATAGTTTGTTATCATTGGAATTTTTGCATCCTTGCTTGTTAACATTCCAAACTTCTCTAGCATATTTTTGGTATACTTTGCTTGGTTTATGAATATTCCTTTAGAAGTTTGCTTGACTTGAAGGCCTAAGAAATAATTCATTTCTCCCATCATAGACATTTCAAACTTACTTTGCATCAATTCACCGAATTTTTCACAAAGCTTCTTGTTTGGAGATCCAAAGATGATGTCGTCCACATAGATCTCGTACTAATAGAATATCTCGCTCTTCTTCAATTGAATAAGGTTCGATCAATCTTTCCTTTATCAATCCATGATCAAGTAAAAGCTGCGATAGTGTGTCATACCAAGCTCGAGGAGCTTGCTTTAGTCCATATAGAGCTTTCTTTAGACGGTAGACTTTATTTCCTTGAACAAAACACGGGGTTGTTCAAGGTATACTTCCTCAAAGAAGAACTCCATTTAGAAACGCAGACTTTACATCCATTTGATATACTCAATTTCATATATGCTGCGTACGCAAGGAATAATCTTATAGCTTCCAATCGCTACAGTGCGAACGCCTCGTCATAGTCAATTCCTTCTTTGTGAGTAACCTTGCGCAACAAGCCTTGCTTTATTTCTCGTGACTTCATCTTTCTCATTTTTCTTGTTCTTGAAAACCCACTTCGTTCCAATCACTTTTTGATGTTTTGGTCTATCAACAAGTACCCAAACATCTTGTCGTGTGAATTGATTCAGTTCATCTTGCATGGCTTCTATCCAGTTGTGTCCAACAATGCTTCTTCAATATTCTTAGGTTCTTGTAGAGAAACATAGCAGCTAAATAAACCATCTAGGTTGATTTTCCTTCTTGTTTTTACTCCATCTTGAGGATTTCCTAAGATTAAGTCACTAGGATGATCAGTCATCCAATTCCTTCTATTAGATACGTTTAACTCTTCTTAAGGTATTGTTGGAACATCATCTTGCGTCATTCCCTTGATTTGATAAATTCACATCTGGTGTTCGGGTGAGTCATCAGCAGCCTTAGAGGTTTCTTCAGAGACTTTGTCTTGCTTGAGTCTGTGACGTAGAAGTTTGCTGATCATCTCAGAATCTCGAGTCTAAAACGAGCAAGTGAACCTTGACATATTTTGTCTTATCCTTAAGTTCTAGTTTCCCAAATCCTTCGCTAGAGACTCTTCTCGTCCTTTGTCCTTAGACTCAACAATAGATTCATTAAAAACCACATGAGGTGTTTCTTCCACAACAAGGGTTTTTCTATTAAAAACTCGATAGGCCTTGCTTGTGCGGAATATCCTAAAATATTCCATCAGCAACCTTGGCATCAAAAGTTTTTAACTTGGATTTGCCATTGTCATGAATGAAACACCTACAGCCAAAAACACGAAAGAAAGAGACACGAGGAATTCTACCTTTCCATAACTCATATGGTGTCTTTCCATGTTCTTTGATCAAAGAAGCTTCGATTCTCGAGTATAGCATGTTGTATTCACACCTCTGCCCCAAAACCTCGAGGGACATTATACTCTGCTAGCATTGTTCGGCAGCTTCCTTGAGTGTCCTATTTCTCCTCTCAAAGAACACCATTTCTTTGTGGAGTGCGAGCCGCAGATGTTTCATGTTGAATCCCGGCCTCTTTGCAATACGTTGCTATGTGAGAGTTTAGGAATTCTGTTCCTTTGTCACTTCGATCCTTATAACATTTTCTCCTTTCTCGCTTTTGTAATCTCTTGAGTAATTTTGGTAACTTTGTGATGGTTTCATTCTTCTTGAACATAAATATCACCCATGTGAATCTTGAATAGTCATCTACCACCACCAGAGTATATTTTCTACCACTGAAGCTTAACGGAGATACAGACCAAATAGATCCATATGAAGTAATTGTAGTACCCTACTTGACGTTGGTACGTAAACTTCTTTGAAAGAGGCTCTAGTTTGCTTTACTTTTTGACACGAGTCGCAGATCGATCTTTTGAGAAAACTTCATTTAGCAAACCTTCTACAAGAGACTTCCTGGCTATCTTGTTTAGCGTTTTGAAATTTATATGACTAAGTCACTTGTGCCATAACCAGCTAGCTTCAAGTACTCTTTGCTACAAGACATGTATTGCTTGAACATTTCAAATTGCAACATAAACATTGCCCTTTCTCAAGCCGGTTAAAAGCACTGATCATTTAAACTACTCAAAACAACACACAGAGAACTAGAGAACTTAACCGAGTATCCCTTATCGCAGAATTGTGAAACCGAAAGCAAGTCATGCTTTAATCCTTCCACGTAGAAAACTTCCTCAACACGTACATCTCCAATGGATAGAGTCCCAACATCTTTGGTTATCCCAAAGTTATTGTCTCCAAATACCACCCGTGGGCCATTTTGTGATTTTATTGAGCTCAAGAGTTGCTTGTTTCCAGTCATATGCTTGAACACCCACCGTCGATGTACGAGACAGTATTTCCAGCAACCTCTCTTTCATGTCCCACGGCGTCCTGCACGTTTAGTTAAGTTTTAGGTACCATTTAGATTTGGGTCCTTGAGAGTTAACACAGTCTTTAGGAATCCATAGGAATAGACTCTTCTTATTAAATTCGAAGATCTTATCCTTCTTCCATACATATCAACATAGACAATCTCATCCTTTGGTGCCTTCTTGAATGTATGTCTATGGGTGTCGACTGTGTTCCTTCCAAAAACTTGACCCTTCCGAGGTCTTACGTATGGAGTGATCGGCCCGTGCAATGGTCCGAGGGTTTTGATGATAAGGATACGTTCTACTTGAGCCATCAAAAGATTCATATCTCACAGGCACGTAAGGCTTAGTAGACCGTTCGCAAGCTTTGAAGTTTGCTTAGGTTGTGTAGTCTTCAGTGAGACAGTCTCCTCAAAGATGGTTTTGGTTGACGTCTACTTTTCTCGACCTTGCTTTGAGGTTTCTTAAGTTGGGATTCCCCCTTCTTTTGATACCTCATCGGTTGTTTAGGTTGTTGAGTATAACTACTCTTCTTCCCATCCAACCGATTTCTTTGGGTCGGCAACCTTTACCTTTATCGGTAGGTTTAGGTTTGGAACCCTCTCCTACCAAATCATTACCCTTAACATGTGTACTCTTCTTAAGTACACTTGTTTGAACTCGTGAGGATTGGGCAATGGTAAAACCAATTCCCTTCTTTACGTTAGGTGTTTGAGACGATTCAACTATTGTTTGAATTGCATGAGAAGCTTTGTTCACTTGATCCAACGCCAAACTTAAACGCTCCTCATTTGATTTTACACGCTCATGCTGATGGAAAAGTTCATCGAACTTTGCTTGTAGAATTTTCAACTGATCGATTTTCCCAAGATTCTCAAAGAAGCAACCTTTCTACCAGAGACCACTGCTCAAAGTGTACTTCACTTTAAGAGTGTTGGTCCCGAATGTAGAGTTGATTAAAACCTTGAGATAGCCTTCTAGAACAAAATCTAGAAAGGGGGGTTTGAATAGATTTTGTAGATTTTTTTAAATCTTTTCAAAACAATTCAAAGTATCGATTAAGCACAGTGGAAAACAATTTTTAAACTCAACTTTTAACAAGATCAAAAGCAAAGCCGATATTCGATTTTAGCTAAGATTCCAAATTTAATCTTGAATAACAAATTGTAAATTGAACAAAAATTAAAAGAAAACAAGAAGAACACCAGTTTTTATAGTGGTTCGGATTATAACAATCCTACATCCACTCTCATTCTCCAAACTTTGAAGAAGGGTCTTCACTAGCCGCTACTTACTTACTTACCGTACAATCTTTACAAATTACAACTTGATCTTCAACTCTTCAAAAATTCTAATCAACTTTCCGATATCTAACTCTAAGAATAAGATATATTTTTGAAGATGTGAAGTGAAGTGTTCTAAAAACACTTAAAAAATTCTATGAAGAACTCTTGTGATTTGAAAAATTGTGTTATGAAAAATGACTTGTGAAATCTGTGTATATTATTTTCAAGAAAAGTGTTCTATATATCTACTAAAAATAAAGTGCCTAGACCTATTTATAAGTCTAAAGCATGTTAGTTTGTTAGTTAGTTCTAACAAACTAGAAACTCGCTTTAACAAACTTAATCTTGAAAAACTTCCAGTCCTCACTGTCCTTGCTCTCCTCATCCGCAATGACTTGATGAAGATTCGTCTTTCTTATTCTACTCAGCTTATCTTGACCTCGTCTCGAGCTCTTCATGTTTGTCTCCTGCAGATGACTAGATCTCACTGACTAGATTGGTTCTAGACCTTATCGATTTGTTTAGCTTAACCTTAGCTGGTCTTTAGGTCATCTCGATCAATCGAGCCGCTTCTTTTTAACTCATCAAAACTTCTTGATTCAACAATTTCCCCCTTTTTGATGAAGTTAAAACCTATAAGGAAGAAACACACTCACGAAGTTAGTACTAGAATTAGTTGAAGTAATCGAGATAGGTATATCAGAGCACTTAATCTTATCACAAATGCATTCATTCACATTCAAACACTTAAGAAAAATTAAGTCCTTTTAGACTCTTTTAGAAATACTTAAAAAAATTGAGTCTTAGGACTTAGATAAATTTTTAGGAAAAGTTTTTAAATCTGAGATATAAAATTCTCGGATGATTTATACTTAGAAAAATTTTAAGTTTTTCTTAAAACCAAAAAAAACTTTAAGAAACTAATACATGTAATTCACATAAGTCCAAATATATTCATTCACAAATTTACAGTATTTACAAATAGAAGAACTGATAGAAAATAAAAAGATAAGGAAAGAAAATCCTGTTCTATCGAGATTCCCCATCGGTAGCCTCTCGGAATGTTCACCAGCTTGAAAATCCTTGCTCTTAGCCGTTTAAGCTCTTCTTCATCTCGTGAGCTCGGTTTCCCTTTCTCGCTTTGGCTATGACCGTCTTGACCCATTCCGCATCGGGAGAGCCGTCTTCTTTTAGCTTGGGGGTAACTTGCTCACAGGCTGGTGCAACTAAGTCGCAGCTTGAACACATTGTGCGCCTCATCAAGCAGCCTTCCCATACAGATCAAGATCCTCCTTTTCCATCCACTCGTGCCGGCTTATGTCCTCATCGGGCCGCTTCCAGATGGCGATGCCTTCAAGATATACCAGTAGTACATCCATCTCGGCATCCAGGCTAGCTTCTTGTATTCGCTTGTGTATTTCCCCGAGACCATCTTTGGAGGGGCTGAAGTGCGGTGGACAGGGCGGAAGTCCGCTTCATCTCGGTGCTTTGGATACCCACTTCCGGAATCCTGTCCCACTTCAAATTTCAGCTTTCCCAGCCTTCTTCAGCCTCTTCTTCTCCTCGCTTATCATACTTTTCCTTCTCAAAGCATGGATTCTTCTCGATCTGTTCAGCTGATAGGTTTGAGAAGTCGCTCCTTTCTTTGCGCTCGACTGGGGCTGATCACCGCTCACCGATGAAGACTTCTCATCTGCTTTGCCTTTACCCTTGCCCTTGGCCTCGGGTTTTTCTCGCTTCTTTCATCTTGGCCAGCAGAGCTTCGATTTCTCTTCCTCCTCCTTCCTCCTCTTCTCCTCATCCTCTCGGATGGCCTCCTCTATTTGGGTCACCCTCGGTTGCAAGGCCGCCACTCATCTCGATTTAACTTTTAATTCGCCTTGGCTGCCTCCAACTCACTCGTGTCTCGCCTTAGAGTCCACCTTGTCTGTGAGTGACAAGACTCCACTGTGAGGGTGTCCATTCTTCCTTCGGCTCCTTCCCTTTTTTAACTTCATTCGGAGGGTCTGAGCTGTCTTTCCAGAGCCGAGCAACGGACCACAAGTCATTCTCGATCAGACGTGAGAGTGTTGACCAAGATCTCGTTGTCACCGCCATCTTCTCGCTTTGGTGCCTTAACCTCCTCCTCCGTGTCACTCACCGAGATCCAATAAGAAAGGCTGAGATTAGCTGATAGGTTCCTTGACATGTTGACCTCGGCAATCGCATGTTGGCGAGCATCATATCGGTGATCGCTCGTATCACCTTCCTTATCTTCTTTTCCATCATCCTTTGAACTTGAGATATTATTTTCTTGTGCATATCTTCAAAGGTGATGAAATGGCAAGAATTTGGATCGGCCTCCTCCTCTCGATTCGGATGAGGAAAAGGTGGTGGGAGAGGTTGAATTTGGGGAGCTCATGTGGATATCCCCAAAGATATTGGAGGTATCCACCGGTTGGGGTTCGGATGGGAGAGATGAAGTGGGAGCATCTCGATGGGGGAGGGGGATTTCTCGTGGAGGGGAAGATGGTGGGGGTGGAATATGTAAAGTAGTGGGTGGGGAGATGGGGTTGTTTGGGGTAATATGGGTTGGGTTTGGGAGGATATGGGTAAGGCTGGTGGGGAGATGGATATGGGAGTTGGGGCGACATCTTGGTCCCGTTAGGAAGGACAGATCTCGAGATGGGGATGGTGGGGGGATGAAGTTTGGGTTTGGGGGAGGGTAGATGAGGTTGGGACTTGGACTATTTCGGGAGTAGGCTGTTTTAGAGACTCCGAGGTGCCACTGGGACACCTCTTCATTGCCGCAGTGGGCCGGAGAGGGGAGGGGGAAAATTGTACTGCTCAGGTGGGTAGGAGGGGGTCCTCTCTGAGCTTATGTCCCGACCTCCTCCGATTGAACCACCCGAGCCGCAATCTGCAGCGTGGTTGCTTCTTTGGGTAGAAGACTTGGCTGGTCGCCAGACGCCCCACCCAGCCTCGGAGGTTTTAACCAACCTCCTCCTCCTTGGTGTCTTCTCCTTCAGCCTTCATCGGCCGGCAGCCTCACCGAGCTCACTGTCGGCAGCTCTTCCTCCCTCTCCTCTTCTTCCTCCTCCTCGCCTTCTTCAAGACTGGTGCCTCGAGCTCCTACCTCGGCTCCACCTTCGTCTCGAATCACACTGGAGCCCCAAGAGGTTCATCATTCGTCGAATCCCCTTTGTTTTGTATAGGCCTCGACTCCATCTCGACCGCTTGTTCTCACCGACAGCAGGTCCTCCATGATCACCGTCACCTTATTGAATAGGCTGGTGATCGACCTCGCTTGCCATTTTCCTCCTACTACCTCCAGCCTTTTTCTTTCTCGTCTCTAGCTTCTCCAAGAGCATACCTGCCAGTTAGCTTGGACCCCATCTAGTATCGTCCTCATGACACATAGTCTGGGATCTGGTCAGCCCATCATGAGAACTTTGTTCTCCTGTGATGACCTTTGTTACGATGGTCATCAAGTCGATACCTCCGTCGGAGCATTTTCTTCTTCAGCCTCCGATCGCCGGTCCCTCATGGAATTCCGGCAATCATCTCGAATGATTCTACCCATTCATCGATTTATAGGTGAGGGTTCACTCCTTCACTACTTGTATCAAAATCCTAGCCACCTCCGCCGGAGTAACCGTCAACACCTCTCCATATACTCTGGTTTTAAAGACTCCATTCTCAAACGTCCCATTGACATAGAACTTCGATTCCCGTATATCCAAAGTGTTTTATTGGAGGATTTCTTGGAACAGAATGTCCTCAATCCGGCCCTCTCCAATAACTCCAAAATCTCCTTGATTCACCATCGGAAGTCGTTTCAAGTCAACGTACATTTCCGATTTGATCTTCTTATTATATGTCTCGTTGTGAACATCCACCATGGTTGAAGTAACTCCTATTTGTTTCGAGAAGTGCTCATGAAATGATCAAATAAGGGTTTTGAATATTTTGCAGAGAGTTTGTAAGGATTTCGAGAGTGAAAAAGTTTGTTTAAGGAAGACGATGTATTTATAGGGGGAAGATTGGAAAGAGAAACCCCATTTTAGAAAATTTGAATTAATCTGAGCCATTTATCCAAAAAGTTCTTACTCAAGCGCATAAATCAACGGTTAAAAATTAAGATAAACGATTAGGATTCAGCGCGTGGATGTTAATCGCCTTTGGAATGCGTAAATAGTTACTTTATAGATCTGTTGATTGATTGGAGTGTATAGGGTAAGAGTTATTAAGACCAATCAACAAAATATCGAACCCAAGGGAAAAAGTATGCACATGAGGTCCTAGAAATACAAGTTCTTAGTGACTAGAGTTGCAACAATGGTTTGGTACAAAAACAACAAAACACAAGCAAGAATACAATTAAGCAACAAGCAAGCAATAGATCGAACACTTAAAATGCGAAGACAAAACAACAATAAATGGTAGGATAGAGGTGCTAGGATTAACATCCATCAATGAATCATCAATCAACAAGCTACAATTGAATCAAATTGCAAATCAACTAAGATAGAAAGCATAAACCATCATGAAATTAATCACTCCATTAAAATCACAATGCCTAATGTGAGTATCCTTAGTCTTTCCCATCTCTCAATGTAGAAATCCCCAATTCATACAATCATGCAAAATTGAAACTCGATCAACACCTAATCACGTTAGCTCAACTCTCGCCTATTGCTAGGGTGATCAACCATTAATCTAAAGAAGCAATTTTACACAACGCACATTTAAGAATCACAATTAGGAAACAAACTAATGTGAGTATCCTTAGTGCAACTAATCTCTCGATTCCGATGCACCCAATCCACACATTCATACACAATTATCACCCGATTAATCTCGGATCACGTTAGCGCAACTCGCCTATAGCTAGGGTGATCAAACACTAATCTAAAGAGATAATTATGCATAA
Organism: Paraleonurus japonicus; assembly: GCA_030762865.1. NCBI lineage: Eukaryota > Viridiplantae > Streptophyta > Magnoliopsida > Lamiales > Lamiaceae > Paraleonurus > Paraleonurus japonicus. The sequence continues at coordinate 22,923,095 of CM061054.1, forward strand.
AGCACAAATGAGAATCACAATTAGTAAGCAATCTACTCAATTAATCTCCAATCATCAACAATTATAGCATCATCAATCAATTCATCATCAATTTCAATTAACCCAAGCACAAGAGAGTTAGCCCATGGTGAAATCCATGGGAAGAAGATAGAATTGATCAAACACAAAGCAAGTCACAACAAATAAGAAATTAAAGAGACAAAAGAGGAAAAACATCACCAAATGATCTTCAATTAACCAAAATAGGAATGCTTGAGTCTTCAACACCAATCTCCAAAGGAACTACAAGCTTGAATTGAAAGGATTACAATGATCTAAAGCTAATCTATGGCTAATCTAGCAACAATCAATTGAAATCTAATCCTAAATCTAACTTCTACACTAATCTAAGGAAGGAATTGGCTTGGGGCTTGAGAAATCGCCCCAAAACCGCTACTAATCTGCTATGAAAGATGATATGAGTCTCTCTCTCAAATGCCCCGCTTCTCCTCATTAAATAACGAATTTCTGGAAAACCACCCTCGAAGTCGAGGGTCAGGCCTCGACTCGAGGTCCTTGCCTTTGTCCCATCCCTCGACTCGAGGTCATGCCTCGAGTCGAGCCTCGCTGCCTTTTTCCAATTTTTGCCTTTCTCTGCACAGTCCTCGACTCGAGGCTCTTGCTCCTCGACCGCAGCTCGAGTCCGTGGCACTTTTCTAGCGTGGGGCTTCAGCCCCGACCCCCGTTTTCATCCCGGATGTCCGTCTCTTCATTCTAAGCCTAATGGTACTCTCGGTTTGGCAAAATTCCACCGAATTACCTGCAAAATGGACGAAAAACATCAAAATCTCACAAATAATACTTTTAGGCAAAAGAGTGATACTTTTCACATTTAAGCACAAAAATCAACACCTTAGCTCACTTTTTGCACTAAAAATAACCCTAAAAACATGTATCAATTCACTCCAATCATACCCCCAAACTTGAATTGTTGCTCGTCCTCGAGCAACGTAGAAACTAAGAACAAAGGAGTGAATTGATTGCAATTATGTCACATGGCACCATAGACGAAAAATAAGACAATCGAACTCATCAATGAACATTTGTATCAATGCAACTATCCACTAGCCATCAAGATGAATCATGCTCAAACAAATGCTCAATCAAACACTTAACACATTGCTCCTTCCATGGAGTGTTTAACTCTTCACTCAAGTGTATCAAGGGTTAAAGCTCTCAATCATCAATTGCATGAACAAGTACACCATATGCTTGCCACAAGACTTAATCTCAATCAAAATCAACTATGATCAATCAAGAATCAAAGAGGTCTTTCTTCTAGGTTGTAATGTAGGCTCTTTGGAAAGGTGGGATGTTTTTGGATAAAAGTGACTAAGTAGTAGAGACTTGAATGTAAGCTAATCCATACAATGCACATCTCTTCACTTTTCATCAAGCAACACTCTTTCTTTAGAACTTCAATGATCATTCCACCACTCACTTGAGCTTTCTCTTCTAAAGCTCACAAATTGAATCATTTCATTTTTTTCATTTCACTTTTCTTCACAATTCAATCTTTTCACAACCTTTCTTTTTCTTTCAAGCTTTCATCACTTAGCTCATCATCTTCCCACACTTAGCAACCCAATCACCATCATTAGCCAACATTCAAGCTCAACTAAACATGGGACAAGAAAGGCTCATCAAAATAGGCTAAATGGTTTCAATTTCACTTGGCTTGCCAAAGAATATGGATAATAGGCTCAACATGGCTTACTAAGGAAATCAAATGTATTTGGTAGGAAAGTATTTGGCAAAGTAACTCATCATATCAAACATGGCCTCTTGTCATTTTCAAAACCTCACACAAAGATCAATATCAACAAGTCTAGTGGCAAGTTCTAGTATACGAATCATGAATGATGCACTCACAAAGGATTACTATCAACCGTATAAGGTGTACGATTATTAAGGCACAAAAACTCACGGGCTTAACTTGAGCAATGAATCAAGTATTATCAATCACATTCATCCTTACACAATAAATCAAGAACTAGCTTCAAGCTACAAATCTACTCATGATCATATCAAAATCCAATTATCTTGCAAATCAAACTCAAGTGCTCATGTACATAACCCCAAACATACTCACTACCACATGAATGATACTCAAAAATATGTCAATGAATCCACTATTAAGCTCAAAATCAATAAATCTCAAAAGCCTAGGAATAAGGAATCCAAAGAAATCATCAAGGAATAATCATCAATAGACCATCAAACTCAATAAGATCAAGATAATAACCACCATCAATAAAATCATCCAAAAATCCAAAACCAATCATCACAATCATCACAAGTCAAAAGTACAAGCACCATCCAAAGTACAAAGGAAAACAAGAATATCAGAATCTAAAGATCAACAAAAGGGAATAAGGAATAAGGGATAGCCCTAGTAGTCGGACGGCGGCGGTGGAGGAGGGTAGTGTCCCTGCCCGAAGTTCCACGAGCTCATCTGCTGGAGGAGTGCATACATGTCATGCCGAGTCTTCGAGACTCCTCCCGCATCCTCTCGAGTCTCTTCATTAAATCTCGCGGGACTCCTCAAGCATCCGGTACATCTCATCTCGCCGGCCGACTCTCTATATGCATCCTCCGACTGTCGCCCACATCTCCTCGGCCAAAACCCACGGCCTCTGAGATGAACTCCCCGCCTCGTACTCTCTACTCCTCATCTCGTCCTGCCAGTACATGTTAATCTCTGGCTGGTAATCCTCGTCCATCTCGTACCGGCGGCTCCTCTTGCTCTTGCTCCTCATCATCCTCGTCCTCGTAATCATAATCTCCGATCTCTACCTCTGCTCCTTCTGCAGCTCCATCACCCCGATCATCATCGTAACCCGACCGCCGACCCCCATCGTCATCATCAACCTCTCTAAGCACATCCCCATGCTCTCTAGTGTAAGCGTCTATCGCCTCGGTATGACGCGTGACCACATACGCAGATTGATAGTCACAAATGCCCGAGATCCGAAAATTGTCGTCAACCTCTTATTAGGTAGAGGGAATCGGCCACCATGATGCTGCCGTAGGCACCACGCCCTACCGATGTGGTCTAGCGTCCTCATGCGCCGCATGGTATCAAGAGTAAGGTCAGGGGCCTCCACCGCTCCGAGGTTATGCGTCGGAATCCCAAAATGCTCGGCGATCAATGTAATCATGCCACCGAAGTTAATCTTCTTGAACTTCGTGCTAGTGGCTCTCTCAAATAAATAGCAAAGGTAGGCGGCATTAAATCGACTCCATATAAGAAGCACCAAATGACGTACAGCTCCTCGGATACCACGGCTCCTCCCTCCGATCTCGCGAATATGGTGCTCACGAGAATCTTCTCAAGATATCGGATGACCGGGTTCCGGATATGTGTGCTCTTAGACTTCCCGGAACAAAATCGGGCTGATTAGGAGCCCTTAATCTGAAATCCTCCTCCAAAATTGCTTAGCATTATACTCCTTCCCGATGTTCAACGGTGATCGGTCGAGTCTCGTAGGTGCTCCAATAATCTCGTTGACCTCGTCCAGAGTCAACGAGTACTCATACCCCATGAGCTCAAATGTAATACTCCTCGGGAATTTGGCCCTCTGGCCTTATCAACTCTCACCGTGCAAAGAAACTCGAGAGTGAGTCCTATATATGTTCGAGGCCTCTTCATCAAGAAGCCCCCATCCCGACTTGCTCAAATAAGCGAGGAATATCCTCCTCGATCCCCATCGATATCATGCACTCGTGGTCAACTAATCTCGTCTTGACTACCCGGTTATAGAGCTCGGAATATAACTCAATATGTGTCCTCCATGGTGATCATCCCACTGAATTCCGAGCTCAGCGGGTGTCTCGTGTGCACGTCGGATAGCAGCTTCTTTCTCGCGAATCTCCGCCTCGGAGAGGTTATGTCTGTCGGCCCCTCTAGACATTGTTCCCGCAAAACATTCCCAAGAGCAAAAATCAATACCAACAAATACCATACGAGCTCGGAAAAATATCAAGCATACCATGAACGAGTCAACAATCAAAAATCATCTCAAATGAACAAAATCCCTAGTAACTAACAATAAAGCCTCAACAATGGTCAATGAGTCAACTAAACAAATCTATCCAATAGAAGTGCTCAAAATAATCCTCAAACATGTATACTTACTAACATGGCCCCACAATTAATTCACAAGTAGGTTCAACAAATAATCATGCAATTAAGCTCAATAAAATCCCAAAAAATCATAGGCCAATTAGCAAGTAATTCAACAATTATGCATCAACAATTCATACACTTCTATCAACACCATAATTCAACTTGACCAAATGATCCAAACAATTATACTAGAAATTCCTACAAATGCCATAATTCACAATGCTAATCCAAATTCACAAATAACGAGCACCATATTATTTTCAATCCTAAACATGCTCCAATTCTCATCAACGATCCAAATATACTCATACAAGGCTCCAAATCATCCAAAATAATCATGCATCTCAAGTGTCTATCAAAATGCCCAAAAGCAATGTTCCAAATTCAAGAATTCAAGCACAACTCATAACACCCATGCAATAATCATAATATATCCACGAAATTAAAGCCAAGAAGAGTAGAAATTACGTACCTTGTTTGAAGAATTGGTCCAAAAACGGACTTGGAAAACACCCACTCTATTTCAACAAAAATCCCCAAATTTGATTCCAAAACCCTCAAGAACTTATCTTTATGCAAATGTATTGGTAAAATGAGGAAAGGATGGAGATTTTACGGTGGAAATAACTCAAAACCGTCGGAAATAGGGCTGGGAACGGAGGAACGGGCGCTGCTGAAACAAACCCTCGAGTCGGGTCTGCATCGATCCTACGTATTTAAAAAAACCCGCGCCTCGAGTCGAGGGTCGTGCCTCGACTCGAGGGATCCAAAATTCCGACCGCCTCGACTCGAGGTCACACGCACGACTCAAGGGAAATATAAAATCCAGCTCCTCGACTCGAGGTGGCACCCTCGACTCGAGGGATATGTCAAATTATGAAATTTTTGCCTAAGTATAAATCCCTCGACCCGGGACCATGCAAGCTCGACCTGGGTCGAGTCAGGAATTTTTACGATTCCGGGCCCGACCCGACCCCGAAACTCCTAAAAATGACCTTTATACCCCTAACGAACCCAAATATGCAAGAAATTACCGTGTTGGTCCCTCGATTTAAGCCCGGTCGCTCATTCGATCGAGGAGACCGGGTTCTCTTCCTTTTTGCTCATTTTCACCAACTTTTAAGCTCTCCTTTCCTTCTCGATTCCTCGATTCCTTTGCAAATTCGATCCTTTCCAATCCTCGTTGTGAGTATACCTACACACGGGCAAAACAATTCATCAAAATTATCACTAAGAGATGCATTTCTACCCTAAATGACAAACACCCCCAAACTTGAATGAAGTCATGCATTCAAGTTTGGCTCCAAATATATGCAACTCATAATGATATCAACAATTAAACTCAACACTATATGAATCTCAAAGCATAGAGCATCAATCACTAAGCATAAGCAATTAAGTAGCAAGCCAAATCTCCTAAAAAAACAAAAACACTAGCTACCAAAACACAAGAAAGAAAAAATTAAAAAAATGGGTTGCCTCCCATCAAGCGCTATTTTTAGTGTCCTATGCCGGACTTATTCTTCACATCCAACATCCTTCATCGGAATGGCCAAGGGTAGCGATCCTCCTTCCCATTGTATCTAGATCTTTGAGCTTCATAATCTAGGAGGTTCACCGAAAAGATAGGACAACCACCGATAGATATGCAAAGTGTCCATGGTTGTTCCCTTTTTCTCTTGCCATCCTTCTCGATTCTTCTTTCCTTTCAAGGATGCCCAAGCGTTTCTTTAATTCTTCCCTATAGTCAAAATTCACAAGAGGCAAAATTAAATCATTAGAAGCATCATTTTCAATCAAATCACAAATTGAAGAGTTAGAGGGTATAGAAAGGCTCATTTCGATCTTCAAAGCTTCATTCGATGCTCTTTGATTTTCTTCCTCATTATAGCTCATGTCCATCAATGGACACTCCTCTTCCTCCTTTTTGACACGGAAGCCTTCTACTTTTACCTCTTTGCTTGGACCCTTTTCTACATCTCTTCTTTCACTTTCTTCCTCCCCTTCTTTTTCTTGATTCTCCATGATAGTCATATTTTTACTTGGCGTAGGAAATCTTTGAGTTGACACTTAATAAACGTGAAATGCACTCCGGTGATCTCCATGTTCCCTCTATCCATGAATTGACCTTTTCTTTGGTCTCATACATTTCTTCATACAAGGGAAGCATTTCATCACACCTAGCATCATCTTCCTCAAATTTTTCCAATACAAATCCAAGCATCTTTTGCAATATAGCTCTCATTTCATAGAGTCCCCATTCTTCAATTTGAGGAGAAGCTTGTGCCATTGGATAATCATTCTCATAACTCCTCCTTTCATCATAGTAAGCTTCCTCTTCCGATGCCCCTTGAAATTCGAATCCACAATATTGATTGCATGCTTGATCATAAGGCTCATAGTATGGGAACATCTCTTGAGGTGGGGGAGAAATTTCTTCACTTATCCAATCTTCATAGTTGGATGGAACTTGTTGCCATTGAGAATTATCTTCATAGTTCCTCCAATCATTGTAGCTCAATTCTTCAAAATGTGGAGAATACACCATGCTCTCTTGATAATGATATTGATTCCACAAGTATGAGTTGTATCCTTCCATCTAGACAAGATTTCAAAGTATCAAATTCAAACAAAAATAACAAAACAAACACAAAGGCAACAAGTAGTCACTTCAAACAATTCCTAGGTCTCACTTAAGGCGCAAAACTAATTCCCAAGAACGGCGCCATTTGATTGGAGTGTATAGGGTAAGAGTTATTAAGACCAATCAACAAAATCTCGAACCCAAGGGAAAAAGTATGCACATGAGGTCCTAGAAATACAAGTTCTTAGTGACTAGAGTTGCAACAATGGTTTGGTACAAAAACAACAAAACACAAGCAAGAATACAATTAAGCAACAAGCAAGCAATAGATCGAACACTTAAAATGCGAAGACAAAACAACAATAAATGGTAGGATAGAGGTGCTAGGATTAACATCCATCAATGAATCATCAATCAACAAGCTACAATTGAATCAAATTGCAAATCAACTAAGATAGAAAGCATAAACCATCATGAAATTAATCACTCCATTAAAATCACAATGCCTAATGTGAGTATCCTTAGTCTTTCCCATCTCTCAATGTAGAAATCCCCAATTCATACAATCATGCAAAATTGAAACTCGATCAACACCTAATCACGTTAGCTCAACTCTCGCCTATTGCTAGGGTGATCAACCATTAATCTAAAGAAGCAATTTTACACAACGCACATTTAAGAATCACAATTAGGAAACAAACTAATGTGAGTATCCTTAGTGCAACTAATCTCTCGATTCAAGCACCCAATCCACACATTCATACACAATTATCACCCGATTAATCTCGGATCACGTTAGCGCAACTCGTCTATAGCTAGGGTGATCAAACACTAATCTAAAGAGATAATTATGCATAAAGCACAAATGAGAATCACAATTAGTAAGCAATCTACTCAATTAATCTCCAATCATCAACAATTATAGCATCATCAATCAATTCATCATCAATTTCAATTAACCCAAGCACAAGAGAGTTAGCCCATGGTGAAATCCATGGGAAGAAGATAGAATTGATCAAACACAAAGCAAGTCACAACAAATAAGAAATTAAAGAGACAAAAGAGGAAAAACATCACCAAATGATCTTCAATTAACCAAAATAGGAATGCTTGAGTCTTCAACACCAATCTCCAAAGGAACTACAAGCTTGAATTGAAAGGATTACAATGATCTAAAGCTAATCTATGGCTAATCTAGCAACAATCAATTGAAATCTAATCCTAAATCTAACTTCTACACTAATCTAAGGAAGGAATTGGCTTGGGGCTTGAGAAATCGCCCCAAAACCGCTACTAATCAGCTGCTATGAAAGATGATATGAGTCTCTCTCTGAAATGCCCCGCTTCTCCTCATTAAATAACGAATTTACGGAAAACCACCCTCGAAGTCGAGGGTCAGGCCTCGACTCGAGGTCCTTGCCTTTGTCCCATCCCTCGACTCGAGGGTCATGCCTCGAGTCGAGCCTCGCTGCCTTTTTCCAATTTTTGCCTTTCTCTGCACAGTCCTCGACTCGAGGCTCTTGCTCCTCGACCAGAGCTCGAGTCCAGTGGCACTTTTCTAGCGCATGGGGCTTCAGCCCGACCCCGTTTTCATCCCGGATGTCCGTCTCTTCATTCTAAGCCTAATGGTACTCTCGGTTTGGCAAAATTCCACCGAATTACCTGCAAAATGGACGAAAAACATCAAAATCTCACAAATAATACTTTTAGGCAAAAGAGTGATACTTTTCACATTTAAGCACAAAAATCAACACCTTAGCTCACTTTTTGCACTAAAAATAGCCCTAAAAACATGTATCAATTCACTCCAATCATTGATTTGACAGATGTAGGTTACTTTATGCAGGGAAGTAAGTATACCCGACGTCACCTAGGGTTACCTTACTTCGACTAAGGGTTTGCAAATCGAGATGACTTTGGAAACAGATGAGTTGGAAAAGTCATTCGATAAAGTAACTTTATGTCTGATTTTAAAAAAAAAAAAACAGCTTAGGTTCAACTTTTTAGCAATCTTAAAGATAATTTTAAATAAACAGACTCGAGACTTAATTTTCTAAAGATGGGATTTCCAATCAATCATTCCAAAGAGATTTTATAAGAAGTAAAAAAATATGGAGTATATTTTAGAAAACAAAAGTGTCTGAATAAAAGATTTGAGAATAGATGAGGTGAAACAGTATGATCTCGTGATCTATTCCTGCAAAGACATAGACTCAAGGAAAACCATTGGTAGCTTGAGGTAGATCGGATAGGGTGCAGATTGTCATCTGCTTTTCGTAAAATCAGCTGACTATTGTGCCCTTGTCTCGATTTACCATATGTCGAATAAGTAATTATCATGTCGATAAGGTCAATATGACAAATCCTTGATTCTTGATTCCTAAGAAGGAAATCAATGATATCACTACCTGATTGTCCTTTGACTCGGATCTAGTCGATAATTCTTTCTAGACATAATAAAACTAAATTGAGAAAGACAAGAAATAAAAATACCGAATTAGAGATTTACTAAAGAAACATCTAGTAATCCTAGTTCTACAGATAGTTCTTTAAACCTTGTCTCTGCCAATGGTTTTGTCAAGATGTTCTGCTCTTTGAAAATCAGTCGAGATCTTCTCAAGTCTCGATATCTCCTTTTTCTACATGGTCTCGGATGAAGTGGTGTCTCGATATCCACATGCTTGCATCTTGTATGTAGGACTCGGATTCGAGTAATAGCTATGGCACTATTACTATAACAAAAGATAGGTACTTCTTTAGTGATAATATTATAGTCCCTTAGCTGTTGACTTATCCAGATCACCGTGAACAACAACTTCCACCGCCATATACTCATTCTGTTGTGGAAGTAGTTACGAGGTTTGTTTCTTAGACAACCATGAAATCAGCTTACTTCCAAGAAATTGGCAAGTACCAAATGTAGATTTTCTATCTATCTTACACCCACCAAAATCCGAATCGAGTATCCGCACAGACTCAAAGTTGTCATCATTTGGATACCACAATTCAACATTTCTTGTTCCTTTTAAATACTTGAGGATTTTCTTTCTTTGCTTCAAGATGGCTTTTCTTAGGATTAGCTTGAAATCGAGCACAGACTCCAACGGCAAATGAAATATCAGGTCTACTATTAGTTAAATATAATAAAGAACCAATAAGACCTCGATACTCGGTTTGATCGAGTGTCTTCTCCCTTCTCGTCTGGATCCATTGAAAAATTTGTCATCATAGGTATCTTAGCTTCTCGGCTGGTACCTATTCCATATTTTTCAATAAGATCTTTTGTATATTTGGCTTGGTTGATGAATATTCCCTTCTTTGTCTGTTTGACTTGAAGTCCAAGAAAATAAGTCATTTCTCCCATCATGGACATTTCAAATCTGCTTTTCATAAGAGAACTAAATTCTTCACATAAAGATATGTTAGTTGATCCAAATATTATATCATCAACATAAATTTGAACTAACAAAAGATCACAACCAAACTCTTTTCTAAAGAGAGTTCTATCAATTCCACCTTTAACAAAACCATTTTGAATTAAATATTCGGACAAGGTGTCATACCAAGCTCTTGGTGCTTGTTTAAGTCCATATAGAGCTTTCCTTAGTTTATAAACCTTGTCTCCTTTGACAAAACCAGGAAGCTGCTCTACATAAACTTCCTCAGCTAAGATTCCATTAAGAAATGTTGACTTAACATCCATTTGAAAAACTATGAATCTTTTAAAAGCGGTATAGGCTAAAAACAATCTTATGGCTTCCAGACGAGCTCTTTGGTGCGAAGGTTTCATCATAATCAATACCCTCGATTGTGAATAACCTTGAGCAACTAGTCGGCCTTGTTTCTAACCACAATATTGTTTTCATCCCTTTTGTTTTTAAAGACTCATTTAGTTCCAATGACTTTTTGATGATGAGGCCTTTCAACAAGCTCCCACACATCTTGTCTTTGAAATTGATTTAGTTCTTCTTGCATGGCATTAATCCGATTGGAATCGATTAGAGCTTCTGTAATTGATTTAGGTTCAAGTAATGACACATATCAACTGAACATACAATCTTGATTTAGTTGGGTCCTCGTCTGGACACCAGCAGTCTAAATCTCCAATTATCTCGCTCAATTTGGATGATATGACATTATTTTCTTACCTTTATCTTTTACGGTAGATGGTGTCTTGTCGAACTATTTATTTCAGATGATTCTATGTTACCTTCGATAACTCTACCCGATCGGTGATGTGTCGTTGGTCGTCTGATCGGTTGGTAGATCATTTGTTGAGGAAGTTCTTTCGAGGTTCCTTTCCTTTGTCGATTCTTCCTCTTCATCTGAATCGATTCTTGATTGTAGAATTTTATGGTTGATCCTTTGATAGTCATCGATCTAGATCATCCGATATCTTTGTGATGTCCCCTGTCTTATCAAACTCAAGAGAAGATTCATCAAATACCACATGGGGTGTTTCTTCTACACACAAAGTTGTCTTATTAAAAACTCTATATGCCTTTGATATAGATGAGTATCCCAAGAATATCCCATCTGCTATCTTGGCATCGAAGTTTTTAATTGAGATTTCCCATTGTTGTGTATGAAACATTTACAACCAAATATATGAAAATATAAAATTTTGGGAGGTCTTCCCTTCCAAATTTCATAGGAAGTTTTACACTTATCCTTAACAATCAGACTTCTATTTTGAACATAGCAGTGTATTGACACGCTTCGCCCAAAACCTATGAGGAGTGTTGAATTCGGATAACATTGTTCTAGCCGCCTCTTTCAAGGTTCTCGTTTCTTCTCTCAACAACTCCATTTTGTTGTGGAGTCCTTGTCGCAGATGTTTCTGAGCTATGCAATTCTCAATGCAGTAGTTAGAGATCAATTTATTTAGGAATTCAGTACCTTTATCACTTCTAATTTTGACAATATTTAATCCTTTTTCATTTTGAATCTTTTAAGGAATTCTGAATCTTAGTCATAGTCTCATTCTTTTTGTAAAAGAAAATAACCCAAGTAAATCTTGAAAAATCATCAACAATTACTAAGGTATATTTTCTTCCACTAAAGCCGAGAGGAGTTCTTGGACCAAATAGATCCATATGAAGAAGTTCTAGAATCCTTTCTCAAGAAGGACTACTTATTGTTTTAAAAGAAGCTTTGGTTTGTTTTCCTTTTTGACAAGAAACACATACATGGTTCTTTGAAAATACTTTATCGTGGAGTCCTTTAACTAAAGATTTCCTTGCAATTTTGTTAAGAGTTTTGAAGTTTAAGTGACCAAGTCGTCTGTGCCACAACCAACTTAAGTCATCCGAACTCTTAGCAACAAGACAAGTATCTTTAGGACAACTTTTGAAATTAGCAACATAAATGTTACCTTGTCTAACTCCAGTCAATAGAATATTTTCATTAAAACCATCTAATACATAGCATGCATTATGAGTAAATTTAACACAAAACCCTTTATCACAAAATTGTGAAACAGATAGTAGGTTGTGCTTCAATCCTTCCACGTAGTAAACTTCTTGAACTTGAACATCTCCAATCATTAGTGTTCCTACACCTTTAGTAAGTCCATAGTTGTTATCACCAAACATCACTCTTGGTCCATCAATGTTTTGATAGTTAGAGAGAAGTCTTCTTTCATAGGCCATGTGCTTGGAACAACCACTATCAATGTACCAAGACCTCAAGAATGTCTCCTCTATCTACTATCTTCTTATCTTCCTGCAATCACAAATTTATTGCTTAGGTACCCTTTGTACTTTGGGTCCTTTCATGTTAAGTTGACTTCTAGGAATCCAGATAAAGATATCAATATTTCTTAAAACCATAGATTGAAGCTTGCATCCATATCTATTTACTAAGATAAGACTTTCAAGATCAATCTTATTTAATTGATCTTTTGAAATTGTCTTGAATCTTGGTAAGAATGGATAAGATTTGCTTCTTCCATCAAAGCTATTATACCTAGGATAGATCTTAGATTTAGTCGTAGGTTTAGCCTTAGGAGTTACTTTCCTCGTCTGGTTTTTCTTTTCGTAAGTATCGATGAGGTAATTAATTCCTTTGGTTTCGTGGACCGAATAAAGTTTCTACCTTAGGTTTAGTTGCTTTGACAAAAACTCTAGGTTTTATTGGATCATTCTTCTTACTCCTATCAAAGCCTAACCCATTTTTATCACTAGACTTTTGTGAAGAATTGAAGATTTTATCTATTGTGGTTTGAGAATTATTCAAAAGTCCTAACTTGAGATTTAATTCTCTGTTAGTTCTTTTATAATTCTCATTCTCGGAATAGATATTTGAAAATTTTATTTTTAAAGAACTCAATTCCTATTCTAACTTATCTGTCTTATCGACAAGGTGCAGTGATCATCTCGGTCGACACTCCCCCTTGAATGTACGGTTTCTCACTTTCCTTAGTTTGATTGACCTTAGTTAGATCAGAAATTTGATCCTTTAAATTAAGATTTTCAGTCTCTATCTGTTTATAAGCGAGATAGAGCGGTCTCCAAATCTTTCAAAAGTTTATCAATAAGGGATCGAGTTTGAGATAAGGTATCATAGTCATTATGCGATGATGAATAGTAATGTACCTCTTTAGCCATTAGACATATGTCATCATCTGACCCAAAATCAGATGAGGATGAGGATGATGATGTCTCACGAGCTTCTTCTTTCTCGGCTAGGAGAGCTCTCTGGTCAGCATACCTTCTATCTCTTTTCTTCCTTTTTTCTTCTCTCTCTCTGGGAGTGAGTTGAGGACAATCATAGCCGTAGTGACCGGAGTTTGCCGCATGTATAGCATATATGTTGGTCCCGGAGAGTTGAGTTGATTAAAACCTTGAGTAAGCTTTCTAGAACAAAATCTAGAAAGGGGGTTTGAATAGATTTTGTAGATTTTTCAAATCTTCCAAAACCAATTCAAAATATCGATTGAGCACAATGGATTATGATTAAATTCTCAACTTCTTATAAGATCAAAAGCAAGGTTGATATCTTGATTTTAGTTAAGATTCTGAATTTAACTCTTGATGAAACACGGTTGTAAAATAAACGAAAATTAAAGAAAGCAAGAAATAACATCGGGATTTATAGTGGTTCGGATTTTAAAATCCTACATCCACTCTCCTTCTTCAATTTGAAGAAGGGACTCTGCCTCTTGCTTACTTTCTCACTTCCGACTTACAACTTACAACTTGTACAACTCTTCAAATCTTCAATCTCCTAGACTCTTCTTCTAGAAACCTAAGCATTACGAGTGTATATTGGATTTTGAAGATTACGGGAAAAGTGTTCTAAAAACACTTAGAACTTTTTGAAAATTTCTCTAGAAACTCTTGTGAAAAGATTATGAAATCTGAGTAGTGAATTGTGTAAAACTAATATGCATAAGTGTTGATTCCTCAAGAATGAAAAACTTAGACCTATAAATAAGTACGAGAAGACAGCTTAGTTTGTTAGTTAGTTCTAACAAACTTGAAAGCTACTTAACAAACTTAAGCTGCTCTAGACCTCGGTGATTCTTCATACTCATCTGCGGTGACTTGGTGAAAACTTCGCCTTTCTTATTCTACTCGGCTTATCTTGACCTCGTCTGAGCTCTTCATAATTGTCTCCTGCAGATGACTAGACTTAAGCTTGTCTCCGGATGACTAGCATGTTATCGGACCTCGGTGACTAGCTTAATGCATGACCCCGTCTAATCGACTTACATCCTCACTGTTCTTCGGTTTGGTGATTAGTCTGATCTGCTCTTTAACTCATCAAAACCTCTTGATCCAACAATTTCCCCCTTTTTGATGAAGTTAAAACCTATAAGAAGGAAACACACTCACAGTGAAGTTAGTAATAGATCTAGTTAAATCAATCGGATAGATACAAGACAATTTCACACTTCAATGATTCAATCACAATAAGAAATTTAAGTCTTTTAGATTTTTTTTTTTTTAAAAAAATTTTAACAAAAGATTTTAACTACGAGATATAAAAATTTCTCGGATGTTTTATACTTAGAAAAATTTTAATTCGAGATATAAAATTTCTCGAGATGATTTATACTTAGAAAAATTAAGAAAATTTTTAATTACGAGATATAAAATATCTCAGATTAAAAAAAAATTTAAGAAAACTAATACACAAAGTTCACATAAGACTGAATATATTCATTCATAGACATTTACTGATTACAAAATAAGAGAAGCGATAGAAAATAAAAAGATAAGGAAAGAAAAATCATGTTCTATCGATTCCCCATCGATCGACACTGGAATGTTTAGCTTGGTGAAAATCCTCGCTCTAAGGCTGTTTGAGATCATCCTCATACTGTGAGCTCGGATTCCCTACTCGCCTTGGCCCACAAGCTGTTACGACCCATTTCGGATCGGGAGAACCATCTTCTTTAAGCTTGGGGGTGACACTGCTTTCGTGAGGGTGCGATCGGATCGGGATTGAACACATTATGTGCCTCATCGAGCGGTTTCCCATAAAGATCTGCATCCTCCTTCTCCATCCATTCATGCCAGTGAGATGTCTTCATTAGCTTCTCCGGATGGCGATGCCTTGAGAATGTACCGATAATACATCCACTTAGCATCCAGGCTTGCTTTTTATATTCATTGGTGAACTTCCCGAGACCATCTTAGGAGGAGCCGTGGTGCGGTGGACAGGGCGGAAATCGGCTTCATTTCTTGCTTTGGACACCCACTTCCGTGTATCCTGTCCCACTTCATTTCAGCTTTCCCCATCTTCTTGACCTCTTCTTTTCTCTCTTTTCAAACATCTCCTTCTCAAGACTGATTCTTCTAATCTGCTCGGTGATAAGTTGGAGAAGTCTGGTTCCTTTCTTTTGCGCTCGGGTGATGCAGGGCTGATCATCTGCTCACTGTTGGAGTCTTCTCATTGCTGCTCTTTGCTTTACCTTTACCTTTGCCCTTGGGCTCTGGTTCTTGAGACTCTTTCATACGAGCCAGTGACTTCTCGGTCTTCTCTTCTTCCTCCTTCTTCCTTTTCTCCTCATCCTCTCGGATGGCTTCCTCAATCTGCGTCACCCTCGGTTGCAAGGCGGCGGCTAAATGCGATTTAATTTTGATCTCCACCTTGGCTGCCTCCAACTCAGCTGTGTCGCCTTTGTATCAAGTCTATCTGTTATTGACATGACACCAGTGTGAGGGTTTCCATTACGCTCTCTGCACCTTCCCTTTTTAACTTCATCCTTGATGGATGAAGCTCATCCTCAATTGCTGCGACAACGTCGTCAAGTCGTTACGATCGAAGTGAGTGTTGAGACCACGACTTCGTTGTCACCGCAGTCTTCTCTTTCGGCCTTGACCTCGTCTTCAAGCGCACTCGATGCAGAACCAACAGCGGTCTTTGAGATTGGGTGATAAGTTTACGGTCATGTTGACCTCGGCCAATCTGCATGTTGGCGAGCATGGTGTCTGTGATCGCTCGAATCACTTTTCTGGTTTTCTTCTCCATCATCCTCTGGACTTGGCTGATAATTTTGCTTTGTGAAGTTGCTCAAAAGCCGAGGAGATGGCAAGAATCGGTCTGTCCTCTTCCTCTGAATCGGATGAGGAAGAGGTGGTAGGAGAAGTTGGATTTGGAGGAGCTCATGGGAATATCCCCAAAAATGTTTGAGGTATCCACATGAGGTTCGGGTGGGATAGAAGAAGTGGGGGTGTCGATGGTGGGGGTGGGATTTACGGTGGGGAGATGATGGTGGGGGTGGAATTTGAAGTGATGTGGTAGGGAGAGGAGATTGTAGTGATTGGAGTAAGATGAGTTGGGGTTGAGTGGGAGATATGGAGATGGGGGTTGGAGAAAATCTTGGTCCGGATAAAAGGACAAAGCATATGAGATGGGGATGGTGGAAGAGATGAGGTTTGGATTTGAGGGAGAGGAGATGAGGATGGACTTTGGACAGGTTTCGGGAGTAGGCTGTTTTAGAGGCTCGAGGTGCCGGCACAGGACACCTCTTCATTGCCGATTTGGGTTGGAGATGGGGAGGAGAAATGTACTGACCTCGGGTGGGGAGGGTCCCTTCGAGAACTTATGAGCTGGACCTCCTCCTCAGTGCACCACTTGAGCTGCAATTTGCGGCGTGGATACCTCCTCCGGAAGGAGAGTGGGCTGATCGGCCAGACGATCCTCCCAACTCGGAGGTTTTCACCAACCTTCGTCTCCTTGGTGCCTTCTCCTTGGCTTCATTGGCTGTTCGGCCTCGGTGAGCTCACGAGCAGCGGCTCCACCTCCACATCCTCTTCCTCCTCCTCCTCGCCTTCCTCTTCACTGGAGCTTGAGTTCTACCCTCGGCTCCACCTTCATCGGGATCACTGGAGCCCCGAGTGGCTCATCCTTGGTCAAAATCCCTTTTTGTTTAGTGTAAGCTCGGACCCCGTCGACCAGCTTTATTTGAGCCGACAAAGAAGTCCTCCATAATCACAGTCACTTTGTTAAAGAGACTAGTGATTGACTTCGCTCGCCACTTTCCATTAACCACCTCCAGACGTCTTCTCTCCGTCTCCGGCCTCTCCAAGAAAGAAAACCAGCCCGGTTGGCTGAACTCTATCAAGAATCGTTCTCATGACGCAGAAGTCCAGGTCTGGTCAGCCCATCGTGGGAGCTCTGCTCACCCAATATCACCTTTGTGACAATGGTCATCAAGGCGATATCGGCGTCGGAGCATCCTCTTCTTCAACTCCGATCGATTTTCCTTCATGGAGTTCCGGCAATCATCTCAAATGATTCCACCCATTCATCGATTTTGTAGGTGAGGGGGTTCACACCTTCACCGCTAGTATCAAATATCCTGGCTACTTCCGCCGGAGAAACAATAAGTTCTTCTCCATATACCCCTGGTCCTAAACACTCCCTGTTCATATGTCCCATTGACATAGAACTCCAACCCTCTCATATCCAATGTCTTATTGGAGGGAGATTTCTTGGAGCAAAACGTCCTCAATCCAGCCCTCTCCAATAACGATGAGGATTTCCCTGGATTCGGCATCGGTGGTGGTGTCGAAGTCGACATACATTTCTGACTTCACCTTCTTTGCATATGTTTCATTTTGTACATCCACCATTGTCGAAGTTATGCCTCTAATGTAAATGCTCATATACGAATTTTTTTAGAGAGAATAAAATTTGCAGAGAATTTTGATAAGAACTGAAAGTGAAAAGGATGAATTTGGAGAAGAAGATGTATTTATAGGGAATAGATTAGAAAGAGAAACCGCCATTTTTGAAATCTTGAATTAATCTTAGCCATTTATTCAAAAAGTTTTTAATGAGTATTAATCAACGGTTAAAAACTAAGATAAGCGATTAGGATTCAGCGCGTGAACTATAATCGCCTTTGGAATGCGTAAATAGTTACTTTATAGACTGTTGATTTGACAGATGTAGGTTACTTTATGCGAGAGAAGTAAGTATACTGACGTCACTAGGGCTACCTTACTTCGCCTAAGGGTTTGTAAATCGATGAGTTTGAAAAAGCAGACAAGTTTTAAAAACAGATCGTTGTAAAAACAGATGGATTTTAGGAAATCATCTCGATAAAGTAACTGTCTAATTCTGAAAACCAACAGGTTTAGATGTAACTATTTAGCAATTTTTAAACCAGGTTTAAACAAAACAGACTCATTTACTTTTCTAAAACAAATTTTTAAGAAACAGATCAGGACTTAGGTTAAGAATAAAGAAGTTTGAATAAAAGAATGAATCGGTGTTATCTCGTGACTGCTCTCGCAAAAACATAAACTCAAAGGAAACCATCGGAAGCTTAAGGTAAATCAGATAGGATGTAAATAGTCATCTGCTTTCTTTAGGAGTTCGATTGACTATTATGTCCTTGTCTCGATTTACTCAATGTCGATAAGTAATTATCAATTCGTATAAGGTCAATATGACTAATCCTTGATTCTTGATTCCTAAAAGGAGATCAATGATATCGCTACACGATTGCCCTTTGACACATATCTAGTCGATAATTCTTTCTAGACATTAATTTAAAGAAAAGAAAAGGAATAAGGAACCAAATGCACACAATTAGAAACCAGCTAAAGATGCATCAAGTAATCCTAATTCTAAACACATTTCTTTGAACCTAGTCTCATTAATGGTTTTGTAAGAATGTCGACTTTTTGTGATTCAAGCAATTTTCTCAATTCTAATGTCATTCTTTTCAACATGATCCCTAATGAAATGATGCCTAATATCTATATGCTTGCATCTAGAATGTAAAACAGATTGTAAGTCATTGCTATTGCACTATTACTATCACAAGAAATAGGAACAGTGATGTTTGAATATTGTAGTCTCTAAGGTCATTGACTAATCCAGAGGAGTTGAGAGCAACAACTTCCATGCCATGTACTCGGCTTCGATTGTGGAGGTGGCAACAGATGTTTGTTTCTTAGATAACCAAGAAATTAATTTGTTGCCTAAGAATTGACAAGTTCCAGTGGATTTCCTATCAATCTTACATCCTCCAAAGTCGAATCAATAACCTGTTAGCTCAAAGTTGTCATCACCGGGTACCATAACCCAACTTGCAAGGTTCCTTTGAGATATCTAAGAATTTTCTTAGCAGTCTCCGAGATGAGTTTTCTTGGGATTAGATCGAATCTTGCACATACCCCAACCGCAAAGGCTATGTCTGGTCTACTTGCGGTGAGATAGAGAAGAGATCCAATCACCCACGATACTCCGTTGCATCGGTGGGTATTCCCCTGCTCATCTCGAATCCATTGAGAAGTTAGTTGCCATAGGTATTTTGACTTCTCTGCTAGTAATCATTCCAAATTTCTCAATCGATCCTTAGCATACTTAGATCGATGTATAAATATACCCTTACTCATCTGTTTAATTTGTAAGCCTAGAAAGTATGTCAATTCTCCCATCATTGACATTTCAAACCTGTTCTTCATGAGAATGCTAAATTCTTCACATAATTTCGTATTAGGTGAACCAAAAATTATGTCATCTACATAAATTTGAACTAGTAAGATGTTGCCATCTACTTCCTTTCTAAACAAAGTTCTATCAATCTTACCTTTAGAAAAACCATTTGATGTTAAGAAATCGATAGAGTATCATACCAAGCTCGGGAGCTTGTTTCATCCATATAGAGCTTTGTTGAGTTTATAGACCTTGTTATTGATCTTAAACCCAGGAGGTCGCTCTACATAGACCTCTTCAAGTAACATACCATTAAGAAAAGCAGACTTAACATCCATTTGAAAAACTTTGAAAGACTTATATGCAAGAAATGCCAAGAACAATCTTATTGCCTCTAATCGCAATCGGAGCATAGGTTTCATCATAGTCTATTCCCTCGATCGTGAATAACCTTGTGCAACCAGTCTTGCCTTATTTCGAACAATAATATTGTTCTCATCTGCTTTATTTTTAAACACCCATTTGATGCCTATAATCTTTCTGTGTAAGGGTCTTTCCACTAGATCCCATACATTTTGTCTTTCAAACTCGATGCAGCTTCTTCCCGCATGGTCAATTATCCATTGGGTCTGATAATGCTTCCTCAATAGACTTGGGTTCAAGAAGCGACACATAACAATCGAAAAGACTTTCGTAGTCTAACATCATTCGTGTCCGCACACTACTAGATGGGTCTCCTATAATCGATCGGATGGATGATAGCTTCTCATCCTTTTGCCTATATGAGGAGAAGTATCCTCATCTTGAGTCTCGATTGGCAACTCATCTCGACTCAACCTCGGTGACGTTCCCCCTTCATCACCGACTCGTCGATCACCGATGTCAAAGGTGTCTGATTCGAAGGAGTCTCGATCGAAGTTGTCTTCTCGATTATCGGATGGGGATTCTTCTTCATCCGATTCTCAATCAAGAGTAGGTAGATAAATAGTTCTATGTTTAGTCTTGGATAATTCAATTTTATCTAGATTTTCAGAAATTTGATTCACTTTATCTCGAGAAGGAATACAACTCATCAAAAACAACATGAGGAGTTTCCTCCACACAAAGGGTTGTCTTGTTAAAAACTCTAAATGCCTTTGAAGTATTAGAATATCCTAAGAATATTCCATCACCGCTTTAGCATCAAAAGTTCTTAACTTAGATTTCCCATTGTTATGAATGAAACACTTACAACCAAAAGCTTTGAAGTATGAGATTCTTGGAATCTTACCCTTCCAAATCTCATAAGGAGTCTTACCCTTATCTTTGACAACTAAGCACCTGCTCGGGTATAGCAAGCCGTGTTGATAGCTTCACCGTAACCTATGAGGGTATTATACTCACCAACATGCTTCTCGCCGCTGCTTCCTTCAAAGTTCTATTCCTTCTTTCAACCACTCCATTTTGTTGAGGAGTTCTTGCTGAAGATGTCTCATGAATAATTCCAAACTCATTGAAGAAATTAGATAAACAAGAATTCAAAAATTATGTACCCTTATCACTCCCGATTTTAATAATATTAACTCCCTTCTCATTCTCGAATTTGTCTCGAACAGATCAGAATCTTGTTTATAGTCTCATTTTTCTTGAAAAGAAATATAACCCAAGTGTATCTAGAAAAGTCATCTACTACAACAAGAGTATATTTCCTTCCACCGAAGCCGAGAGGTGTAACAGTCCAAACAAATCCAGATGAAGGAGTTGCAATACTCTTTCGTATAAGGAGGAGTTAATACTCTTAAATGAGTGTCTAGGCCGTTTACCTTTTTGACAAGCATCACATTTAAGATCAGTTGATAAAAGTTTTTTCAGGTAATCCCTTAACAAGGTTCTTCTTAGCCACTTACTAAGGGTCTTGAAATTGAGATGACTAAGCCTTTTATGCCATAGCCACCGACATTTTCTCCACCCTTAGCCATCGACAAGTATCTTGGGAACAACTATTAAAGTTGGCCACATAGACATTACCCTGCGAAGCCGCTAATAGTACCTTATTCCGAGGAATTATCCAAAATATCACATTTATCCCTTGAAAATTTTACAGTAAAAACCTTTATCACAAAGCCGAGAAACAGATAACAGATTATGTTTCAAACCTTCAACAAAATATACCTCGAGATACACGAATATCCTTGATAATCAAAGTACCTACACCTTTAGTCGCCACAATTATTATCACCAAATACAACTCTTGGACCATCAATGCTTTGAAAATTTGATAACAGCTTCTTGTTATGGGTCATATGTTGTGAACGACCACTGTCAATGTACCATATTGAAGCTAAGATCTCTTCCTTAAGTGATGATCCCTGTGAATCCTGTAAAATGTATTAGTTTTGAGGTACCCTAGTGATCTTGGGTCCTTTTGGGTCAAGAATCACTTTAGGAATCCAAACAAACATCTCATCTGCAGACAATAAGTCGACTCAGATTTTCTACCAAATCGTCTACAATAATATCATTTTTAAATGACAACTTGTTGTATTCAGATTGGGTAATTTTCCTAAACTTAGGAAATGTAGGATAGCATTTGCTCCTTCCATCAAAAGAATTATAATAAGAAAATCTTCTTATTTTGATTCTTGGATTCCTTCTAGTCTCATAGGAATTCTTCTCTGAATTCTTGGTTTTGATCGAAGTTGTAGTCCTTATCGACTAGTTGGTTTCCATGGACCAATTTTAATATCCTTTGATTGAACAGATGCTTTCACAAATTTCCTAGGTTTTTGAACATCTGATTTATTGTTCCTATCATAACCAAGTCCTGTCTTATCATGAGATTTCGGGAAGTATTAAAAATATGATCTATTACTCGATTGTGAATTATTAAGTCGACTAATTTTGAAGACAAGCTTCTCATTGTCTTTCTTAATTAATTCATTTTCAGCACAGACTACTTCAAATTTATCTTTCAAAGTTTTCAGTTCATTTTCTAACCTTTCGTAAGCCGGTGATGTACTAGCTTGATCAGATGAAAACATTCCCCCTTGAATGTTTCCTCGGTCTCGAGCTCATCACCTTCTTGCCTTTATTTAGAATTTGAATCTGATCCTTTAAAATTAAATTATCGTCTCCACTGTTTATAAGCAGCTAAAGATGTTTTTAAATCTCTCAATAATTCATGTATAACAGCTTGGTCATGATCGGATGCAGATCGACAAGAATCATTATCTCAAGATGAATAGTAGATTACCTCATTAGCCATGAGACAGATCTCATCATCTCGATCCAAAATCGATGAGGATGATGAAGATGATGATGATTTCTTTGGCTCTTTTTCTTCAGCCAACAAAGCTCTTTGATCTCGCAAATCTCCTGTCTCTTTTCTTCCTCTTCTCTTCCCTTTCTTTAGGAGTCGATTGAGGACAGTCATAGCTGAAATGTCCTGGCTTGTTGCAAGTATAGCAAATGTCACTCCTATCTCGATCTGGGACTGAAGTATTTCTTCTAACAGGTGATCTGTATTTTCTTGTCTCGGCTCTTGTTTTTGTCATCATCTCAAGATTTGTCTACCTTCCTATCTCGATCACGGATCTTTGTCTATCTCTACCTGCAAATCTCAATTTATTTCTCTTATACTTCATTCTCAATTTATCATACCTTTTTGTAAGTAAAGCCATCTGCTCTTTCAAAGATAGATCAGCTCCTACACTCTGTTGACACCTTGTCTTCTTTGCTAACAAAAGCAACAGACTTGGATGAGGTGCTTGACTCCATCTCATCTTCTTCATCTTCTATCTCGAATATCATACTCTAAAGCTTTAAGATGAGAAAATAAAGTATGGTGAGTAATAGAGGATAAATCTTGAGTTGCTTTAAGAATATTGGATTTTTCCCTCCATCTCTTGGTTAATGATCTCAAAATCTTGTTGTTAATCTCCTTCTCTGAATAATTCTTTCCAAGGTCACCGCTTTGTTGAGAAGATTGGTCAACCTCATATCAAACTGATCCACGTGCTCATTTTCTTTCATCTTGAATGTTTCAAATGTATGCAATACTAATCAGAACTTGTTCTCCTTAACTTGGTCGATCCTTCACAAACATTAGCTAAGGTTTGCCACATTTCTTTGGTCGTTTTACATCTCTTAACCTTCTCTATCCAATCTTTACTCAAAGTCTCTATGATTTCTGCTCTAGCTACTTGATCAAGATTGTGGACCTTCCTTTCATCATTAGTCAATTCGTAACTCTTCTTTTCTTGCCTAGTTCTTGATTCAATTGCCTCTTGCTCCGGTCTTTGGTGCCTCCATGGAAAAACTTTATAGGACCTTCCTCAAGAACCTCTTCCATTCTATCATGAATGGCTTTTAGATGATTTTCCATCCTAAATTTCCAATAATCATACTCTTCAATTGAAAATTCAGTGCATTCTGGACTTATTACTTTTTCCCGATGACATGATGAAACAAAGACAAAATACTCCACAAAAGCTTATTAGTAACACTGTTAGAAATGAAAGAAAATGAAGAAAATCAAGATTATTTCAGAATCTTGTTCAAGACCTAAAACCAATATCGTAATGACTTAACACCGCTCCGATACCACTTGTTGGTCCCTGAGAGTTGAGTTGATTAAAACCTTGAGTAAGCTTTCTAGAACAAAATCTAGAAAGGGGGTTTGAATAGATTTTGTAGATTTTTCAAATCTTCCAAAACCAATTCAAAATATCGATTGAGCACGGATTATGATTAAATTCTCAACTTCTTATAAGATCAAAAGCAAGGTTGATATACCTTTGATTTTAGTTAAGATTCTGAATTTAACTCTTGATGAAACACAGTTGTAAAATAAATGTAAAATTAAAGAAAGCAAGAAATAACACCGGGATTTATAGTGGTTCGGATTTTAAAATCCTACATCCACTCTCCTTCTTCAATTTGAAGAAGGGACTCGCTATCGCTTACTTTCTCACTTCCACCTTACAACTTACAACTTGTACAACTCTTCAAATCTTCAATCTCCTAGACTCTTCTTCTAGAAACCTAATCACATAAAGCAGTATATTGGATTTTGAAGATTACAGGAAACGTGTTCTAAAAACACTTAGAACTTTTTGAAAATTTCTCTAGAAACTCTTGTGAAAAGATTATGAAATCGAGTAGTGAATTGTGTAAAACTAATATGCATAAGTGTTGATTCCTCAAGAATGAAAAAACCTAGACCTATAAATAAGTCTCGAGAAGACAGCTTAGTTTGTTAGTTAGTTCTAACAAACTTGAAACCGCTTAACAAACTTAATCTGCTCTAGACCTCACCTGATTCTTCATACTCATCTGCAAGTGACTTGGTGAAAACTCGCCTTTCTTATTCTACTCGGCTTATCTTGACCTCGTCGAGCTCTTCATAATTGTCTCCCGCAGATGACTAGACTTAAGCTTGTCTCCAGATGACTAGCATGTTATCGGACCTCACCGACTAGCTTAATGCATGACCCGTCTCGATCGCCTTACATCCTCACTGTTCTTCGCTTGGCCGATTAGTCCGATCCGCTCTTTAACTCATCAAAACCTCTTGATCCAACAATATATCTCCTCTCGTCTGCTTTTGGACTACTATCTCCTCGTCTGATAGGTGACTTATGACTTCTTGGTGATCCTTCTTTCTATCATTATCTCGAGCTCTTTTCATCCTGTCGATCTATAGTTCCTTCGACCTAATTTGTCTCTCTTGTTTCTTTTGTACTTCATCTTCAATCTTTCATACCTCTTCAAAAAAGAGTCATTTCCTCTTTTATGGACAAATCGGTATGCTTTAGAGATCTTTTCGATTCATCTTGATGAACAAATGCTACTGTTTTCCCGGATGTAGATGACTCTGCCTCATCTTCTTCATCTTCAATATGAATGTCATATTCCAGTGCTTTAAGATGAGAGAAAAGAGTGTGATGTGATATTGATGACAAATTCTCGTGTTGCCTTGAGAATATTAGCTTTCTCTCTCCATCTTTTGCTCAAAGATCTCGAGTACCTTGTTGTTAATTTCTTTCTCGGTGTAAGTCTTACCCAAATCACCGCTTTGTTCACAAGATTAGTCGGGCCTTACGTCCAATTGATCCACGCTTTCACTATCCTTCATTTTGAACGTGTCAAATGCATGTAGAATGCATCGTAGCTTATTTTCTTTGACTGTTCGGATCCTTCACAAATTCCAGAAGAGTCTCCCACATTTCCTTGGCGCCTTGCATCTTTAACCTTTTCAATCCAATCCTTACTTAGAGTCTCAATGATCTCGGTTCGAGCTACTTGATCAAGATTATGGACCTTTCTTTCATCATTTGTTAACTTAGAGCTCTTCTTTTCTTGTCTGGTCCTGGATTCAACGACTTTCTAGTGCTAGTGCCTCCATGATAAAATTTTATAGGTCCCTCTTCAAGAACCTCTTCCATCCTATCATGAATGGCTTTTAGGTGATTCTCCATCCTAAATTTCCAGAATCATAATCTTCAATAGAGAATTCAGGAAGATTCCTAAACTTCTTGTTTTTCCCGATGACATGATGAAACAAAGAAACAAAATACTCAACAAACTAATTAGTAGCACCGTTAGTAGCAAAGGAGAAAATGAAGAAAATCAAGATAATTTTAGAATCTTATTCAAGACCTAAAATCAATATCGTAATGACTTAACACCGCTTCCGATACCACTTGTTGGTCCTGCATGTTGAGTTGATTAAAACCTTGAGATAGCCTTCTAGAACAAAATCTAGAAAGGGGGTTTGAATAGATTTTGTAGATTTTTTTAACTCTTTTCAAAAACAATTCAAAGTATCGATTAAGCACAATGGAAAATAATTTTTAAACTCAACTTTTAACAAGATCAAAAGCAAGGCCGATATTCGGACTTTAGTTAAGATTCTGAATTTTAATCTTGAATTAACAAAATTGTAACTTGAATAAATTAAAGAAAGCAAGAAAATAACACGTGATTTATAGTGGTTCGGATTATAACAATCCTACATCCACTCTCCTTCTCCAAAATTTGAAGAAGGGTCTTCACTAGCCGCTTACTTACTTACTGTACAATCTTTACAAATTACAACTTGAACTTCAACTCTTCAACAATCTAATCAACTCTCCGAAATCTAACTCTAAGAATAAGATGTATTTTTGAAGATGTGAAGTGAAGTGTTCTAAAAACACTTAAAAAAATTCTATGAAGAACTCTTGTGATTTGAAAAATTGTGTTATGAAAAAATGACTTGTGAAATCAGGTATATTATGTTCTAAAAGTGTTCTATATATCTACTAAAAATAAAGTGCCTAGACCTATTTATAAGTCTGAAAATTCAGCTAGTTTGTTAGTTAGTTCTAACAAACTAGAAATCGCTTTAACAAACTTAATCTTGAAAAGCTGTCAGGTCCTCGGTTGTCCTTGCTCTCCTCATCTGCGGTGACTTGGTGAAGATTCGCCTTTCTTATTCTACTCGGCTTATCTTGACCTCGCCTCGAGCTCTTCATGTTTGTCTCCCGCAGATGACTAGATCTCACTGACAAGATTGGTTCTAGACCTTGTCCGATCTGTTTAGCTTAACCTCAATTTGGTCTTCGTGTCGTCCGATCAACTCGAGCCGCTTCTTTTTAACTCATCAAAACTTCTTGATTCAACAAAGAGTGTTTAACTCTTCTCAAGTTATCTCGATTAAGATCTGTTAGTGTCTCGAGATGTCTTGCTAATAGATTCTTGTGTAAATAGATCAATTTTTTTCTTTCAAGCTCACATTCTCCTTTTCCACACGCTTGTAAGCGTTTATAGCAGCTTTGAGATCTTCCATTAACTTATCAACAAAGTTATGGTCAAACTCTTCGCAAAAGAAACACGAGAAGCGGACGAAGAACAGGAATCAGAAAATACCTCATCTCCATTTGCCATAAGACACAAATCATTGTCTCAAGAGAAGTCTCAAGATGATGTTGAATCACTTGAAAGAGTATCCTCCTCTTCACCACTAAAGCACGCTTGTCAAGAAACTTTCTGTTCCTCATCAATCTCTTTTCTTCTCTTTCTCTAGGAGTTAAATCTGGACAATCATAACCGAAATGTCCCGATTTATGACAATTATAACAAGCATCACTTCTTGAAGATCTTCTTGGGCTAGAATCTCTTTTAGGAGAAAAATCTCTTCTTCTTGGGCTAGAATCCCTTTTAGGAGAAAAATCTCTTCTTCTTGGGCTATCTTCTCTTCTTCTTTCTCGAGTCTTGAACCTTCGTCTTCTTTGGAATCTTCTCGATCTCTTGTCTCAAGATTTGTTTCCGAATCTGAAACCAGCTTTCTTTGTATTCTTCCAATGTCTTCTATATTTCCCAAATTTTGAATTCATTTTATCAAACTTTCTCGTCAAGAAGGCCATCTGTTCTTTCAAGCTTAAATCCTCTCCAATAGGTTCTTTAGATGACTGATTTGAAGTGACCTTGAAAGCAACTTCCTTTCCCCGGAATTTGAATTTCCTTCATCCTCATCTTCTTCTTGTTTCAAATCATATTCATGAGCTTTCAAATGCGAAAATAGCTCATGTTGACTGATTTTGCTCGCTTCTTTTGTATCTTTAGTCACCGTAATCTTGACTCTCCACTTGCTAGTTAGAGATCTCAATATTTTGTTGTTGATCTCCTTCTCAATGTAAGATTTTCCCAAAGAACTTGCTTTATTGATGATATTTGTCAGTCTCAAGTCCAATTGATCTATTGTCTCATCGGGCTTCATCTTGAAGGTGTCAAATGAATGTAGAATGGACTGCAACTTGTTCTCTTTAATTTGCTCCGATCCTTCACACATGAGTGCTAGAGTTTCCCACATTTCTTTGGCGCCTTACATGTCTTGACTTTCTCTGTAAGCTCTCGGTTAGTGTCTCTATGATCTCGATCCGAGCAACTTGGTCAAGATTAAATAGTTTCCTTTCATCATTTGACATCTCACTTCTTTTCTTTTCAATCTTCAATGAGTAGATGCTTCTCGCCCACCGCCTGAACTTACCGGTTCAAAGTAAAACTTTATTGGTCCATCTTCAAGGGTTTCAAGCATTCTATCATGAATTGCACCAAGATGATTTTCCATGCGGAATTTTCAGTAGTCATAGTCTTCAATAGAAAACTCTGGTAGCTTTCTTTACCGCTCTTAAGAGAACTCATTGTTAGTAATAAAAACGATATGCACGTAACGCAATGAGTTTTATGAAAATGGTTTTTCAAAAGATCTGCATTCAGTGACCACAACAGCTTTTCCTCAAAGACTATTGGTAACCAAAGCCGGTGGTCAATTGAACCCGCTCGATACCACTTGTTGGTCCCTGACGAGATGTGTAAGGAGGTGGAAAGTCTAGAAGGGGGTTGAATAAACTTTACCACACTCAAAACTTTTTCGACTTTTCGTGAGCCGAGTGTGAGATTAGAAGGCTTTGAAGTCTTCTACAAGAAGGTACTCGAGTGTGCTAGGTGTGATCACAGACTTGGAACCTCGAAGTCTTTTGATGGTGCGGAAGCTAATCTCGTGTGTATTTGAAAAACCCTTTTTATGAAAACCTTGGAGAAGAATACTTAGCAAGTTTAGTGAAAGTTTACTAAAACAATGATGAATGAGCAGTTATAAGTATGAGTGCGTAAAGCTTGTAAAGACACGTAGATTTTTATAGTGGTTCGGATATAACGATCCTACGTCCACTCTCCCCGATTCCACAGGGCCTTACTATCCACCAAAACTGGTCTTGTCTCCTCTAATCTCCTCGAGGATTCGACCACGGGAAGTTTAACAAGTTCCCGCCCTTGGTACAATTAATGTGATCTTCGAGTGTTAACTCTTAGATCTCGAAACAATCAACATTTTCTCGCATGTAGATAATGAAAGGTGATTTACACTTCCTTGACCAAAAATAACTCTCTTTTAAGAGTATCAACGTATTGAATCGATTTCTGTACGAAGAATTATACGTGTATTGCTATGAGTGAAGATCGATTTTTCTTGATGTTTCTCGCGCGTATGTATGTTCAAAATCCTTCACTCCGCTTTTATATGATCCTGAAATTGACTAGCCGTTAGAATAATTTGTCAATCGTGTCTTCAAAGAAATGGTAAGTGATCGTTGGAAGATTTGTTTGACTTTGGATAATTGATTGTCGATATCAATCAATTATATCTTGATTGATCTTGATTGATAATCCAATCTTCTCTAGATTGATTATGGATATCTCGAATTATCCTTCCGACTTTCGTTAACCCCGATGAATCTCTCAAAGTCAACTTTAGCAACCTTACACCTTGCTCCAAAGACAGCCTAAAGCTTGTTGTAGCACGGATTCCAACCTTGCTATCTTCATTTAAACCTTTCTTGATAACACCCTTTTTACATATGTCTTATTATCTCTTCTTTATCTTCACGATGCCTTTCTAGATGACTTCGAACGAGATCTTTCTTAAATCCTTAAGTCTTCTTATCGGCGACCTTCGCTTCTCAATCAATACATCTCTTCAGTCAAGCCTAGCAAATTTAACTATACTAAGACATAAACCCTATCTAGATCATCACCGACTAACAGTTCAGCTGGTCCTATTACACTTAGGTTTTAGGAACATCATCAAAACATACAA
Organism: Paraleonurus japonicus; assembly: GCA_030762865.1. Classification (NCBI taxonomy): domain Eukaryota; kingdom Viridiplantae; phylum Streptophyta; class Magnoliopsida; order Lamiales; family Lamiaceae; genus Paraleonurus; species Paraleonurus japonicus. The sequence continues at coordinate 22,953,368 of CM061054.1, forward strand.
ATTCTAATCCTAACAAATGTTGTAGTAGATGTTGTGACATTGCGGTTGAAGATCTAGAAGATTCTACAAGGATCTTGAATGAAGACTCGATCAAATGTTGTCGTAGATGTTGTAACATCGAGTGCAACATTGATGACAGAATCTAGAATCTACTATAAGGATCTAGATTCAAGATCAGTTCCAGAGAGATTTAGAAGGACCTAGATCATGCGGTTGCAGGAGTAAGTCATGAAACCAACTACCTACATGGACGGCTAGGATAGAGAAATAAAGAGAAGTTATTTTGGAGTCTTCCTAGATCCATCTACAAGGATCTATGGTTGAAGCCGAGGACATCTATAAATAGAAGACCGAGGACTTCAGAATGACAAGGAATATCCAAATATCAATTGTTGAGTGCGTTAGTGCATCCAAGAGATAGGATCGTTATTCCCCCTTTACGTTGCTACTTGCGCATGTTACCTCGTTTAGCAACATAAGTATCTTGAAGTGTCATTAGCATAGATGTCTTTGATACTTTGATTTACTTTTGACGGTTTAATATTTCGTAATACTACACATAGCCGTTTAAGAGTCAATAGGTGATATTGAGTCTTTATTTCGATTGTAAATATTTTATCTTGGAAACTCTTTACACAAACGTTTGTATTCACTCTCGATTTAGTGAAACGTTTCGCCGACAGGCATCATAGACTTTATTTAACAATTCTATGAAAAATTTACTCCTTTGCATTGTAGTGTTAGTCTTCCATTGTTTACATTCGATATTTAGATGTTGTAATGCATGTCATAGCATTCAAGACAACATCATTCTCGCTTTTACACTACACGCACACTTTCATATATATATATATATATATATATATATATATATTTAATTAATTATTAAAATTATTATATCTTTATAATTAATGAAATGAATTAAACACATCTATAAAATAAAACTTACCCCTCTAATTTTTATTTGGAATGAAATTGCTTAAAAAAAAAAAAATTATATAATTAGTATTCAACATGCTTTAAAAATATATTTACAAGAAAATATATAACACATACACAATAATAAAAATAAATATACTTAATTAAATTAATGAAATTAAGTAAATGATTGAAGTATTTAATCTAAAATTAATATTTTTTTCAACTCGCGTAATTACGCGGGATTCACTTCTAGTATATTTATAAATAGAATTAAGGAGACAGAAAGTGAATCAGTAATGAGAGAGCAAGTGAAGTGTACTTGGTATGTGGTGCAATAGTGAGCCCCACTCTCCACTAAAGAGAGTGAGTTAATTTTTTTTTTTTTTTACTTTACACCAACAATTTTAAATTTTCGAAATTTTTTATTTTAAATCTAATTTTAACACATTATATATCAACTTAATTGTCTTTTAAATTTTTTAATTTAACGTATGTATTACACATATAAAAATAAAATTCAGATACAAAATATTTATTTTATTATTTGTATTTTAGATTTTAATTTTATGAGTTGAATTTAAATAATTTTATTATATATTATATAAGTTTTGTTGAATTTTAATATTTGTGATGAGATTAATACCTATTAAAATTATAGAATTAATCAAATAGTTATAATATATTCATGTGTCTAATTAGTTATTATATAAAAAGAAAGAAAATAAAAATCATAAGATCACACAAATGATCCAGAGGCATGACCCTCATGCACAACAAATAAGGGTCCAAAAGTAAGGAAAGAGTAGAGACTTTTACAAAATATAAGTAGAAACTAAAAATGTATTCTATGTTGTCAAAACTTCCTACTACTATGGTTGATCATCTTCACACATATCTCGCCCAACTCTTAGAAGCCACGGCTCGCATTGATTTAAGAGCATACTGTATCGGGCTTTGAGATAATCACGTAGCCGTTGTCAAAAGGAGGCGAGGTCCGCACTCCGCTCCGGCTAGATTTATTTCGCAAGTTATATTACCAAGGAACAGTTTTCACACCTTTTTTTCCTTTTTTGGTAGCAGCTTTAGAGGCATGAACAAGTGAGCCGCGCAGTTCGAAGACGAACCAATGGAAACACCCACATCCCCCAACTTGTCAATCGGCAGCTTGATCATTGGCCTCCACAGAAATGCTTCCGTCATCCGATCAATATCCACATTTTCACCATCTTTCGCGTAACATTAAACACTGAAATCATTTCCTTATTAGTACTTCCAGAGTCGAATTCTTATTATAACAAAGATTTTTGTCCTGCAACATTCCATCTTGAATGTTTCCATCCGCTATCGTTAATTTCGATCGTCCTCTGGCTCCTCATCCTTCCGGTATGCAACCCGATCAAGTGCCAAATCACCCCCTCTCGCATCTATGTCCGTTAGGGCTAGAAAAGCATTATTAGCAAGGGTGTTATCTCGAGTTGCGCCCTTTGCTTGACGGGGTCTTTTTGGATCCAACCCTCATCCTTTTGCTTCAGTTTTGCAACCTCCCGTGCCTCGTTATGTTCCCGAGTTCTCTTTACGAACCCATTCGTTATCCACTTGTTTCGAAACTTTTGCTTTCGCGGCATCTTAGCCCCTCCTTTATTGTCCTGTTGGTCCTCGAATGTTGAGTTGATTAAAACCTTGAGATAACCTTCTAGAACAAAATCTAGAAAGGGGGTTTGAATAGATTTTGTAGATTTTTCGAATCTCCCAAAATCAATTCAAAGTATCGATTAAACACAATGGAAAACAATTGTAAACTCAACTTTTAACAAGATCAAAAGCAAGGTGATATTTAGATTCTAGTTAAGATTCTGAATTTGAATCTTCAATTAACAAAATTGTAACTTGAATAGAAATTAAAAGAAAGCAAGAAATAACACCCGATTTTATAGTGGTTCGGATTATAACAATCCTACATCCACTCTCCTTCTCCAAACTTTGAAGAAGGGTCTCCACTAGCCGCTTACTTACTTACAATCTTTTACAAATTACAACTTGATCTTCAAACCTTCAAAGATGCTAATCAACCTTCGAAATCTAACTATAAGACTAAGAAGTGTATTTGAGGATGTGAAGTGAAGTGTTCTACAAACACTTAGAAAATTCTATAAAGAAATCGTGAAAAACTATATTTTTTTAAACTTTTTGAAAATCACTTGTGGAAAACATGGATGTGCGTATTCTCTATTCGTAATGACGTGCATAGACCTATTTATAAGTCTCGAAAAGTCGGTTAGTTTGTTAGTTAGTTCTAACAAACTAAAAACCGCTCAACAAACTTAATCTTGAAAACTCGCTTGCTCTTCGGCTGATTTTAATCTATTCATCTCAAATGACTTGGTGAAGACTTGTTTTTCTTATTCTACTCGGCTTGTCTTGATCTCGCCTCGAGCTCTTCATACTTGTCTCCCCGCAGATGACTAAATTCGAGCTTGTCTTCGGATGACTTGTGATTCCTAGTCTCCGGTGACTTGAACTATCCTTGTCCTAGTCGATCGCCTTCGTACTAGAACTCGAGTCTTCACTGTTCTTTATTATCATCTGCTCATCTGAAATAATCTTTTAACTCATCAAAACAATCTTGATCTAACAATTTCCCCTTTTTTATGAAGTTTGAAGGTGTGCGTACGTGTTTTGCGAGAATGTTGTCACGAATGTTGGCATATTCGAAAAGCAACACATAAATAAATAATCGAAATGTACACGGAAGTCTTAAACACGTTGCAAGATGGATATCAAAATTTTCGTATAGACTATAAATAAGTCTATAATGCCAAACGGCGTAATATCACTAATAATTGTTAAGTGATACAATCGATGAAAACATAAGTTACATTGTGAATGGATCAACGTGATATAGTGACTAGAAAATATTCAATCTAACCTATCACTAATACAAATAAAGACCCAATGTTGAGTGAAATGTTGGAACATTCACCAACGGAAGTATCGAGTATGAAACGTCAATAAATTCTATAATCTATGCCAATAGACTATGCTAGATTGTGTTTCCCTCAACTTCGAGTTTTAATCTTCATAGCACTGTATATATAGATAAAATCTGGACTCTTAATGCTTGAAGATAACTTCCACATCTCCCTTAAAAATAGGTAACTTCTATGTAACTTCCCATGATCTTTATAACTTCTCTTGCTTGCTTCTTTCAACCGCATGACTTAGGTAACTTCCGTAAGTCTTCAATCCTGAAAGAACAAGTCAATGAACAAGACAAAACGTGGGTTAAGGGTTAGTGAAAGTTGAAGGGCGAATTCGATGTTGTGACCGGAATGTTGGCACATTCTCGAGTAACACTCGTCATAACATCAACAATCTCCCCACCCGCCTTTCTACCGAACACACCCGATGTTGCAACAAATCGCAAAATGTGTACACAATAGAGATAAGTAAATTAATATCAAGTAAATGACATCTTTTACTTAGCCAAAACTAACATAAAAACAATAAACACTTAACATCACGAGGACTTATACTAAGAACAAAACATAGACTAAACAAAATCGTAGCTAACATAAAACAATATAAAAATTTAGAGTAATAAAATAAAGACAAAATACTAGACTTAACTAAACTTAAATCGTAGCTTTAACCAAAAAAAATATATTAACAAAAATCGAAATTAAAGATAAAAACACTTAACATAACAAAACTAAAATCAGTAGCATAGTATCACGAACTTACCTAAATATCATAATACTATTAAGTTCATCAACATAGCTAACACGTAATATAAGTTCGAAAAAGACATAAACATAAAAACGAGAAAAAAATAAATAAATTGAGTCTTTACAAAAACAGATAAAGCTTATAAATGAAGGTTTAGGAGAGGATTGGGTCAGAAGAATAACAAATGCATCTTCAAGAGTCTCGCACGAACTCCCCTATCTTCAAGCTTCTCTATCTTCAAAGCTCCCCTTGCTTAATGTCCCCAATCATCCAAATCATCATACAAGACAATGAGATCTTCATCATCCCACCCATCGTATCTATCTTCTCAAAGCATCTACGTCCATGTTCGAGCCGGGTCCATCATTGTTGTCGAGATTTGTGGGCACATTCTCCGGCGCATTCTCGGGTTTCGCTTTCAGTCTCGCACTGAGCCGCACTTGTTCCGACTCCAAATATCAGCATCCGGTCCTCCTTCGGTTCCATCATCATTAGCATTTCCTCCTTCAGCCGTTTCAAAGAAGAACATCAAGAATATCCGCAGCTTGGAGCATCAACTTGAGCAAAGAACATCAGTCCTACTCCCCCGTGATGAGAAAGTATAGCTTCCCAGACCCTTTTGTGCATTTCAAGGTTGCTTAACAGACATTTGGCATTCGCGATTGAAGTTTTCATCATAGAAATCGATCTCGGATGAATTGCGGCCGTAATTGCGGAGTGTTGGCAGCGTGTGTGCCAACATTTCTCGGCACATCGGCTGGTTGATCAAGAGGGAACTTTAGGTTCAGGTGCATTAGGATCTCTGTAGGGTAGATCAATCACACGTGGTCCAGCTTCTCGGTACATGTGAAATAGCTAAACTTAGTGCAAATGAGCCGATAATCTCATTGTTCTCCCTTTGAAACCCTTGAGCGTAAATCAATGAGTGAATCGACTTGGGTAAGGCAAAGAACCCTTTGCTTGACACTTTCCCCGAATATGTCATCATATTGTCAAATATTGTTTTCCCAAGATTAAACTCTCTCGGATGTCCAATCTTGTACATCGAGAATAGCACACCGGTCAAAGTGGTTGTGTTTGAAGAAGGCAGCCAATTATACACAATTAACTTGTGAAGAATACCGTAAAGGCCGGTCAAGACCGAGGAATTCATTCTATATCTCCATACATTAATCCTTCCCCGCTGATCACCTTTATGACCTCATCCAAATCATCAACCCGAGGATCATCACCATCCCTAGTTCTCAAGACCTCATTAATAACAAATTGGAGTTATCACAATGACCTTTCCCTAAACTTCACTTTTCCAAAGTGCTTTGAATTAACTTCTAAACTCCGACTTTCAAGTTTGCATAAAACTCATAAACCCAATCCACAATATAAGGAGTAGCAAATTGTAGAGAGTGCATTAAGGACCTATCAGTCGGGTATCCAACTAAATTCATATTCACAAAATCATCCATTTTAACTATCCTCTCTCCAACTATCACTCTAGTCCGCAAAGTCCTAAATTTCTCACTATCCACACCATTATAGCTATCATCGAATCGGATGAAGTCATATTTAGAGAGGAATCAGTATGTACCTCATCAGTTTAGCCTTACTTCCTTTAGATGAAGAAGACTCGAGTCGAGGACGATGTGTCCATTGGTGTGCCAACATCCTCCGCACATCCTCGCGGATCTTTTTGCTTCTTTTTCCTTTTCTCCAAGCTAGCAGCCATTTGAGCCAATGTTTGATGCATCTCTGAATCCTCGTACTCCCCCTAGGGCTAAGCACCGAACATCGGCTTCCTCACTAGCTACTCTCTCTGGATTTGCTTCTTCCACTTCATCGCCAGAGGAGTCGAGTCAAACACTGGATAGGCTTTGAAGCAACGCCATCATCATGCTTCGCTTTTTCCCAGGTTTCGCAGTAGTCTACACGACGTCCCATTGTCCTATACGAGCGACGTTTGTCCTTGTCCCCTTGAGCTCGTAGCCTTTTGCCGAACAGATTGAAAGCGGGCAATGAAGTTTTCGGTGTCCGAAGACTCGAGGATGATTCTTCTATGGAGTATCTTCCGTGATTGTTGCGGTGTAAACACTAAGTGTTTGTACTGCTGGAAATCAACCTCCACGTCGCCTACCTTGACAACAGTGGTAAATTGTCTGCTTCGAGAGGGTTTTGAACGCATAGACTATTTGATCGGTGGTGGCTCCTTCAGCTAGTTCCACCGTCATTGGATAAGTTTCGAGAGCCGGGTCTTGGCTTCGTCGCCGACCGGTTTTGGTGGCGTTCCGCCCAATTTCGGAATATCGAGGATTGAATATCGTGGTTTTGGATTTCGTAACGAATGTCATAGGCCGAGAGAGGAACATCAATCGAGCCAACCCTAACCGAAGAGGGCGATGTTGGGTTAGAAGGGCCAACATTTCCTAAACATTCTCAGCGCCATTGAAGCTAATAGGTGTAGGTTTTGAGAAGAAGATGAAATTCTTTGGAGAGGTAGAGTGTTTCGAATGTGAAGGTGAAGAGCCTTTCCCATCACCATGATAATTAATAACTGCAAGCACTATTCAAATTATATTAATAAAATAATCAATTTGAATTGCAATATTAAAGGCAGATTATAAACTAATACCAACAAGGTATGATTAATAATACCTTTCGAATACTTGTGCTAAAAATTCGAAATTTTGATAAAATGTATAGAACACACCGAGTATTAAGGACATTAAATAGGGAATAGAAAGATTGCGTAAGTTGTGAACACATCGAAGTTAAAAGATAAGATTTAATCACATCCCTAAAAATTAGGGCATTATCAAATGTTGGAAGTTTATTTCAATGACATGCTAAAAACCGCCTGAAAAAATTAACCGCACAAATAATTAAATTAGACTATATAATATTGCTGGGAACAATTTAAAATAAATCAATCTTTATAAAATAATATTCGGAAATTTTCAAACTCATAGAGGTAAATATACATATGAGAACCGTAATGTTATTCACCGAATGTCGGCACACACACTTCTCAACACAGCTTTTACATGAAATAAATTCATTTGTGTTGCACTATATTTTGCTTTACCCACTTATTCACATTGATCCATTTTTCCGTAAGAGATCATCGTAGTTGTCACTCCGTGTCCCATAATTACTCAATGGATTGTGAATATTTTGATGCATTCAAGTCACCTTTTGAAAAGAGAACATCGTAGTAGTCAACTCCGTGTCCCATAGTTACTCAATGACATAGCATCTAATTGTGAGTTTATTCAATTGCATTTGAGAGAAGTGTATCCAGGACAATATATTTTATCACAGGTTCTAATACTATTTACACAATAGAGTTCAAAAACATTAAATATTACAAGACTTAGAAAAATTTAAACAAATTGTTCTAGTGTTGTTACAAATGTTGGCACATTTGTCACAACACACATGCAAATATAGGTCTAATTAGTGCATAAACCTAGAGATTTTCTAAGAGAAGAAAACCTCTCATTATCAAGGGCTTTAGTAAAAATGTCTGTAATCTGCTTTTTCAAGAGAAATGTATTCCAACTTTACAACTTCTTTTTCTACAAAATCCCTAATAAAGTGGTGTCTAATACTTATATGCTTAGTTAACGAATGTTGCACAGGGTTCTTAGATATATTAATCGCACTTGTATTATCACAATAAACAGTAAGAGTATTGCTCTCCAAACCGTAGTCATCGAACATCTTCTTAAGCCAAAGAAGTTGAGTACAACAATTCCCGTGGCTATGTATTCGGATTCAGCCGTAGATAGGGAAACACAATTTTGTTTTCGGCTATGCCATGAAACAAGATTGTTACCCATGTAGAAACATCCTCCACTTGTACTCTTTCTATCATCACTATCACCCGCCCAATCTGCATCACTATAGCCAATCAACGAACAATTAGTATCTTTGCTATACCATATTCCATAATCACACGTGTCGCCACATATCGAATTATTCTCTTAATCGAATTCATATGAGATTCTTTAGGATCAGCTTGATAACGTGCACATAAACAAACACTAAACATGATGTCCGGTCTACTAGAAGTCGATACAAAAGACTACCAATCATTGACCTATACAATGTTGGGTCAACATTTGTGCCAACACTGCCTTTACACAACTTTTGTGTCGATCCCATAGGTGTCTTCATGTGTTTAGCATTGTCTAAACCAAACCTTTTCACAAGATTTTTGGCATATTTATTTTGACAAAAGAAAATACCATCTTTGCATTGTTTAATTTGAAGACCTAAAAGTAATTCAAGTCTCCAACCATCGACATTTCAAAGGTAGTGGTCATTTCATGTACAAATAATTCAAGCATTTTCTCACATGTAGAACCAAATACAATGTCATCAACATATATTTGTGCAATCATAATGTCATATCCAGTAATGTTTAATAAACAATGTTCTATCTCCTGCTTCACCTCTATAGAAACCAAATTCAACAAGAAAATCGGTTAATCTACCATACCATGCCCTAGGTGCTTGCTTTAAACCATATAAGGCTTTCTTAAGTTTATAAACATGATCAGGAAAATCATGATTCTCAAACCCCTTAGGTTGTTCTACATATGCTTCTTCCATAAGAATTCCATTTAGAAATGCGGCTTTAACATCCATTTGATGCGCTTTATATCAATGTAGCATGCAATAGCAAGTAATAGTCTTATGGACTCAATTCTAGCAACAGAGCAAAAGTCTCATCAAAATCAATTCCTTCTACTTGTGTATAGCATTGAGCTACTAATCTAGCTTTGTTTCTTACAACATTACCGTATTCATCCGTTTTGTTTTTGAAAATCCATTTTATACCAATTACATTCACATCATCGAGCCTAGGCACAAGTATCCAAACATCATTCCTTTCAAATTGATTTAGCTCCTCATGCATTGCATTAATCCAATTTTCATCTTTCATAGCTTCATCAACATTTTTAGGTTCATTGAAAGAATGAAAACATTCAAAGCTCACCTTGTTACACATAGATGTCATATAAATCGACCTTACCACATGCCTTGCGTCAAAACTTAATTTTCTCCTTGTTTGTACACTGATTGTGGCTTACCTATGATCTCGTTGTTGTGGATGATTTTTGAGAATTCTAGAAGATGGTATCTGTAGCGAGGATAAGGCATAGTTCTATTAATTTCTGGATGTTGAGGTGATGTTGCTTCGAGATGTGGGCACATTTGTAGCAACATTCTCAATCGGTTCAGTAAATTCCGTAACTTTGCATCTGCTCAATAAGATCGATTACATCTTCTTCAATAGCATTATCTGCAAGACTTGCATTATCATAAAAACAACATTCATAGACTCTTGAACAAGATCAGTCCTAAGATTATAAATCCTAAAAGCTCTCTTGTTTCTAGCATAACCAAGAAAGAAACCCTTATCACTCTTTGAATCAAATTTATGAAGTTGGTCTCTATCATTCGTAATGTAGCAAACACATCCAAAGACATGAAAGTATTTGATTAGGCTTTTTGTCTTTCAAAAATTCATAAGGTGTCTTTGTGGAATTAGGTCTAAGATAAACTCTATTTGAAATATGACAGCAGATTCAAAGCTTCAGCCCAAAACCTTTTTGAAAGTTTATTGGATAAAAGCATTACTCTAGCCATCTCTTGTAGAGTTCTATTTTTCCTTTCGGCTACACCATTTTGTTGAGGTGTTTTAGGAGAAGAGAATTCTTGTATTATGCCTTTATCTTCACAAAATTTAGTGAATAAACTGTTCTCAAACTCCCTACCATGATCGACCTTATTCTTTTTATCTTAGTGTTATACACATTTTTAAAACGTTTGTAAAGAATTTTGAAAACTTCAAAAGCATCTGATTTTTCTTTAAGAAACTCGATCCATGTAAACCTTGAATAATCATCTATTATGACAAAAGAATATCTCTTACCACCAATGCTTTCACCTCCATTGGTCCCATTAAATCCATATGCAAAAGTTCAAAGCAATGTTTCGTAGTACAATGTGTCAACATTTCATGTGACATTTTGACTTGTTTACCACTTTGGCAGATCCACACACATTTGACCTATGTATTTGTAACTTAGGCAGACCTTTAACAAAGATCAAATTTCAATAATTTGACAATATTTCTATAATGAGCATGTCCAAGTTTTTGATGCCAAAGTATACTTTCATCGGTTTGAACATTAAAGCATGCTTGATTTGAATCGATTAAATAGCAATTATCAACCGATCTATTACCAACCATAAGACATTTATCATCATCAAGTTTAGCACATAGCATGAACTTTTGTCAAACTTCACATGTAAGTCATCATCACATAATTGACTAATACTAATTAAATTTGCAAGTAAACCTTTAACATGTAAGACTTTTTGTCAAGTTAGGAAAACCAGAACATTCAATGTACCTATACCAATAATTTTACCTTTTGAACCTCCTCCATATGTAACATTTCCACCATCATATGCCTTATAATCAGTAAGATAACTTTCTTCACCGGTCATGTGTCTAGAACACCCACTATCAAAATACCATAGTCCGGAACACATGCTTTTAAAGATGTATAGACAACATTACATACAAGATTTGACTTTTCACCCAAGTAGATTTTTGAACGAGGTTTTGAAAAGATTTGAATCGCTTGTTTTTCGAATGTTGAGCGTAATGTGGCAACATTTTCAAAGACATTTTAGAAAACTTTTATCCTGCCTCATTCTAAAACAGTTTGGTCGTTTGTGACCCTCAAGCAACAATAATGACAAACATCCTTCTTTCGTAATCATTTTTCAATTTTTCGGTTTCAATGAAGGTTTTGTAAACACAACAGGTTTGTTATTATTTAAAAACTGAGTGATATTACCATTATAACCTAGACCATGTCTACTTGTACTTCCAATTGTCGGTGCCTCATCAAGTTTGGTGAACTTTACGAATATCTTTTGAAATTCGGTGTTGTTCCTTTGAATGTTCTTTGAGGTTGCATAACTCCAAATCTTTCCTTGTTAGAATGACCTCAAGCTTTATCACCAAATCTTTTGATATGACTCTTCAATAGTCTTTCCCGATTTCTATCGTGCAATTGACGTGAACTACCATCTGTTCTCTCTCTTGATTCTTAATTTGCAAATTATTCCTAAGTCTATTTGCTCTCTTTTTCAAAAATGCATTAAACCGCTTAGTCAGAAAGCAATGTTATCGAGATTGTCGGCACAATCGTCAACAACATCTTCATCGTAATCTATTTCAAGAATAAACGGTTGTTTATCAATACACGAAGAAGTCTCTCCTTTGAAAATGTAAATTTTCCTTTCGGATTTCTCACTATCTCTTTGGGAAAAATTCATTTCATACGTTTTCAAAATACTCACCAACTCATTTTGAGTAATAGCATCGCATTTTTAACTTCCTCAATAGCACATATCTTAGCATCAAAACGTTTAGGAACAGTTCTTAAGATTTTATGTACTAACCTTGTATTGGATATGGCTTCACCAAGTGCTTGAGATTCATTGGAAATCTCAATAATTCGTTCATTGTAGGAGGATATGGTCTCATCTTCCTTCATCCTTAAATTTTCGAACTTGGTTCCAAGCATCCTCAACTTCGTCCTTCTTACACTCTCGTATCCTTCACAATGTTCTTGTAATCTCTCCCATGCATCTTTTGCGGATACACAATTAGAAATTATTTTGAACATGGATACATCCGTAGAGGTAAATAAGGCATTGAGTGCCTTCGAATTGAAGCCGGCCGTGGTCACCTCATCATTTGTCCATTCTAGCTCCTTTTTGATTTGAGCTTCGGTGTTGTCATCACCGGAAACAATCGGTGGAGTCCATCCACCAATATACTCCTCCATGCACGTTCACCAATGGACTTGATGTACATACGCATCTTAGGCTTCCAAATTGCATAATTTGTACCATCTAGAACGGGTGGTCTAATTGAGCTGTCATAGGATAATCCATTGCAATAAATCACACCAAACACAGGATCTAAACTCGTGGATAACGAAGTTTTATGGCTCTGGTGCCACTTGAAGGTGTGCGTCGTGTTTTGCGTATGTTGTCACGAATGTTGGCACATTCGAAAAGCAACACGCATGAAATAAATAATCGAAATGTACACAATGAAGTCTTAAACACGTTGCAAGATGGATATCAAAATTTTCGTATAGACTATAAATAAGTCTATACCGCCAAACGGCGTATTATCACTAATAATTGTTAAGTGATACAATCGATGAAAACATAAGTTACACCGTGAATGGATCAACGCATATAGTGACTAGAAAATATTCAATCTAACCTATCACTAATACAAATAAAGACCCAATGTTGAGTGAAATGTTGGAACATTCACCAACGGAAGTATCGAGTATGAAACGCCAATAAATTCTATAATCTATGCCAATAGACTATGCTAGATTGTGTTTCCCTCAACTTCGAGTTTTAATCTTCATAGCAATGTATATATAGATAAAATCGACTCTTAATGCTTGAAGATAACTTCCACATCTCCCTTAAAAATAGGTAACTTCTATGTAACTTCCCCATGATCTTTATAACTTCTCTTGCTTGCTTCTTTCAACCGCATGACTTAGGTAACTTCCGTAAGTCTTCAATCCTGAAAGAACAAGTCAATGAACAAGACAAAACGTGGGTTAAGGGTTAGTGAAAGTTGAAGGACGACTCGATGTTGTGACCAGAATGTTGGCACATTACGAGTAACACTCGTCATAACATCAACAAAGTTAAAACCTACAAGAAAGAGACACACTCACAAATTGAAGTTAGTTTACAGCTAATCAAGATTATTAGATAGGTATATCGAGCACATTTTTCACATTACAAATGCATTCATTCACATTAAAGCACTTTAAAAAAATTTAAGTCTTTTAGACCCTTTTTTAAAAAACTTAGAAAGAAACACAAAATCGAGTCTTAAGACTTAGAAAAAAATTCAAGCCTCGAGAGATAACATTCTCGGCATGACTTATACTTAGAAAAATTTTAAGTCTTTCTTAAAGCAAGAAAGATGACTTTAAGAAAATAAGACAAGTAAAATGAATCAAACAAAATATATTCACATTGGATTTACAAAGATTACAGATGGAAAGATAATAGAAAAGAAAGGTAAGGAAAAGTAAAATCCTGTTTCTATCAATCTTCCCATTGATCTTCGTCTGGATCATCACCACTTGAATACACGCTTCCTAAGCCGCCTGCATCTTCTCCTTGAGCTAGTCCAGATTCAGCCTCCGCCTTCTTTAAAATACCCTTGACCTGCCTAGGTCCAGTGGATCCGTCTGGTTTCTTAGCAGGATGGCATACTCAAAAGCCGGAGAGACTAGGTTGACATTAAACTCCACATCTCGCTTCTTCTAGCAGCCGATGATATAATTCTTTATCCACCTTCTCAATCCATTCATGCCAAGCCAAATCTGGATCTTGTTGAGATGCTCCGGGGCCCTTGAGAATATACCAAGAGTATATCCACATTCCCTCCAGATTTTTCTCTCTATACTCACCGCATATTTTCCGCAAGCCCTTAGGAGGAGCAGACGTGTTGTGAAATGGTCTGAATTTCCCACCGCCTTGATCTTTGATCATCCATTTTCGCTTAAGCAGAACACTCGAGAAGACATTGGAGTCTTTCTTCTTTCTCTGCCTCTTCTTCTCTTACTTGCCAAAATATTCCATCTCTCTCTTGATTCGCTGATCGGTTCTTCGAGAGATTGGAATAATCAGCTTCCCTTTTTCCTTTCCCTTAGCAGCCACAGTAACAAGTTCACTGATCCGGGCTCGAGATCGCTACTTCTTTTCCCTTCCCTTGGCTCCTCCGCATTCGGATTCTTTAAGCCGAGCCAAGAGTTTATCTGTCCTTTCCTCCTCCTCTAGTCTCCTTTTCTCTTCATCCTCCTTCACGGCTTCTTCTAATTGACTCACCTCACTGGAGTGCGGTCACCATCGAACTTGATTCGAGCTTCCTCCTCGGCTGTCTCAGATCACCAGTGTTGGCCTTCAAGCCTACATCTTTCCTGGTCTCCTCGACCACACTGTGAGGGCTTGTCTCTTTTCGGCTTCACTTTTTCCCCTTTTAACTTCAAAGAGCCTAAGTCTTTAAGTTTTGCAAACTAAGTGTTGCACTTGGCCCTGAAGTCCGAGTGGTCTACCAGCTCATTCACCACCAAATGATTGTACCCTTTCACCTCTTCTTTTAAAGCTTTCACCTCCGCCTCCATTGCTTTTACTTTGTCACCAAAGACAGAGTCGCTGACATTTATAATTTTATCAAACAAAGTTACCTCTACTTCCTTCATGCCGCTAACATCGTGTCTCAGTAATAACTTCGACCATTCTCCTTGTCCTTCTTTTCATCTTTCTTTTGAATGTAGAATTTATCTTTTCTCGACCAAGGAGAGAATGGAGGAAATGGCAGAGGTGGGGCTTAGGTCATCGTCGTCATCCTCGCACGAGGACTCGGATGAGGAAGGGATAGACTCTTTTTGAGTTTGTATGGTTGGGAGGGAAGAGTAGGATATGATTGGGACAGGGAGGCTTGGACCGTTGGGAGAGTAATTTGTTCGGATGAGGGTAGGGAAGATGGTTCTCATTGGTGTTGGTGGTGGAGGTGAAGTATGTTTAGGTTACGTGGGTGGGATTTGGATTTGGACTATGGGGGAGGTAGCCGTTGGAGAGGTTTCGATTACCACTGGGATACCCCTTCATTGCCGCTTTGACCGATGGGATTTCAGCCGAGGCCGAGGCTCGTAAATGCCAGCTGAGGCATTTCTTCATTGCAGATGCGGGAGATAATTGGGGAGATGGGGAAAGACTTGTACTGCTTCTGGAATAGGGAGAGAGCGGCTTCCTTGGTTGGGGAGGGTGGAACCTCCAGGATGACCAACCTCACCGCTATCTCGAAGGATGGGAACCTCCTCTGGTAGCAGAGTTGACAACTCCATCTCGCCGCTCGGAACTACCAGATTTGGTGGAACCTTCAGAGCTTTGAGGTGCTCGTCTTGGCCTCCTCACCAGAGGAATTTCAGCCTCCTCTTCCTCTTCTTCATCTCGAGGCAACTTTGGCGGGAGCGACAGACGAGCTTTCCCCTTCTTCTTATCCACGGCTTTTACCACCTCCTTTTCTTTCTCCTCTCAAACGTCCTTGGAATGGCAGCACTGCTTCAATATATTCTTCTTGAGGGGTGACCTCAGCTGCTGCCACCTCATGTCCCTCTGTTTCGATCTCACTGAGCCACCTCACTGGTTCAAATTTCTCGAGCTTCGCAGCCTGCCGCTTCTTCCCTCTCGAATCCACTGGGCCGCATCGGACTCATCATCCGAAGTCTGGATTTCCTCCAAGCCTGTCGGCCTTTGTCGATTCCCTTCGCTTGAGTACTTTTTAGTACCCACTCTCCAGTCGACCTCCTGTTCAGTCCTTCGATTAGTACAAGAATTTTGTTGAACAGTGGTCAAGCCGAGGTAGGTATCCAGCCTTACGCAGACTTGAAGGTAAGTCGCTTCTTCTCCTCCCTCGGCTTATGTAACAGCAAGTCTACCCAATTGACTTGCACACCATCTAAAATGGCTCGCATCACACACAACTGGGTTTGGTTAACCCATCATGTGAGCTTTGCTCACCCAATACTACCTTCGTCACCACCGTCATTAGCAACCTATACTTCCTTCTCAACGCATTCTTTTTCAAATCTCTTCTTGTTCCCCTCCGAGACACCCTAGCCATTAAATCAAAAGATTCCTCCCATTCGTCCTCCTTGTACGTCAATGGATTAACTCCCTCCATTGACGCTTTCAAAAATCCTTGATATATTCTCCCTTGAATAACTCGTAGTTGTCCCATCTACTTGAGGTATCAAACCCCTCTTGGGTATCTACCATTCTTGCCAGAATTTCGCCCCAACAGATCATTGCATTGCAGGTGGATTTCATTGAGAGAAAACCCCGAGCCGTGATGCTTCAAGAAGACGAAGAATTTCTGCTGATTCGAATCTTGGGTTGTTTCAAATCAACATACATTTCTGCCTTCAAACGGTTTTGAAATATTCCTCATTCATTTTGAAATGAGAAATATTGGTGGAGATGTATTTGGGTTTATGAGTTTTGGTGGTTTTTGAAGTGGATGCCATTGGAAAATTTTGTGAATTTAGAAAAGTGTTTGGAAGAAATGCAGTGTTTTTCTCGAGAATGAAAAAAATGATTAAGGGAAGAAGAAAAATGAATTTATAGGGGAAGATTGGAAAGAGAAACCGCCATTTTTAGAAAATTTGAATTAATCGAGCCATTTATTCAAAAAATTTACTACACATAAATCAACGGTTTAAAAATTAAGATAAACGATTAGGATTCAGCGCGTGGATAACAAACACCTTTGGAATGCGTAAATAGTTACTTTATAGATATTGATTTGACGGATATAGGTTACTTTATGCAGAGAAGTAAGTATACCGACGTCGCCCTAGGGTTACCTTACTTGAATAAGGGTTTGCAAAGCAGATGATTTGAAAACAGATGAGTTTGTAAAGTCATCTGATAAAGTAACCTGTCTCGATTTTAAAACAAACAGCTTAGGTTTAATCTTTTTAGCAAATTTAAAAATAGTTTAAATAAACATACTCGAGACTTAATTTTCTAAAAAATTAGGTTTTTCGTCCAAAAAAAAAAATTTATAAAAAAATGAATTTTATTTAGGAACAAAAAAGACAAAAATAAAATAGTTTGGATAAGATGAGGTGAAACAAGATGATCGTGACCTATTCTCGCAAAGACATAAACTCAAGAGAAACCATCGGTAGCTTGAGATAAATCGGATAGAGTGCGAGATAGTCATCTGCTTTTGAGAAAATCAGCTAACTATTGTGCTCTTGTCGATTTACCATATGTCGAGATAAGTAATTATCATGTCGAGATAAGGTCAATATGACTAATCCTTGATTCTTGATTCCTAAGAAGGAAATCAATGATATCATACCTAATTGCCCTTTGACTCGGATCTAGTCCGATAATTCTTTCTAGACATAATAAACTAAAGTTGAGAGAGACAAGAATTAAAAAAACAAAGAATTAGAGATTTACCGAATAAGCATCTAATAAACCTAATTCTACAGATAATTCTTTAAACCTCGTCTCTGCCGGTGGTTTTGTCAAGATGTCTGCTCTTTGAAAGTCGGTCAAGATCTTCTCAAGTCGATATCTCCTTTTTCTACATGGTCTCGGATGAAATGGTGTCGATATCTACATGCTTGCATCTTGTATGAAGAACTGGGTTACGAGTAATAGCTATGGCACTATTACTATCACAAAAGATAGGTACATCTTTGGTGATAATATTATAGTCCCTTAGGCTGTTGACTTATCCAGATCAATCATGAGCAACAACTTCCACCGCCATATACTCGGCTTCATTGTGGAAGTAGCTACGAGAGGTTTGTTTCTTTGACAACCATGAAATCAGCTTACTTCCAAGAAATTGGCAAGTACCGGATGTAGATTTTCTATATATCTTACACCCACCAAAATCCGAATCAAGTATCCAGACATTTCAAAGTTGTCATCACCGGATACCACAACCTAACATTTCTTGTTCCTTTCAAATACTTGAGGATTTTCTTTCTTTGCTTCAAGATGGCTTTTCTTAGGATTAGCTTGAAATCGAGCACCGACTCCAACCGCAAATGAAATATCGTGTCTACTAGCAGATTAAATATAATAAAGAACCAATAAGACCTCTATACTAAGTTTGATCGGTGTCTTCTCCCTTCTCATCTGGATCCATTGAAAAATTTGTCATCATAGGTATCTTAGCTTCTCGGCCGTACCTATTCCATATTTTTCAATAAGATCTTTTGTATATTTGGCTTGGTTGATGAATATTCCCTTCTTCGCTTGACTTGAAGTCCAAGAAAATATGTCATTTCTCCCATCATGGACATTTCAAATCATTTTCATAAGACTACTAAATTCTTCACATAAAGATATGTTAGTTGATCTAAAAATTATATCATCAACATAAATTTGAACTAATAAAAGATCACAACCAAACTCTTTTCTAAAAACAGCTTCTATCAATTCTACCTTTAACAAAACCATTTTGAATTAAATAATCGGACAAGGTGTCATACCAAGCTCTTGGTGCTTGTTTAAGTCCATATAGAGCTTTCCTTAATTTATAAACCTTGTCTCCTTTGACAAAACCAGGTGGTTGCTCTACATAAACTTCCTCGGCTAGGATTCCATTTAAGAACGCTGACTTAACATCCATTTGAAAAATAATGATTCTTTTAAAAGCCGCATAGGCTAAAAACAATCTTATGGCTTCCAGACGAGCTACTTGGTGCAAAGGTTTCATCATAATCAATACCCTCTCGATTGTGAATAACCTTGAGCAACTAGTCTGGCCTTATTTCTAACCACAATATTGTTTTCATCCTCTTGTTTTTAAAAACCCATTTAGTTCCAATGACTTTTTGATGATGAGGCCTTTCAACAAGCTCCCACACATCTTGTCTCTGAAACTCGATTTAGTTCTTCTTGCATGGCATTAATCCAGTTGGAATCGATTAGAGCTTCGTAATTGATTTAGGTTCAAGTAATGACACATAGCAATCGAATATACAATCTTGATTTAGTTGGGTCCTCGTCTGGACACCGAGTCTAAATCTCCAATTATCTGCTCAAATTTGGGTGATATGACATTACTTTCTTACCTTTATCTTTTACGGTAGATGGTGTCTTGTCGAATTATTTATTTGATTATTCTATGTTACCTTCACAACTCTACCGATCGGTGATGTGTTATTGGTCGTCGATCGGTGATGTGTTGTTCGTCAATGCAGTTAGTTGGCAAATCATTTTGTTGAGGAAATTCTTTCAGGTTCCTTTCCTCTGTCTCGATTCTTCTTCTTCATTTGAATCGATTCTTGATTGTAGAAATTTAAGGTTGATCTTTTGATAGTCATCGATTCAGATTATACGATATCTTTGTGATGTCCCCTGTCTTATCAAACTCAAAAGAAGATTCATCAAATACCACATGGGGTGTTTCTTCTACACACAAGGTTGTCTTATTAAAAACTCTATATGCCTTTGATATAGATGAGTATCCTAAAAATATCCCATCTGCTATCTTGGCATCAAAAGTTTTTAATTGAGATTTTTCATTGTTGTGTATGAAACATTTACAACCAAATATATGAAAATATGAAATTTTGGGAGATCTTCCCTTCCAAATTTCATAGGAAGTTTTACACTTATCCTTGACAATCAGACTTCTATTTTGAACATAGCGAAATTTGTATTCACCGCTTCGCCCAAAACCTATGAGGAGTGTTGAATTGCATAACATTGTTCTAGCCGCTTTTCAAAGTCCTGTTTCTTCTCTCAACAAGTCCATTTCTTTGTGGAGTCCTTGCTGCAGATGTTTCTGAGCTATGTCCTTCTCAATGCAAAGTATTTAGAAATCAATTTATTTAGGAATTCAAGACCTTTATCACTTCTAATTTTAACAACATCTAGTCCTTTTTCATTTTGAATCTTTTTAAGAAATTGAATTTTAGACATAGTCTCATTCTTTTTGTACAAGAAAATAACCCAAGTAAATCTTGAAAAGTCATCAACAATTACTAAGGTGTATTTTCTTCCACTAAAGCCGAGAGGAGTTAATGGACCAAACAGATCCATATGAAGAAGTTCCGTAATCCTTTCTCAAGAAGGACTATTTATTGTTTTAAAAGAAGCTTTGGTCTGCTTTTCCTTTTGACAAGAAACACATACATGGTTCTTTGAAAATACTTTATCGTGGAGTCCTTTAACTAAAGATTTCCTTGCAATTTTGTTAAGAGTTTTGAAGTTTAAGTGACCAAGTCGTCTGCGCTACACCCAACTTAAGTCATCCGAACTCTTAGCAACAAGACAAGTATCTTTAGGACAGCTTTTTAAAGTTGGCAACATAAATGTTACCTTGTCTTACTCCAGCCAATAGAATATTTTCATTTAAACCATCTAATACATAGCATACATTATGAGTAAATTTAACACAAAACCCTTTATCACAAAATTGTGAAACAGATAGTAGGTTGTGCCTCAATCCTTCCACGTAGTAAACTTCTTGAACTTGAACATCTCCAATCATTAGTGTTCCTACACCTTTAGTAAGTCCATAGTTGTTGTCTCCAAACATTACTCTAGGTCCATCAATGGTTTGGTAGTTAGAGAGAAGTCGCCTTTCATAGGTCATGTGCTTGGAAACCACTATCAATGTAATGTATGACCTCAAGAATATCTCCTCTATCAACTATCTTTTTATCTTCCCGCAATCAAATTTATTGCTTAGGTACCCTTTGTACTTTGGGTCCTTTCATGTTAAGTTGACTCTTAGGAATCCGGATAAAAATATCAATGTTCCTTAAAACCATAGATTGAAGCTTACATCCATATCTATCTACTAAGATAAGACTTTCAAGATCAACTGATTTAATTGATCTTTTGAAATTGTCTTGAATCTTGGCAATAATGGATAATATTTGCTTCTTCCATCAAAACTATTATACCTAGGATAGTTCTTTGATTTAGTCTTAGGTTTAACCTTAGGAGTTACTCTCCTCATCCGATTTTTCTTTCGGAAATATCGGATGAGGTAATTAATTCCTTTAGTTTCAGGACTGAATAAAGTTTCTACCTTAGGTTTAGTTGCTTTGATAAAGACTCTAGGTTTTATAGGATCATTCTTCTTACTCCTATCAAAACCTAATCCAGCTTTTATCACTAGACTTTTGTGAAGAATTGAAAATTTTATCTATTGTGGTTTGAGAATTATTCATGAGTCCTAACTTGAGATTTAATTCTCTGTTAGTCCTTTTATAATTCTCATTCTCAGAATAGATTTTTGAAAATTTTATTTTTAAAGAACTCAGCCTCGTTTCTAACTTATCCTGCCTTATCGTACAAGGTATCGTGATCATCTCACCGACATTCCCTTGAATGTACAAATTGATTTCTCACTTTTCTTAGTCTCGATTGACCTTAGTTAGATCAAAAATTTGATCCTTTAAATTAAGATTTTCTACTCTATCTGCTTGTAAAGAGATAGAGCAGTCTCCAAATCTTTCAAAAATTTATCAATAAGACTAGGATCAGCTTTCGAGATAAGGTATCACACTTCATTATCTGATGATGAATTGTAATGTACCTCTTTAGCCATTAGACATATGTCATCATCTCACCCAAAATCAGATGAGGATGAGGATGATGATGTCTCACGAGCTTCTTCTTTCTTAGCTAGGAGAGCTCTCTCGGTCAAAGATACCTTCTATCTCTTTTCTTCCTCTTTTCTTCTCTCTCTCTCGGGAGTGAGTTGAGGACAACCATAGCTGTAGTGACCAGGTTTACTACATGTATAGCATATATCTCCTCCTGTCTGCTTTTGGACTACTTTCTCCTCGTCCGAAAGATGACTTATGACTTCTTGACCGATCCTTCTTTTTATCATTTTCTCGAACTCTTTTCATCCCCTGTCGATCTATAGTTCCTACGACTTAATCTGTCTCTCTTTGTTTCTTCTCGTACTTCATCTTCAATCATACCTTTTCAACAAAAGAGTCATTTCTTCTTTTATAGACAAATCGGATGCTTTAGAGATCTTTTCGCATTCATCTTGATGAACAAATGCTACTTTTTTTCCAGATGTAGATGACTCTACCTCATATTCTTCATCTTCAATATGAATGTCATATTCCAAAGTTGCTTTAAGATGAGAAAAAAGAGTGTGGTGTGATATTGCCGACAAATTCTGTGTTGCCTTGAGAATATTTGCTTTCTCTCTCCATCTTTTGCTTAAAGATCTCGAGTACTTTGTTGTTAATTTCTTTCTCGGTGTAAGTCTTACCCAAATCACCGCTTTGTTCACAAGATTAGTCGGCCTCACGTCCAGCTTGATCTACAGCTTCACCATCCTTCATTTTGAATGTATTAAATGCATGTAGAACTCGATCAAGCTTATTTTCTTTGACCTGCTCGTATCCTTCACAAATTCCAAAGCAAGAGTCTCTCACATTTCTTTGGCAGCCTTGCATCTTTTAACCTTTTCAATCCAATCCTTACTTAGAGTCTCAATGATTTCAGTTCGAGCTACTTAATCAAGATTATGAACCTTTCTTTCATCATTTGTTAACTCGTAGCTCTTTTTTCTTGTCTGGTCCTGGATTCACTGATTCAGGCTCCAGTGTTGGTTCCTCCATGATAGAATTTTATAGGTCCCTCTTCAAGAACCTCTTCCATTCTATCATGAATGGCTTTTAGGTGATTTTTCATCCTAAATTTCAAGTAATCATAATCTTCAATAGAGAATTCAGAAGATTCCTAGACTTCTTGTTTTTCCCCGATGACATGATGAAATAAAGAAACAAAATACTCTACAAACTAATTAGTAGCACCGTTAGTATCAAAGAAGAAAATGAAGAAAATCAAGATAATTTCGAATCTTATTCAAGACCTAAAATCAATATCGAATGTACCTTAATCACGTAGAGTTGTCAAAAGGAGGCGAGGTCCGCACTCCGCTCCGGCTAGATTTATTTCGCAAGTTATATTACCAAGGAACAGTTTTCACACCTTTTTTTTCCTTTTTGGTAGCAGCTTTAGAGGCATGAACAAGTGAGCTGCGCAGTTCGAAGACGAACCAATGGAAACACCCACATCCCCCAACTTGTCAACTACGGCTTGATCGTTGGCCTCCACAGAAATGCTTCCGCTATCTCGATCAATATCCACATTTCACCATCTTTCTGCGTAACATTAAACGCTGAAATCATTTCCTTATTAGTACTTCCAGAGTCAATTCTTATTATAACAAAGATTTTTGTCCCGCAACATTCCATCTTGAATGTTTCCATCCGCTATCGTTAATTTACGATCGTCCTCTCGCTCCTCATCCTTCCGGTATGCAACCCGATCAAGTGCCAAATCATTCCCTCTCGCATCTATGTCCGTTAGGGCTAGAAAAGCATTATTAGCAAGGGTGTTATCCGGAGTTGCGCCCTTTGCTTGACGGGTCTTTTTGGATCCAGCCCTCATCCTTTGCTTCAGTTTTGCAACCTCCCGTGCCTCTTTATGTTCCCAGTTCTCTTTACGAACCCATTCGTTATCCACTTGTTTCAAACTTTTTGCTTTCGCGGCATCTTAGCCCCTCCTTTATTGTCTGTTGGTCCCCGAATGTTGAGTTGATTAAAACCTTGAGATAACCTTCTAGAACAAAATCTAGAAAGGGCGGGTTTGAATAGATTTTGTAGATTTTTCGAATCTCCCAAAATCAATTCAAAGTATCGATTAAACACAATGGAAAACAATTGTAAACTCAACTTTTAACAAGATCAAAAGCAAGGCCGATATTTAGATTCTAGTTAAGATTCTAATTTGAATCTTCAATTAACAAAATTGTAACTTGAATGTAAATTAAAAGAAAGCAAGAAATAACACCCGATTTTATAGTGGTTCGGATTATAACAATCCTACATCCACTCTCCTTCTCCAAACTTTCTCCAAACTTTGAAGAAGGGTCTCCACTAGCCGCTTACTTACTTACAATCTTTTACAAATTACAACTTGATCTTCAAACCTTCAAAGATGCTAATCAACCTTCCGAAATCTAACTATAAGACTAAGAAGTGTATTTGAAGATGTGAAGTGAAGTGTTCTACAAACACTTAGAAAATTCTATAAAGAAATCGTGAAAAACTATATATTTTTTTAAACTTTGTGAAAATCACTTGGCCGGAAAACTTGGATGTGTGTATTCTCTATATTCGTAATGACGTGCCTAGACCTATTTATAAGTCTGAAAAGTCGCTTAGTTTGTTAGTTAGTTCTAACAAACTAAAAACTGCTCAACAAACTTAATCTTGAAAACCGCTTGCTCTTCGGCTGATTTTAATCTATTCATCTGCAAATGACTTGGTGAAGACTTGCTTTTCTTATTCTACTCAGTTTGTCTTGACCTCGTCTCGAGCTCTTCATACTTGTCTCCTGCAGATGACTAAATCCGAGCTTGTCTTCGGATGACTTGTGATTCCTAGTCTCCAGTGACTTGAACTATCCTTTTCCTAGTCGATCACCTTCGTACTAGAACTCGCCTTCACCGTTCTTTATTATCATCTCGCTCATCCGAAATAATCTTTTAACTCATCAAAACAATCTTGATCTAACATGTCCTCCTTGCGAGTGTTAACCGATCGACATACCTTTATAGAATGCCCAATAATACCACAAGAATCGCAAAACGAGGCGGTTGCTCGTATTTAATCGACGAAAATAACATCTAGTCTTCGATTTGAACATAATGAAACTTTCACAACCCTTCGTCATATCAATCTCTATCAGGACCCTCACATAATGACACATAGTTTTATTTTTGTACATTCATCCAATTTTATCAAAGTACCTAAAGCCGACGCCAAAGCATGAATAATTTTACAGGTAAAATGTTAGACCAAGTAGAGTTTTGATGAGTTAAAAGGAGAAATCCAGATGAGCGGATTAACGTTGATAAACAAATTAGATCGATTCAATTCTAAGCCGATCGACTTGGTCAAGAGCCGATTAAGTTAGCGGAGATCAAAGTCTACAAGTCATCCTGGAGACAAGCTCAAAACTAGTCATCTACGGAGACGATCATGAAGAGCTCGAGGCGAGGTCAAGACAAGCCGAGTAGAATAAGAAAGGCAAGTCTTCACCAAGTCACTGCAGACGAGTGGGAAGAATCGGTTGAGGTCAAGAGCGCTTTTCAAGAATAAGTTTGTTGAGTAGCCTTCAGTTTGTTAGAACCGACTAACAAACTAACCTGTCTTTTCAGACTTATAAATAGGACTAGGTTTTATTTTTCTAGACACTTATGCAAATTTGATTTTCACACTATTCACTATTGATTTCACAAAGTATTTGTCAAGAGAGATTTCAAATATTTTCTAAGTGTTTATAGAACACTTCACTTCACATCTTCAAAAACACATCTTATTCTTAGAGTTAGATTTCGAGAGAGTTGATTAGATTGTTGAAGAGTTGAAGTTCAAGTTGTAATTTGTAAAGATTGTACGGTAAGTAAGTAGCACTCGCGAAGACCCTTCTTCAAAGTTTGGAGAAGGAGAGTGGATGTAGGATTGTTATAATCCGAACCACTATAAATCCTAGTGTTATTTTCTTGCTTTCTTTAATTTCTCGTTCAAGTTACAATTTTGTTAATTCAAGATTAAAATTCAGAATCTTAACTAAAGTCCGAATATCACCTTGCTTTTGATCTTGTTAAAAGTTGAGTTCTCAATTATATTCCGCCGTGTTTAATCGATATTTTGAATTGATTTTGAGAGATTAAAAATCTACAAAATCTATTCAAACCCCCTTTCTAGATTTTGTTCTAGAAGGTTATCTCAAGGTTTTAAATCAACTCAACCTTCGCAGACCAACAAGTGGTATCGAGCGGTGTTAAGGCATTTCGATATTGATTTTAGGTCTTGAACAAGATTACGAAATTATCTTGATTTTCTTCATTTTCTTCTTTTAACCAACAAAGGCTACTAATTAGCTTGTGGAGTATTTTGTTTCATTGTTTCATCATGTCATCGGGAAAAACAAAAGTCTAGGAATCTTCCTGAATTCTCTATTGAAGATTATGATTACCGGAAATTTAGGATGGAGAATCACCTAAAAGCCATTCATGATAGGATGGAAGAGGTTCTAGAAGAGGGACCTATAAAATTCTATCATGGAGGAACTAACACGGAGCCGAGTCTGCTGAATCCGAACTGCATAAGAAAAGAAGAGTTACGAGTTAACAAATGATGAAAGAAAGGTTCATAGCTCGAACCTGAGATCATTGAGACTCTAAGTAAGGATTGGATTGAAAAGGTTAAAAGATGCAAGACTGCCAAAGAAATGTGGGAGACTCTTGCTTTGGAATTTGTGAAGGATCTCGAGCAGTCAAAGAAAACAAGCTTCATCTGTTCTACATGCTTTTGACACATTCAAAATGAAGGATGGTGAGACTGTAGATCAACTGGATGTGAGATTGACTAATCTTGTGAACAAAGCAGCCGATTTGGGTAAGACTTACACCGAGAAAGAAATTAACAACAAGATACTTAGATCTTTGAGCAAAAGATGGAGAGAGAAAGCCAATATTCTCAAGGCAACACAAAATTTTCATCAATATCACATCATACTCTCTTCTCTCATCTTAAAGCACCGGAATATGACATTCACATTGAAGATGAAGAAGATGAGGCAGAGTCATCTACATCTGGAAAAGCTGTAGCATTTGTCCATCAAGATGAATTTGAAAAGATTGCTAAAGCATCTGATTTGTCTGTAAAAGAAGAAATGGCTCTGTTGTTGAAAAGATATGAAAGATCAAGATGAAGTACGGAAGAAACAAAAGAGACAGTTAGGTAGAAGGAATTATAGATCGACAGGATGAAAAGAGTTCGGATAATGATAAAAAGAAGGATCACCAAGAAGTCATAGGTCACCTATCGACGAGGAGATAGTAGTCCAAAAAGACGAGAGGAGATATATGCTATACTTGCGGCAAGAAACCTGGTCACTACAGCTATGATTGTCCTCAACTCACTCCCGCAGAGAGAGAAGAAAAGAGGAAGAAAAGAGATAGAAGATATGCGACTGAGAGCTCTCCTAGCCGAGAAAGAAGAAGCTCGAGAGACATCATCATCCTCATCTTCATCTGATTTTGGGTCAGATGATGACATATGTCTAATGGCTAAAGAGGTACATTATTATTCATCATCGATAATGACCGTGACACCTTATCTCGAAATCGATCACGGCCTTATTGATAAAGCCGTTGAAAGATTTGGAGACTGCTCTATCTCGCTATAAACAGATAGAGACTGAAAATCTTAATTTAAAGGATCAAATTTCTGATCTAACTAAGGTCAATCAGACTAAGGAAAGTGAGAAACTAGACTGCATATCAAGGGGGAATGTCGACTAAGATGATCACCAAGACCTTGTCTCGATAAGGCAGATAAGTTAGAACAGAACTCGAGTTCTTTAAAAATAAAATTTTCAAATATCTATTCTGAGAATGAAAATTATAAAAGGACTAACAGGGAATTAAATCTCAAGTTGGGACTCTTGAATAATTCTCAAACTACAATAGATAAAATCTTCAATTCATCTCAAAATTCTAGTGATAAAAGCTGGATTAGGCTTTGATAGAAATAAGAAAAATAATCCTATAAAACCTAGACTCTTTGTGAAAGCAACTAAACCTAAGGTAGAAACTTTATTCAGTCCCTGAAACCAAAGGAATTAATTACCTCATCCGATACTTCGAAAAGAAAAATCGACGAGGAAAGTAACTCCTAAGGTGAACCTAAGACTAAATCAAAGATCTATCCTAGGTATAATAGCTTTGATGGAAGAAACAGATCTTATCCATTTTTACCAAGATTCAAGACAATTTCAAAAGATCAACTAAATCAGATTGATCTTGAAAGTCTTATCTTAATAGATAGATATGGATGCAAGCTTCAATCTATGGTTTTAAGGAACATTGATATTTTTATCCTGGATTCCTAAGAGTCAACTTAACTTGAAAGGACCCAAAGTACAAAGGGTACCTAAGAAATAAATTTATGATTGCAGGAAGACAAGAAGATAGTTGATAGAGGAGACATTCTTGAGGTCATCTGGTATATTGATAGTGGTTGTTCAAAGCACATGACCTATGAAAGACGACTTCTCTCTAACTATCAAACCATTGATGGACCAAGAGTGATGTTTGGAGACAACAACTATGGACTTACTAAAGGTGTTGGAACACTAATGATTGGAGATGTTCATGTTCAAGAAGTTTACTATGTGGAAGGATTGAAGCATAACCTATTATCTGCTTTCACAATTTTTTGATAAAGGGTTTTGTGTCAAATTTACTCATAATGCATGCTATGTTTTAGATGGTTTAAATGAAAATATTCTATTGGCTGGAGTGAGACAAGGTAACATTTATGTTGCTAACTTCAAAAGCTGTCCTAAAGATACTTGTCTTGTTGCTAAGAGTTCGAGATGACTTAAGTTGGGCAATGCATTTACTTGGTCACTTAAACTTCAAAACTCTTAACAAAATAGCAAGGAAATCTTTAGTTAAAGGACTCCCGATAAAATATTTTCAAAGAACCATGTATGTGTTTCTTGTCAAAAAGGAAAACAGACCAAATCTTCTTTTAAAACAATAAGTAATCCTTCTTCGTAAAGAATTTTGGAACTTCTTCATATGGATCTGTTTGGCCCGGTAACTCCTCTCGGCTTTAGTGGAAGAAAATACACCTTAGTAATTGTTGATGATTTTTCAAGATTTACTTGGGTTATTTTCTTGTACAAAAAGAATGAGACTATGACCAAGATTCCGAATTTCTTAAAAGATTCAAAATGAAAAGGGATTAAATATTATTAAAATTAGAAGTGATAAAGGTACTGCATTTCTAAATAAATTGATTTCTAACTACCGCATTGAGAATGGCATAGCTCAGAAACATCTGCGGCAAGGACTCCACAACAAAATGGAGTTGTTGAAAGAAGAAACAGGACCTTGAAAGAGGCGGCTAGAACAATGCTATCTCAATTCAACACTCCTCATAGATTTTGGGCGTATGGTGAATACAAATGCTATGTTCAAAATAGAGTCTGATTGTTAAGGATAAGTGTAAAACTCCCTATGAAATTTGGAAGGGAAGATCTCCCAAAATTTCATATTTTCATATATTTGGTTATAAATATTTCATACACAATAATGGGAAATCTCAATTAAAAACCTTTGATGCCAAAATAGCGAGATGGGATATTCTTAGGATACTCATCTATATCAAAGGCATATAGAGTTTTTAATAAGACAACCTTGTGTGTAGAAGAAACACCCCATGTGGTATTTGATGAATCTTCTTTTGAGTTGGATAAGACAGGGGACATCACAAAGATATCGATAATTTGAATCGAGATGACTATCAAAGGATCTACCATAAAATTCTACAATCAAGAATCAGATTCGGATGAAGAGGAAGAATCGACAAAGGAAAAGGACTCGAAAGAACTTCCTCAACAAATGATCTACCAACCGATCAGACGACCAATGACACATCACCGATCGGTAGAGCTATCGAGAAGGTAACATAGAATCATCTCGAAATAAATAATTCAGACAAGACATCATCCACCGTAAAAGATAAAGGTAAGAAAGTAATGTCATATCACCCACTAAACGAGATAATTGGAGATTTAGACTCTGGTGTCCGGACGAGGACCCAACTAAATCAAGATTGTATGTTCGATTGCTATGTGTCATTACTTGAACCTAAATCAATTACGTAAGCTTTAATCGATTCCAACCGGATTAATGCCATGTAAGAAGAACTAAATCAGTTTCAAAGACAAGATGTGTGGGAGCTTGTTGAAAGGCCTCATCATCAAAAAGTCATTGGAACTAAATGGGTCTTTAAAAACAAAAGGGATGAAAACAATATTGTGGTTAGAAATAAAGCCGGACTAGTTGCTCAAGGTTATTCACAATCGCAGGGTATTGATTATGATGAAACCTTTGCACCGAGCTCGTCTGGAAGCCATAAGATTGTTTTTAGCCTATGCAGCTTTTAAAAGATTCATAGTTTTTCAGATGGATGTTAAATCAGCCTTCTTAAATGGAATCTTAGGTGAAGAAGTTTATGTAGAGCAACCTCCTGGTTTTGTCAAAGGAGACAAGGTTTATAAACTAAGGAAAGCTCTATATGGACTTAAACAAGCACCAAGAGCTTGGTATGACACCTTGTCTGATTATTTAATTCAAAATGGTTTTGTTAAAGGTAGAATTGATAGAACTCTATTTAGAAAAGAGTTTGGTTGTGATCTTTTATTAGTTCAAATTTATGTTGATGATATAATTTTTGGATCAACTAACATATCTTTGTGTGAAGAGTTTAGTAGTCTTATGAAAAGCATTTGAAATGTCCATGATGGGAGAAATGACATATTTTCTTGGACTTCAAGTCAAGCGACAAAGAAAGGAATATTCATCAATCAAGCCAAATATACAAAGATCTCATTGAAAAATATGGAATAGGTACCAGCCGAGAAGCTAAGATACCTATGATGACAAATTTTTCAATGGATCTAGACGAGAAGGGGAAAATACCGATCGACCGAGTATCGAGGTCTTATTGGTTCTTTATTATATTTAAGCTGCTAGTAGACTCGATATTTCTTTTGCGGTTGGAGTTTGTGCTAGATTTCAAGCTAATCCTAAGAAAAGTCATCTTGAAGCAGCAAAGAAAATCCTCAAGTATTTGAAAGGAACAAGAATATTGGACCGTGGTATCCGGTGATGACAACTTTGAGCCGTCTGGATACTCGATTCAGATTTTGGTGGGTGTAAGAAAGATAGAAAATCTACATCTGGTACTTGCCAAATTCTTGGAAGTAAGCCGATTTCATGGTTGTCTAAGAAACAAACCTATGTAGCTACTTCCACAATGAAGCCGAGTATATAGCATTTGGAAGTTGTTGTTCACAACTGATCCGGATAAGTCGCCAGCCTAAGGGATTATAATATTATCACTAAAGATGTACCTATCTTTTGTGATAGTAATAGTGCCATAGCTATTACTCGTAACCCAGATTCTTCATACAAGATGCAATCATGTAGATATCGACACCACTTCATCCGAGACCATGTAGAAAAAGGAGACATCGAGACTTGAGAAGATCTTAACCGACTTTCAAAGAGCAGACATCTTGATAAAACCACCGCAGAGACGAGGTTTAAAGAATTATCTCGTAGAATTAAGTTTATTAGATGTTTCGTTGGTAAATCTCTAATTACGTTTTTTAATTCTTGTTTCTCTCAATTTAGTTTATTATGTCTAGAAATAATTATCGACTAGATCTGTGTCAAAGGACAATCAGTAGTGATATCATTGATCTCTGTTTAGGAATCAAGAATCAAGGATTAGTCATATTGACCTTATCCGACATGATAATTGCTTATCGACATATGGTAAATCGAGACTAGGGCACAATAGTCGGTGATTTTACGAAAAGCAGATGACTATACGCACCCTATCTCGATCTACCTAAGATACTAATAAGTTTTGTTGAGTTTGGTTTGCGAGAACAGTAAATACCGAGTTAGTCTCATAAATCTCTTCATTGAGAAAACCTTCATCTTTGTTCTTCTCAAAATCGTTGTTTTTAAATAAAGTCCTTAAGTGTGTATTTCAAGTAATCTGTTTTGTAACAAAGCTGAAAATACTTTGTTGTTAAAATTTTTTTAGACTTTCAAAAATCGGACTAGGAAAAGTTTTCAAAAATATCGAGATAAGATCTTCTTGACCTAGTCGACTTTTTACCAAGTACGAAATAGAATACCTGAGTCTTGAGCAAGTCATCTCATTGCTTACGTCTGTATACTAATTACTTCTTATAAAGTAAGTCTATTAGCCGTCTAATCCGTAGGATAAACGGTTACTTTTTACGCAATTCAAGACGCAGCGTGTAGGTTACGCGCCTGAATACAAATCGATTTTCTCGCAAAACCGTTGATGTTTTACACGCGCCTTTTTAATCGACGGTTTAAAATCGAACCCCGAGATCGTGCCACGTTTCGATTTCCCAAACTTTCCCTCTCTCTCCCTCGTTTAAAAACTTACCTTCAACAGCTTTTAAAATTTTTACTTTCACAATTCCCTGCTATCAAAGTTTTACGAAAATTTCTTACTCTCGAAATCTTATCAATGGCATCCTCTTCTTCTCAAACCCCAAAACCACCTTCTTATATATCCGCTTCAGGATCTCGATTTCAAAATGCTTTCGATTCGCAAAAACAAATTGAAGGCTGAGATGTTTGTAGATTTCGAGACTACTAATGACAGAGAATCCAGAGAAATTCTCGATCAAGAAGCTTCAAGATTACGGGGTTTTTGTTCACTTAAATCTCCATTGAACAAAAGCTGCTGATTTCATTGGAGCGAGAATTTCTTGCAAGGAGTGAATTCACGAGAGGATGGTTTCGTAACGCCTGTTGAAGGTACTCAACTAGAGTACTCCAAGGAGAACGTTGAAAGGACTTTGATACTTCGATGGAAGGGGTCAATCCTTTGGTGTATAAGGAGAACGATTTGGAAGAATCGTTTGATATGTTTGCAAGGAGTTACATACGGGGGTGTTAGGAGAGAGTTAAAGAAACATATGTTGAGGAGAAGGTATAGGCCGCTCATGACAATCGTCACAAAGTCAATCCTAGGAGATCAAAGCTCCCATGATGGAGTGACGAAGTCACGATTGTCTTTGTATGAGAGCCATTGTTGATGGAGTACAGGTGGATTGGGTAGATGTGTTGTTTAGGAGATTAAATGAGGAAAAGCCGAGGATATTGTTTAATCCAACCAATGGAGATCGGATCACCTCAACCGGTGAGTCTTTTTAATAAGATCACGGTGTTGATGGAAGGGTTGAATAAAAAATTTGAAACGAGGGAAGGTTTGAAGAAATATTCAAAGCAAAAAGGGTTACCGACAAAAGATGAATGGATTGGAGGGTTGCCCGACTCGGATGATGAGTCCGATGATGCTCGAGGCAAAGGGAGCACTGGCAGCCGCAGTGAGTACAGAGGCTAGCAAGAAGCATTCCCAACCTCCAGCACTGGGTGGCCAAACCACCTTAAGCTCAACCAGCCGAGGATCCACTGTTGTAGAAGTAACAGTGAGGAGGCAAGAACTTCTATAAGGTCTCCAACAAGAAGGAGGTCTAGGAGGAGGCTAGTCGAGTGCAGACGGGGTACCTGTGGTGAGCTATCTACAAGTCACGAGACAGATGAGGATTCCGATGAAGATAATCAATTTATTCTTCGAGAGGAGGTCCTCTAGGACGTCTGAATCTCTCGCGCTCTCCGGTCGCCGAGACGGAAGTCTCCATCCTACCGTAAGAAGTACCTAGTCTTGGAAATCGCGGCCGAGGTTGAGCAGTGGATGTCCCGGCCTCTCCACCCAAGGAAGGCTGATTTCACCCATCCAGAGGAAGGTACTACTTCATCTCTCTCTCCCTCCAAATCCCCACCGGCAATGAAGAGGTGTGCCCGGCGGCACCTCCGAGCCTCTCAAATGACCACGCTTGCTCCAAACAGTCCAAACCTCATCTGAAACCATTCCCACCACCACCCAAACTGAAATCATCCCCACCGCAACTCAATCAAACTACTCTTCCTCCAACCATCTCTCCACAAATAGAACCACCCACTACATCCACCCCCACCCCATCGACACCCAACACTTCACTCCCCAGAAATAGACATCACCTCTTACTCTTTTCTAGAAGACATTCGGATGAGCTCCCCAATTCCTCAACCCCAAATTTCTAACTTCCCCCTCTACCTCTTCTTCTTCCGAATCCTCATCCGAGGAGGAGGAAAGTGCCTTAAGTCCCACATCGGCCATTGATTGGGTTCATTCTTGCATGATATTTGTTGATCATTATATATCATATTGGGTATTTCATTGCAAAATCTGAGGTTAATGTGTTTAATTTTGTGAACTAATACTTTCATGTAAGTGTTGACTCATTTCTAGAAAAAGGGTGAAAGAAAGCGAGCAAAGAATCGAGCGAGACAACAACTTGGTGAGCAAGATCCAATCAAGGAGGAGCGGAAGCCGAGAAATGAAAAGAGAGAGATCAAAGATCGATGCACAAGTGTGGAAGAGGTGATGAATCGAGACGAAGAGTCAAAAGTTGAGAAGAAGAGAAAACAAGGCCACTCGGCCGAGTGGAATATCACTTGGCCGAGTGAGAGATAAGATGCCCGAGTCAAGGTAAGGCGTAAGGAATGTCACTCGACCGAAGCAATCCCACTCGGCCGAGTGGGGGTATATTTGGCCGAGTCCTCCCATTCCGACGAAATTCCACTCGGCCAAGACGCTTATGACTCGGCCGAGTGAGACATCAGTGGCCGAGTCACATTGTGGCGAAAGATTATGACTCGACCAAGAGCCGGGCGACTCGGCCGAGTGAGAAGTGTAGTGGCCGAGTCGCCACATCCCAAGAAGAAAGTCACTCGGCCATGAGCAAGGCAACTCGGCCGAGTGAGATACTTTTGCCCG
The DNA here is from genome assembly GCA_030762865.1 of Paraleonurus japonicus. Lineage (NCBI taxonomy): Eukaryota > Viridiplantae > Streptophyta > Magnoliopsida > Lamiales > Lamiaceae > Paraleonurus > Paraleonurus japonicus. Next base: position 22,988,188 of record CM061054.1, read on the forward strand.
AGTCATCTAGTGCCGAACTGAAGCTACTCGACCAACATCCAAGTCACTCGGCCGAGTGGTGGCCGAGTGGGACCACGGCTAGCGATTTTGAGTAGAATTTCATCATTTTCGAGGTCCTTAAGTGCAAAACGAAATTTGTAACTTTGCCCCCACTATAAATACTCTCTAATTCAGCTGATGAAGGGAGCTTTTCCACACTTAGAACATTGGATAGGGATTTAGATTAGAAATTCTCTGCACTCATTCACACACGATTACACATAGTGATAGGTGTTCTTAGTTTTTGAAGGATTTGAATTACCCAAGAGTTATAGCTGATAAATTTGATCATTCCAGTTGTATTAGACTCCATCAAGGTGACTTCTACCATTTATTTTCAGTTTTGTTATCTAATTCTAGCTTAATCATGATTCCTAATTACTTATTGTTCATGGGTTTCTTTCAATTAGCTATGATTGGCTAAATTCCATATGTGCTTGGGTGTAATGATCCCTTGATGAGTTGATTTTGGTGATTTTATGATTGGGTGTTCATTTGTTGAGGTGATTAATTGTCTTAATGATGATTTGCATGATTTAATTGCTAAGGTGAGCTTTGATCTTGTGTTTATTGATTTAATTGATGCAAGGATACTTGGTTGATTGAATTGATGCATAGGTGTTAGGTTTGCTAAAGTGATTGAAGTGGATATTTGGTTAACACAAGGATACTTGGTTAATTAATTAGAACCTCATTAAGGCACATTGATTACTTGTTGTTGCATGAGATTAGTGAGGGGGTGAGAGTGCCGTCTCTTACATTCCTACGTGCTTTATCGATCATTTAGAACCTAGGCTTATCAAGTACGGTTTTAATTGAACTATTTGTTGGTTATCCCTATGATCCCTCTTTGAATGAACACTTGATTGTTGATGATCCGAATTTGTGAGTCTTTGGTGAATTGCACCCGAGCACTACTATCTCATCCTTGGTATTCCTCTCTGATTGCTTAGTTTGATCTATTGTCGTATTTGTGTTAGTCATTTTGTTGCTCTAATTCTGAAATCTTGACTAGCCACTATAATTCTATGGAAACGTATGTTTTCGAGGCTCCATTGTACTCCTAGTCCCTTGGGTTCGATATTTGTTTGGTCGAAAATACTTGTTGCTAAAATACTACGATCAAAATGGCGCCGTTGCGGGACTAGTTGAGGATACTTAGGTGGAACTTGAATTCTAGTTGAGTGGAGTTACTAGTGGCATTTATATTTGTTGTTGTTTTGTTGTTTTTGTTTTAAGAATTTGATACTTGGTCTCTTGTTGGTAGGTGTTTGATCGAACTTTGAAAATTGATAACGAAGCTCTACCAAGAAGAAGGAATCGGAGGAGGAATCGTAGGACTTTTAATAGAGAAATGGAAGGGGATCCACCCCCACATGGAGAGAGGGTTGCTCGCCCAGAAGGAGGAGAAGGGGAGATCAATATTCAAGGCATCCAAGTGGAATTGAGAGGTGCCCAACCTCAAAGAGAAGAGATGGTGCATCAAAATCCACCAAATCCCCAAAATCCTTATCCTTACCCTTACCCATACCCATATCCATATCCACCACCACCAATTCAAGGCCAAAATCCATATCCATACCCACCTCCATATCCACCATATCCTCCATATCAAGACCAAAATTACATTGATCAATACAATCCTCCACCACCACCCTTGCATAACAATCAAAACCCACAAAATCCCCCACCTCAAAGGGAAGGTAGACCCATTCGTGCTTATTTTGAGCCTCAACTACGGGAGTATTACGATGGGATAGCTAGGCCGAATATCCAAGCTAATAATTTTGAGATTGCACCGCTATGATCAAGCTTCTCATGGAGAATCAATTTGAGGGAAGAGATGGGATAGATGATCCACACAAACATTTGGATAGATTCTTGGAGTTAGCGGACACTATGAAGTTCAATGGTGTCACCGAAGACGCTAAGAAGTTGAGGATGTTTGCATTCACCCTCACGGGAAAGGCCAAGCAATGGCTTAGCAAAACTTTACCGCCGGGAGTGTACGCACTTGGGACGAGATAAGTCAAAAGTTTTGCTTAAATTCTATCCTCCTTCTAGAACCGTCCAAGCAAGGAATGAGATTGCGGTTTCAAGCAAAAGCCAAAGGAGAGTATCAAGGATGCATGGGAAGCGTTTCAACAATTTGTTGATTTCGTGTCCCCAACACGGCTTTCCGGAGGAGCAAACCATATGCTTCTTTTATTGTGGAGTGGATGAAGCATCTCAACTACATTTGAATGCATGTGCTAAGGGGGACTTCTTATTCTTGACCTCACAAGAAGCCATTGAGATTTTAGATGGTGTAGCCAACAATGCCTCCCAATGGAACACCAATCAAGGCCCCAATCAAAGAGTAGCCAATGTGGAGCAAGGAGACTTAATGAAGTCTATGATGATGACGCTTATTGATAAGGTAAGCTCACTTACCGCCAATCAACAAAGGGATGTCACTCCTCTTCCAATGATGCAAGAAGGGCAAACTCTTCACCAAGTAGGGCCATGTGAAGATGTGAACTATATGGGAAGGCAACCTCAAGGAGGATATCAACAAGGCTACCAAGGAGGAAAGCAATTCAATCAAGGGCAATTCCGACCCCGTATCAACAAGGAGTTTCATCTTCTTATCAACAAGGAGGTCAATTTACTCAAGGTAACAACTCCTATAACTCAAATGTTCGTAAGAATGACAATTTTTCATATGCAAATCCGAAGGCCGCCATACAATTTCCACCCGGTTTTGATCCGGGAGCTAAACCGCCTAATGGAGAAGGGAAGCCTTCAACGGATGAGTTGTTAGCCTTGTTGATCAAGAAGACGGAAGAGAAAGATGCTAAGCTAGAAGCAAGGCTAGATAAAATGGAAAGCTTGTTTGGGAGCCAAATTTCTCAACATGGTCACCAACTCAAGACCCTTGAATTCCAAATGGGACAATTAGCCAACACCTTGGGGAATTTGCAAAATAAGGGAAGTTTCCTTCAAATACCGAGGTGAACCCAAAAGAGCAATGTAAGGGAATTCTATTGAGAAGTGGTACTAAGTATGATGGACCATCAATGCCAAAAGAAGGGGAGTTTGAAAGGGAGAATTCTCATGAGAAGAAAGAGATTGAAGAAGGGAGTGGTGAAGAGGAAGAAAACGAGTTTGAGAGATTTGATGAAGATGAGGAGGAAAAAGGGATGAAGAAGGAGAAGGATGAAGCCTTGTTGAAGAAGAAGGAAAAGGTGCTCGAAAAAGGGGAGTGTTCAACTCGAATTCCAAAGTGGAAATTGGCAAAGGAGTTGAGAGAAAAAGAGGAGCATGTGCCTTGTGATAGATGGGGAGTGCCCAAGACACCAATTCCACCTCCTTTTCCAAAAAGGTTCATGAAGCAAAGATGGAGGAAAGATTTGCTAAATTCTTAGAAATCTTCAAAAGATTCACATCAACATACCTTTTGCCGATGCCTTGGAACAAATGCCACACTACATGAAGTTTCTCAAAGATGCGATTTCCAAGAAGAAGAGGCTCCAAGAGCATGAAACGGTGAGTTTGACGGAGGAGTGTAGTGCCTTGCTCCAAAAGAGTGTGCCACAAAAGCTTAAAGATCCGGGGAGTTTCACAATTCCTTGTGAAATTGGTGGAAGTGATACAATGTGGGCGTTATGTGATCTTGGCGCAAGCATAAACCTTATGCCCTACTCTATTTACAAAAGGCTTGATCTCGGTGATATTAATGAGGTCTCTATGACACCTGGGCTTGCCGATCGATCAATTAAGAGGCCAAGAGGAATGGTTGAGGGACGTGCTTGTGAAAGTAGATCGATTCATCTTTCCGGCGGACTTCGTGATTTTGGACATGGAAGAAGATCAAGATGTGCCTCTTATTTTGGGGAGACCGTTTCTTGCAACGGGGAGGCTATGATCAATGTGAAAGATGGAGAGCTCAAATTGTGTTTCAATAATGAGGAGATCAAGTTTTCTATCTACAAGGCGTTGGAAAAGAATGATCAAGCGGAGAGTGTTAGCTTCGTTAGCTTAATTACGGGGTTATTCAAGATGAATGGGAAGATTTCTCAAACTCTTCTTTGTCTCTTGATTCTTATTCTTTCTTAAATAGAAATTTGCATGCATTGCATTTGGGTGAGTCTAATGAATTTTCTTTGCATATTTCTAATGATTGTAGGGGCAAAGTTGATGAAAAAAATGAAGGGATGTGATCAATGGAAAGTGGCAACCCAAATTTCTACCCTTGAAAATAGAAGGAGAAGAGGTGCCTAAATTGGAGGAAAAGAAGGACAAGCTCAAGCCTCTACCCGATCACCTTCGGTATGCTTATCTAGATGAAGAAATGAGGTACCCGTGATTGTTTCTTCTACTCTAAGTGCTAATGAACTTGAGAAATTATTGCATGTGCTAGCTAGACACAAGGGTGCTTTGGGTTGGTGTATTGATGATTTGAAAGGGATTAACCCATCTATTTGTATGCATAAAATAAGGGTAGAAGAGGGTAGTAAGGCTATAGTGCAACCTCAAAGACGGGTCAACCCTTTAATTCAAGAGGTGATTAAGAAAGAGGTGATTAAATTCCTTGATTCCGGTATGATTTTTCCTATTAGTGATAGCCCATGGGTATCTCCTTTACATGTGGTGAGTAAAAGGGAGGGATGACGGTGATTACCACCGACTCCAATGAGGTCATTGCTACACGGGTAGCGACCGGGTGGAGAGTGTGCGTAGATTATAGAGAATTGAATAAGGCTACATGCAAAGACCATTTTCCCCTTCCCTTTATGGACCAAATGTTGGATCGTGTGAGTGGACATGCATTTTATTGCTTTCTCGATGGTTATTCGGGTACAATCAAATCATGATTGCCCCGAAGATCAAGAGAAGACTACATTTACATGTGCTTATGGAACGTATGCGTGGAAGCGTATGCCATTTGGATTGTGTAACGCTCCCGCAACGCTTCAACGTTGTATGATGTCTATTTTCCATGATATGATTGAAAATGTGATGGAGGTATTTATGGATGATTTTTCGGTTTTGGAAGTTCATATGATGTGTGCTTGGCTAATCTTGAAAGTGTTCTTAAGAGGTGCCAAGAAACTAACCTTGTCCTAAATTGGGAAAAATGTCATTTTATGGTAAGGGATGGGATAGTTCTTGGCCATCATGTGTCTCATGCAGGAATTCAAGTGGATAGAGCCAAGGTTGTGGCCATTGAGAAGCTTCCCCACCCACAAACATCAAGGGGATCCGTTCTTTCCTTGGACATGCCGGTTTTTATAGGAGATTTATAAGGATTTTTCCAAACTCTCTAAACCCCTTTCACATTTGCTTGAGAAAGATGTTCCTTTCGAATTTAACGATGATTGCTTGTTTGCTTTCGTGGCTTTAAAGGAAGCATTGATTTCTACTCCTATCCTTGTGGCACCAAATTGGGAGGAGCCTTTTGTAGTGATGTGTGATGCTAGTGATTGGGCTATGGGGGTGGTGTTGGGACAAGTGAGGGAGAAGAAGTTTCGAGCCATTTATTATGCGTCCAAGACATTCAATTCTACCCAACTCAATTACACTACAACGGAGAAGGAGCTCTTAGCGGTGGTGTATGCGGTGGATAAATTTCGACCCTACCTAGTAGGTGCGAAAACCACCGTTTACACCGACCATGCGCCATAAGGTATTTGATGACGAAGAAAGACTCTAAGCCAAGACTCATTCGGTGGATTCTACTCCTACAAGAATTTGATTTGGACATCAAGGATAAGAAGGGGAGTGAAAATGTAATTGCCGATCATTTGTCACGGTTGGAGCATGATGAAGGGTATGATGAAGAAGGGGGTGACGTGAAAGAGGAGTTCCCGGATGAGCATTTATTTGCTATCAAAACCAAGGAGGATGGAGAAGAAGGGCCATGGTACGCGGACTTTGCTAATTACCTTGTAGTAGGAAGGTTGCCTTATGATTTGAAACCACATGAGAAGAAGAAATTTTTGAAGGATGTGAAGGATTACTTTTGGGATAATCCCTTCTTGTACAAGAAAGGGGTTGATTCCATTATTAGAAGATGTGTGCCTCAAGAGGAATGGGAGAGTATAATGACTCATTGTCATTCATCACCTTGTGGAGGACATTATGGAGGGGAAAAGACCACCTTTAAGATTCTTCAATCGGGTTTCTATTGGCCAAAAATGTTCAAGAGTTGCAAAGATTTTGTGATGAGATGTGACAAGTGTCAAAGAAGTGGGAACATATCGAAGAGGGATGAGATGCCATTGAACAACATGCTTGAGGTTGAATTATTTGATGTTTGGGGCATGGATTTCATGGGACCTTTTCCTAATTCCTTTGTGCAATGAGTACATTTTGCTAGCCGTGGATTATGTCTCTAAATGGATTGAAGCGGTTGCAACAAAGAACAATGATGCCAAAACCGTGATCGAGTTTCTAAAGGGGAACATTTTTGCAAGATTTGGTGTGCCAAGAGCATTGGTGAGTGATGGGGTAGCCACTTCGTGAACAAATTGTTGGGTAATGTTTTAACTAGTTATGGAGTGTCACATAAGGTTTCCACACCTTACCATCCTCAAACAAATGGACTTGCCGAAGTGTCTAATCGCCAAATTAAAAAGATCTTGGAGAGAACGGTGAGCATTTCAAGGAAGGATTGGTCTAAGAAGTTAAATGACGCATTGTGGGCTTACCGTACGGCATTCAAAACTCCTATTGGGATGTCTCCTTATAAATTGGTGTTTGGAAAGGCATGTCATTTACCGGTGGAGTTAGAAGCATAAGGCGTATTGGGCTACTCGGAAGGTGAATTTGGATAGTGATTTGTGTGGTGAGAAGAGGATGTTGCAACTCCATGAGCTTCAAGAATTTAGAGAGGATGCTTATGAAAATGCTAAATTGCTCAAAGAGATGACAAAAAAATGGCATGACCAAAGGATCAAGAAAAAGGAGTTCAAGGAAGGTGATAAAGTGCTTTTATTCAACTCCCGATTAAAGCTCTTTCCGGGAAAACTAAAGTCTAGATGGAGTGGTCCGTTTGTGGTGGTGCAATCATTTCCTAATGGCCATGTTGAATTGATAAATGAGAGAGGTGATAAGTTTGTGGTTAATGGTCATAGAATCAAGCACTATCTTGTACCCTCTCAAATTGGCCTTGTGGACGAGCAATTTTTGGAGTAAAGTTGAGCAACTCACGCTCCGTCCGGCATAGGGCGTTAAACCTAGCGCTAGATGGGAGGCAACCCATCCTTTTTTTCGTTTTCTTTGTTTGTGCTCGTTTTTGCTTTCAATAAGTGTGTTTTGGTTGTGCTAGGTGTCGATTTGTGCTACTAAGAGTGTGGAAAGTTACGAGATTCAAGGAGACATTGTGGGAGGTGAAAGGAAAAGAATGGTGCAAGAGGTGCAATATAGGTAAATTGTTGGTAAGGAACCTCGGCTCGAACTTAGACTTGCTTGCAATGTCTAAGTTTGGGGGATTTTATTCGTTGAGCATGTTGACAATGCACCGGCGCACACCCTTGTCGGGTTATATTCATGCCTTGAATTGTAACTCCCGTTGGATTTTGTGATTATGATTGAGCTTTAGATGGATTGTTGTTGTTGTGTTGAGCTTTTAGTTATTTTGTGCACACTCTATTTGAAACACTTTTCGCTCCAAACTTTTAATTGCATGGCAATGAAAAAGTTTGAAGTGTTCGTTTTTCAATTCGTGTTGCACTAAAATGTTTTATTGGTGTTGTGAGTTTTAATTGTGGTGTTTTGTTGATTTGGGGATGATGTTTATTGGTTTAAGGCTTATAAAGGTTTGATTATTTGAGAAAAGGGTGTATTTGTGAGAAAACAGGGACAAGTTCGAGTTGAAACTTGACTCGGCCGAGTAGGTGATCACTCGGTCGAGTCGGGATGTTCCGTAAGCAATCCCACTCGGCCATTAACCATGCCACTCGGCCGAGTGGGAATCGAGAGGCCCAGTCGAAAGATCCTGAAAGCTCACTCGGCCAGAGGCATATATGACTCGGCCGAGTGAGAGTTGTTATGCCCGAGTCGCTTTTAGGCAGAATTGAACCCACTCGGCCATGAACCATGCACTCGGCCGAGTGGAATACGATCTGGCCGAGTCGATGTCGCGTTCGAGTAAGTTTTCTTTAATTTTTGGCCCTCCTTCTTTCTCATATTGCATTTTAACCCCTCCCCTTTATTTTTAAAACCCCATTTCAAAGCATTATTAACACACACAAACTCACACACAAACTCACACACAAACTCACGCTATTCTCAAGCTTCTCCTTTCAAATTCACTCGGTCAAGTCACTCGGTCGTTTCTCTCTCAAATCCTCAAGGTATGTGTTTCTATTCCTTATTTCATACTCTTCTCTCATTCTCTTGGATTAAATATGGCATTCTCTTACCTAGGGTTCTTATTCAAAATTGGGGATTGTGTGTAGTTGATGAGGAATGTGATGAATTAGCCTAGAATTGATGTTGAATCATGTTTATATGTTATGGGCATCCCAATTCCTTGTCAATTTTGTGCCGATTTGTTGGAATTTTGGAAGAAATTGAAATTTGCATTCTTCATACCTTTTGAATTCGAAATTTGCTAAGTAAGAGATGTTGTTCTTGCTTTGATGCAATTTTCTTCATGGAGTGAATGTGTTAAATTATATATGTCATGGGTTGCTCAAATGCAAAGTCAATTTTAAAAATTTCTCTTGGGATGTTTTGTGAATTTGACTAAGGCTAATGAGGAAATTGTTGAAAAGTTGAAACTTGTGTGAATAAATTGAGATGGGTGTTGGTTGAATTGTTAAAAAAATCCTTGAGCATGATCAAATTTGTGGAGTATTAATGCTTACTTGTGAATACTCGTGTATAATTGCAAATTTGTGCTAGGATAGGATTGAAATTGATGTTACAAGAGTTGTGAATGAGAATATTGAACCTTGTGTGAGTGATTACATATGCTCTACTCATAAATGAATGATTTTTGCGTAAAATGAGTAAAAAGCATCGACTTCTCAGAGTAAGAATTCAAATTGAGGATGAAATGAATGCTAGGTGCAAAGCCTTGTGTGGACAACAACCATCGATTATGGAATTGTATTTGGGCCACGAGAGGGACGAGTTTGCTGAAAAGTTTGTGAAGTTGGTGAAGGCGAAGATGAGGCCCACCCGATACTATGATCCGGTTGTGGCGGCCAAAATGGGAATCAAAGAAGAAGTGGAGCAACTTTTCGGCAATATAGGATGGAAAGATTTTCTGGAAGTCAGTGAAACTTACTTGGCACCGGTGCAGAAATTCTAAGCACTTTGGAGGTGTATACGGACAAAAAGGACGCCCGTACAAAATCCATTTCAAGAGGGAATGCCAAAAAAATATTGCGTAGAGAGCGGCTCAACATCATCTTTGAGACTCGACAAAATGTCCCCATCGATTCGTATCAAGCAATGGAAGATTTCGACAAAAATGCGATGTGGGACGGCATTTCGAATAGGGTTCGTGAGGAGAGATGCGTGTTTGATGCAGACGCTCTAAGGCGTCCAACATCTTGAACCCTGTTTTCCGGCTAGCACATCGGATTCTAGCAAACACCTTGTTTGCTAGATACGAATGTGGATCGGTCGAAACGAAGAGCTATACATCTTGTATTGCATGGCTAACCGTATCCCTCCAATTTTGGGATCTACTTGATTGGGCAATTGGGAAGACAAGATAAAGTGAAGAATTGCTCAATTGGTGGATTGGTAGTCAACATAGCCGAGGGAGATAACGGGAGCCTAGCTCGGATGAGGGGCCCTTAGACGGGGAATAGATTGGATAGCAAGACGTTGGCGAGAATGGGTGTCATAGAGAAGATAGGGGACACAATTTGTCTTTGCATGCATGATGGCGTGAAGTTCCCTATGAACAACCCATCTCTCATCACCGTGACAAGCAGAGCCAATGGCGGATGAACTCTCCAGCATGCAGAATGGAGTAATGCAGGTTTTTATTGATGGCAGAGTGGAAGGACGGGAGAAGCGATCAAGAAGGGAGAGAGGAGAAACTAGTCGTGCTCGAGTCACCGAAGAAGATTATGAGATGCAACAAGAGACTGAGGCACCGGCACCTAAGGCACCGCAACTTGTTCCACCTCTCCCTTACTCATACGTGAGGAGGACGGAAATGCAACGCCTAATCGCAGTATGCAATCCATGAACGTCCGCATGCGGAGCTTGGAGGAAAGGCGAAGGGCTTGGCACAAGGTTGGGCGGCTTGGAGGAAAGGCGATTCGCTATGGAGAGCCGGATGATGGAGATGGAAGCGGCGAATAGGGCTGCCCATGACGAGCAACTTATAATGCAAATGGCGATGCACGAGTGGCATGTGGCTCGGGCATTTTCCGAGATATACCACTCCACAATGAATTGATCGGGTGGTATCAAGACTCTTATCTCTTGTTCCTTTTGATTCTTAACTCCTTGTTATTCATGTCATTATGGGATTGTATTAATTCGTATTTGATGGATGTGTTGGATGTTAATTTTATTTGTGGATTAATTCGATGTGATGCTCTTGTTTGTTGAGATGTTTGGTGGATTATGCTAGGTAGTTGTGTACAAACAAAATTGCCCTAATTATTTTACCAAATTTTTAATTGCATGGCAATGAAAAAGTTTGGGGGTAGGTTAGTTGTGCAACTTTTTGTTTGTACCAATTGGCCTCTCATTTTTATGAGAAAATTTTTGAAAAATTGATTGTGATGAGTATTGTTGTGAATGGAGGTATTTGTTGAGATTACGATCATGAGCTCATGTGATTGATTGGTGGATTCATTAGACTTTGGATGTGATAATAAGTGGATGTGTAACATAATGCTATCATGATTGATTGACTTGTGACGATGAGTGTAGTCAAGATTGCAATACTCTTTGTTCATGTGGAACCGGTGAGCTTTAGTGCCTTTTGAAATCGTCTGATTTATACGGTTGAATTCCTTGTTGAGTGCATCATTCATGAATTTGCATGCTAGAACTTGCCTAGAGACTTGTCAAAATTGAGTTTTGTGTGGATTATGTGATGATGATGAGAGGCCTTGTTTGTTATGAAAGTCACTTAGCCAAATTGGACCCCACCAAAAACATTGATTTCCTTAGTAAGCCAATTTGAGCCTAAAATCTTTATTTCTTTGGCAAGCTTGTGAAATTGAAAGCCATTTTGTCTACCTTTATGAGCCTTTTTGTCCTAATGATTAGTAGAGCTTGATTGTTGACAAAAGAATGGTGAAATGAAAAGAAAAAGTGTGGTAGTTTGATTTGGAAGGATGATGAGAGAGAAAGAAAGAAAGGTCGAAAAAGAGAAAAATTGAATTGTGGAAAGATGAGAAAAAAAATGATTGTGAAGAAAGAAAAATTCAATTTTGAGCTTGAAAATGCAAGAAAGTCTTAAAAGAGTTTGGTGGTGAAATGTGTTTGTAAAAAAGAAAAAAGAAAAGAAAGGGTGATGATTGTTGAAATTTGAGGAGAAGCGTTTTGTATTGCATTGCTTTATCAACTTTCGTTTGCTCTACTAATTACCGAAGTTACTTGTCCAAAAATTCACCTACCATTCTCCAAAGAGCCTACATTACAACCTTTGGAAAAGTCCTCTTTGAGTCATATTTGATGCACAAAAAGATATGATGGAGATTGAGTCTATTGGCAAGCATATGGTGTTCATTTTTGTGGATCGATGATTGAGTGCATACACGTCCATAACACCTTGAGTGATGAGTGAAACACTCCTTGGAAGGAGCATTGAGTTGAGCTTTCGAGATTGCATTCGTTTGAACATGACAATTCTTGAGTGGTGGTTGATTGTTGCAGCAAGTATGTTTTCATTGAAGGAGTTTGATCATCCTATTTCATTCTTGTGCTTTCGTTGAATGTGATTGAAACGAATTCACCCAAATGTGCTTATTTGTCTTATTGCTTGGGGACAAGCAAATCTCTTAGTTTGGGGGAGTTGATTGGGTTCATTCTTGCATGATATTTGTTGATCATTATATATCATATTGGGTATTTCATTGCAAAATCTGAGGTTAATGTGTTTAATTTTGTGAACTAATACTTTCATGTAAGTGTTGACTCATTTCTAGAAAAAGGGTGAAAGAAACGAGCAAAGAATCGAGCGAGACAACAACTTGGTGAGCAAGATCCAATCAAGGAGGAGCGGAAGCTGAGAAATGAAAAGAGAGAGATCAAAGATCGATGCACAAGTGTGGAAGAGGTGATGAATCGAGACGAAGAGTCAAAAGTTGAGAAGAAGAGAAAACAAGGCCACTCGGCCGAGTGGAATATCACTTGGCCGAGTGAGAGATAAGATGCCCGAGTCAAGAGTAAGGCGTAAGGAATGTCACTCGATCGAAGCAATCCCACTCGGCCGAGCTGGGTATATTTGGCCGAGTCCTCCCATTCCAGCATTTAAATTCCACTCGCCAAGACGCTTATGACTCGGCCGAGTAGAGACATCGTGGCCGAGTCACATTGTGGCAGAAAGATTATGACTCGACCAAGAGCCGTGCGACTCGGCCGAGTGAGAAGTGTTGTGGCAGTCGCCACATCCCAAGCAGAAAGTCACTCGGCCATGAGCAAGGCAACTCGGCCGAGTGAGATACTTTTGCCCGAGTCATCTAGTGCCGTAATCGAAGCTACTCGACTAACATCCAAGTCACTCGCTGACTGAGTGGTGGCCGTAAGCGGGACCACAATGCGCGATTTTGAGTAGAATTTCATCATTTTCGAGGTCCTTAAGTGCAAAACGAAATTTGTAACTTTGCCCCACTATAAATACTCTCTAATTCAGCTGATGAAGGGAGCTTTTCCACACTTAGAACATTGGATAGGGATTTAGATTAGAAATTCTCTTCGCACTCATAGGTATTCACACACTGTGATTACACATAGTGATAGGTGTTCTTAGTTTTTTTTTGAAGGATTTGAATTACCCAAGAGTTATAGTATACTCGATAAATTTGATCATTCCGGTTGTATTAGACTCATCAAGGTGACTTCTACCATTTATTTTTCAGTTTTGTTATCTAATTCTAGCTTAATCATGATTCCTAATTACTTATTGTTCATGGGTTTCTTTCAATTAGCTATGATTGGCTAAATTCCATATGTGTAGGTGTAATGATCCCTTGATGAGTTGATTTTGGTGATTTTATGATTGGAGTGTTCATTTGTTGAGGTGATTAATTGTCTTAATGATGATTTGCATGATTTAATTGCTAAAGGTGAGCTTTGATCTTGTGTTTATTGATTTAATTGATGCGAGGATACTTGGTTGATTGAATTGATGCATAGGTGTTAGGTTTGCTAAAGTGATTGAAGTGGATATTTGGTTAACACAAGGATACTTGGTTAATTAATTAGAACCTCATTAAGGCACATTGATTACTTGTTGTTGCATGTGATTAGTGAGGGGGTGAGAGTGCCGTCTCTTACATTCCTACGTGCTTTATCGATCATTTAGAACCTGGCTTATCAAGTACGGTTTTAATTGAACTATTTGTTGGTTATCCCTATGATCCCTCTTTGAATGAACACTTGATTGTTGATGATCCAATTTGACGAGTCTTTGGTGAATTGCACCCGAGCAACTACTATCTCATCCTTGGTATTCCTCACATTTGATTGCTTAGTTTGATCTATTATCGTATTTAATTGTTAGTCATTTTGTTGCTCTAATTGAAATCTTGACTAGCCACTATAATTCTATGGAAACGTATGTTTTCGAGGCTCCATTGTACTCCTAGTCCCTTGGGTTCGATATTTGTTTGGTCGAAAATACTTGTTGCTAAAATACTACGATCACCCATCACTTCCATAATTGCTCAAATGGAGAGAAAGATGAAGCAGAGTTCGAGAAAAGCTCCAGAGGAGGACGAAGAAAATGGTGAAAGTCGTCCACAATGATGATCTCAAATATGCGGGAAGTAAAGGTAAATCTTCTTGAAAAGATTACATCTATAACTCAATCTGCTCTTGCCGAAAAGGTGACAAACTATGGAGGAGGAAGTCAAAGAGCCGAAATCACAAAGTCTCGAGTACAACTCGATTGTGGTAGACTCGTTGGCCTTGGACAAGTCGATTCGGGGTTAAATGCACTTCGAATCGAGACGGGCTGACTACCTTGGGCCGATGAAGTCAAAAAGGGGGAAAAGGAGGTGAAGGAAAGAGAGTTGGCATCACAACAGTGTTAGATGAGACGAAAAGCAAAGTTGAGACGAAGGCTAGCACAAATTGAGTTGGAGACAACAGAGAGAAAGCTCGCATCAAATCGGATGATGAGCCGCCGCACTTCACCGAGGGTCACCTAACTCGAGGAGGCGATGAAGGAAGATGAGGAGAGTGAGGAAGAAAGAAGTTAAGAAGAAAGGATCGCTCACCGCGACAAAGCTAAAAGAATCTCGAGACAAAAGCACTGAGTGAAAGGGAAGGGGAAAGGAAAGATGATTGCAGACCCGCTCAGCCAAAGTCTTCGAGTCCTAAGCTCACTATCTCTCGAGAAAAGGAAGAGGGAGTCTCGATTACTCTAACTCAGCCCGAGGAACAGATCACAGGATCATGAGAGAGCGAAGCTTTCTATGGAGAAAGAGAAAGAAAGAAGTCAAGAAGAAAGAGCAAGGGACTCGGAGAATGAGGTGGAAGCAGTAGATGTCGAAAAATGGGAGATGAAGGAGGCAGATGAATCTCAATTTAGGCCATATCACAGACACTCAATCCACCAAAGGTCGTGAAATGGCAGACTTCTCAAAGAATATAAAGAAAAGAATTTGGAAGCCGATGGATGTATCATTGGTACATCCCGAAGGGTCCGATTAAATTGAGCTGCATTTAAGATCTCAAGTGGCATGAGTGGATAGAAAAGGAGGACAAGGATTTCTATCGAGAGTCAGCCGGGTAGAAGCCGATAAATTCTTCAATCCGATCCGTGTGCTCCACCTATGAAAAAGGAAGGCCCAAGACCAATCCAGACGGCTCGGTCGACATGAATCGGATCAAAGGCATCTATTACCAAAGCCGAGGTTGAAGTCCGGGTTGAAAGAAAGAGGAAGAACTGAAAAAGCTAAGGAAGAGAGTCTTTACCTCGGTTGGATATTCCCAATCCAATCAATGGGGAGATCTGATAAAGGATCTTTTCTCTTTTCCTTTATCCTTTTATCTTTTGATCATTGTAAATTTGTAAATATATGAATGAATATATTTGAGCGATTGTGATTTACTTGTCTTAGTTTCTTAAAGTTTCTTTTCGCTTTAAGAAAAACTTAAATTTTGTTTAAGTAAAAGTCATCGAGAGAATTTTATATCTCCACTTGAAATTTTTTGAAAAGAAAATTTTTATTTCTAAGTCTTAAGACTCAATTTTTTTCTAAGTACTTCTAAAAGAGTCTAAAAGACTTAATTTTTACTTTAATTGTGAAATGAATCTGTTGTGTTGTGAAATATGTGCTCTGATACCTATTTAATAATCTTGATTAACTATAAACTAACTTCATTTGTGAGTGTGTCTCTTTCTTGTAGGTTTTAACTTCATCAAAAGGGGGAAATTGTTAGACCAAGTAGAGCTTTGATGAGTTAGAAGGAGAAATCCAGATGAAGCGGAGACAACGTTGATAAACGACTTAGATCAGGATTCAATTCTAAGCTGATCGCCCAGGTCGAAGGCTGATTAAGTTAGGTGGAGATCAAAGTCTACAAGTCATCCTGGAGACAAGCTCAAAACTAGTCATCTGCAGTGAGACGATCATGAAGAGCTCGAGGCGAGTCAAGACAAGCTTCGAGTAGAAATAAGAAAGACAAGTCTTCACCAATTCAGAGCAGACGAGTGTGAAGAATCGAGTGAGGTCAAGAGCAGATTTTCAAGAATAAGTTTGTTGAAAGCGGTTTCAGTTTGTTAGAACCGACTAACAAACTAACTGTCTTTTCGAGACTTATAAATAGGACTAGGCTTTATTTTTCTAGACACTTATTCCAAATTTGATTTTTACACTATTCACTATTGATTTCACAAAGTATTTGTCAAGAGAGATTTCAAATATTTTCTAAGTGTTTATAGAACACTTCACTTCACATCTTCAAAAACACATCTTATTCTTAGAGTTAGATTTGGAGAGTTGATTAGATTGTTGAAGAGTTGAAGTTCAAGTTGTAATTTGTAAAGATTGTACAAGAAGTAAGTAAGCGGTAGTGAAGACCCTTCTTCAAAGTTTGGAGAAGGAGAGTGGATGTAAGATTGTTATAATCAGAACCACTATAAATCCCGGTGTTATTTTCTTGTTTTCTTTAATTTCATTTCAAGTTACAATTTTGTTAATTCAAGATTAAAATTCGAATCTTAACTAAAGTCTGAATATACGGCCTTGCTTTTGATCTTGTTAAAAGTTGAGTTCTCAATTATATTCGTGTTTAATCCTGATATTTTGAATTGATTTTGAGAGATTAAAAAAATCTACAAAATCTATTCAAACCCCCTTTCTAGATTTTGTTCTAGAAGGTTATCTCAAGGTTTTAAATCAACTCAACCTTCGAGGGACCAACATAAAACTCCGTGAATTTCGTATAAAGCGAACCCATACTTGCGCAAGATTTGTGTTCACCTTGTATGGGTTAAAACCACTTAATCCACCCGCACTCTCATTAGACCCGACTTTAGTGCCCACGACCTTCTATCAAGAATCCTGTTTCTAGTTTCCATACATGACATTTGAATATTATAGTATCCACACCCTAGCGGTATTAGCTTCCGATCGCCATGCAAATTCCAAACCCGCCTAAAGCATAATCGTTAATGCCTCCAAAGTATACAGTAGGCGAATTACCCGGAGCCAAAGATGTGCTGACTTTCCAATCAAAGATTGTTGTAAAAGCAGAGACTTCATTGCGAGCGAGAGAGTCATCCACTTTGATTGCCATAAACTCCCCTTTCGCTGCGCCACTCATCGTAGGGGTATCTTGGCAATGGAAATCGATGAACTACGAGATTAGAACTTATCCGTAGGAAAGCCTGCGTCGTCCTCCCTGATTATGCTTTACCGCAAGGAATCGGGGATTTCTCTTTCGATTAAACCCTAATCATAGGGTATAAATTGGTTGCACACTCGGAGTAGATCGCAGTGAATCCTGCTCCCAAGGCTGTGCTGCACATCCATGTCCCTTCCTGGAGGGAAGATCAAAAATTATGACTAGAGCCTTGGCTACTATCTTGTAGTAGGATTTGATTTTGGTTTTGGAGCCCAGAAACAAAGCCTAATCGGCATTGTTAATCGCGCCAAGATTATCGCGTTAGGTCGCCTTGAGAGAAAGAGTTCAAGCAATGGAATCCAAATGATGAAATCACCTACGCTGGGCGTCATGCCCAATCGCGAAATAAAAGTAGTTAAAATCGTTCAAAGCTTCAATCGCGAGAGCCATTATCCTCCTTGTCCCTACTTTAAGAAATGTTAAAATAAGAAATGTTAAAAATCTTTGTGTAAATAATATAATTTTTATATATTAATAAAAAATAATACCAATAAAAAAATCAAATTTATAGTATAATTCATATATTTAAAATTTATAATATTCAATCCTTGTAATGCAATTGTGGAGAGAGATTACTAGTATCTTATCTTATCTTATCTTATAGTAATAGCATCTCACCCTTCCAAATTGAGTTTTGACGTCATTTCGCTTTAGTCAGATTGATCGTACTCTTCACTATTTATCATGAGTCACCACATAGTCAAACATTCTTATTTTAGGGAAGCAGATATGCATAATTAATGTATTTCTCAAGATCCATCCCCTATCTTCTGCCTCACCCCTCCACCATAAATTATTGAGTTTTTTGTCTATGTTTTATCATAATTCCACTACCACCACTAACCACATTGACAGCTGTCTCATTGGAGGAAAGTGGAGGAAGTTTACTCAGCCCGAAGATACGGCAGCACCTAATCTAAGCGAAGAATGCATTCGCAGTCGGAGGAAAAACAATGGGTGGTTGATTACTGCGGCTTCGTTCATTATGTAATTTTTATTTTATTTTATTGATTCGATAGTGATCTAATGTAATCTTCAAGTATTTGAATGATCATATTTTTTGTAGTTATACATTAAATTGAAAGGGTGTTGGATTACCTCCTTTTTTTTTAAAGTGACTCTATGATATTGAATTTTCATTCAAAACCAATCGCAAACATTGATAAATTAAACATAACTTACATTATTTAGAATAAACTAATAAATTAAGTAAATTTTTAATTAGTAATATATTTTTTATATGTTACATGAATAGAGGTATGTATACTTATATTTTATTGAAAAAGATCAGAATATTATATTTAAAACCACAAAGATAGAATTTTTCAAATGTTCTCAGTTTAAGTATAATAATAAGAACTTTTCTTCATATAAACAATTGAGAATGTGTTTTATAGTAAATATCTTTTAATTTTTAAATATTTTGCTTGGTCCTACGGACTGAGTTGAATTAAAAGATCAAAAGTCCCCCTCTAGCGATAATCTAGAAGGGGAGGGGGGATGAATAGATTATCATAACTTTTCTCGAGCATCATTCTTCAACTTCTAAATCAAAGTTTTCAACATAAGAAACAATTATTATACTCAATCAATATAGATCTTAAGTTTTCTCAAATTTTGTTTGTGACTAAAATGTGAATAATAAGAAGAAGCCAAAGAACTTTAA